>JAVJIX010000212.1:1017500-1425770 GCA_036785185.1 Paratrypauchen microcephalus | reverse complement strand
AAGATGGAATCCTGATACTGTTCTTCTCCCAGAAAATGCGGACTTCTGGGGGGTAGAATCCAGAGACAAAACAGTGCAGAAACACAGGATCCAAAAGGGAAAGCTCATGGGGGTTGGGGTAGGTCAGTGTTACAGTTGGTGGAAGTTGCACTAGATAAAAAAATAAATAAAATGTGGTTAGTTAAAAGTGAATTCTGAAGAGAATTACAAAATGTCTGCATCCGTTAAAGGAACTCTAAGTAAGTTTCCTTGACTATTCCACAGTATTCCACAGTATGATATTATCTATGGAGAGTTAACCCTGCTTCCAGTAAAAATGCATGTTTGGCAGCCTCGCTTCTGCCAGTCTGCCCCAGAGCAGCTGTGGCTACAATAGTAGCTTACCACCAAGTGTGGCGTGAATGAATAATGAACTGTAAAGCACAATGGGTGGCTTGAAAGGTGCTATATAAATGCAATAATTTATTAATTACTTAATGTTTATGAAGGTATTTTTCTTAGTAAAGCAATAACAAGGCTAGAAGATGAGATATAAGTTAATCAACATCATGAACTAGGGGTTCATCCATTTCATTTATTGTGAAGTGTAATATTTTGGAGAGTACCTCTGCTCTTCTTTGTGTGTTCCTTGAAGATGAAGTTGGAGCACAGACGCTTTGCCTCACAGGTCACTAGTTTGTGGGTGTGCCAGTCCTGTGCTGACAAACTCAGATGGCTCTGTAGGGTCTGAGTGCCAGTTACTTGTGAAGCACTGGGGCCTTGGGTATGAACACCTCCAGACTCAATCTGCTCAGCATCTACTTTCCAAGTCACTGTGAAACTGTCCAGTGAGGGCCCAACCAGAAGGCAAGAGATGTTGAACCTGGGAGCAGCGCTCTAGAAGGTCTTCCAGTGGAGGCCCCTGGACATATATTCCAACAGTCTGAGATGCCAGCGGAGTGACTGAAAGAAAAAGAAAAAAGTAAATACACTTTTCTAGACACATAAGTCCAACTTGGATTACTGGACATTACTCTGCACATACACTGATGCTCTCCTTGAGCATTTTCTTCAGAGACTTGTCAGACACTTGACAGCTAAAGACCTGTCCAGTTTTCCACTCTGCTTGAGACACTTGCAGCTGACTGCTCACCACCACATGTCCCTCTGCATTCAGACTGATGGAGACATTTGATCCACTGGAGATTCTCTGAGACCCAGAGAGCCATTCAATGTGCGGGTCAAATCCCCATGCTGTGCACGAGAGCGTCTGCTCTCCCGACTCGTCACTGGGGGCCAAAAGAAGCTTGACTGAAGGCTCCACTGGAAAGACACACAGCCACATTCCTCTCATTATCAGTAGTAGTAAAGGCACACACGCTGTGGTCACGAACACAAGAGGACTCTTACCAAAGATGCTTTCTGTGGCATTGGAGGTGACGCTGCTGGAGAAGCCATGGCTCACTTTGCAGCTGAAACGTTTGTCTTTACTCCAGTGGTCTTTAGGGACAGAAAATCTTCTGCTGATGGAATGGAGGCCAGAGCTCTTTCCGAGTTGGACAAAGTCCTTAGAGGAAATATCAACCCCATTGGACTGAAAAGTCACATAGAGGTCAGTGGAGGAAACTCTGGTGATGTCACACTCCAGCACAGCACTGTCGCCCTTCAACACATCTGGCAGAGACCTCCTGATGGACACCACTGGAGGAGTGCCTGGAGGAGCTGCAAAAGAACCATGTCCAACATGAGTTAGAGTTGTCTTGTGTTGACTGAATCCCTGCTGCAGTCCTCTCACCTGTCACATGGCCAGTCTTCTTTGTGGTGGGGAGGCACACATGCTCTGCTTTGCAGGACACATCCCTCAGTGTTTTCCATTGACTTGGGGGAAGTGTGAGCTCACTGATGATATGACTGGAGTTCATGTACTGCCTCACTGAGTGACTCTGTGCACGAGTATTACCCATCCACCAGGAGACTGTGGCCTCAAACACAGTGCACACTGAGCAGGAGGCTGTCACGTCAGAGTGAGAGGTCATCACGGTCTGGAACGAAGGGAGCTCCACCAGAATCACAGGAGGGGCCTTCAAATGTGCTGCCACTGAGGGAGAATATGGAGAGTAAGTTACCAGGTTGGTCATATTTTCATGTTTTTGTCTTGTTTATGGATTCGTGTGAAAAGCTAAGAAAATGTTGCGGTATAAATGAGAGTCTTAAAGAACAAATATGCACTATTTGTATTGTTATTGGCCTTTAAACAAATGAGGACACTTCAGCAAGAAAATGATACATTTTTCTGTGAAAAACATCACAGAAGATATTATGAAGAGGGTTCCAAGGCCTCCAAAATTGTAGCATAGAGGTTGTGCAAACAGCAGTCAGATGCCAGTATTTTTTTTTAAATAAAAGATCCAAAAACAAAACTGATGTTTGTCAAATCCCTGTCGTCTAGGTAGAATCCATAACAAAATATTCGATCAAAAAAACTTGTGTGCAGTTGACAGAACTGAATTTCTCCTTTGTTAACAAAACTAATGGTACAAAGAGCATTTGAAACATATTACCAGACCTTATATGATCAACTTAATGCATTTAATAATTATGCGGTGGATAGTTTCTTGGGTCAGCTGGATTTACCCTCACTTGATAAATTGCAGAATGAAAAACAGACTAAACGTATAACTGTTGAATAGATAAGACTATTTACTCCTTGAAAGCAAACAAATCCTAACCTGGGAAATCCCAGGCTGCTTTGCACCATCGTTGCGATCTGAAAGACAGCCTGGCAACGAGGCTAAGTGAGGGATCCTGAGCAGGTGAGCCAATCAGAGAGCGGCGAGGGGTGGAAAGACGGTGAGGCGTACTACGTGACAAACGGAAGCGGGTCCACCTTCTCTCATATTTATCTTACACAAACGGCAGTAATCGTTCGGTGCCATTGTTTAATCGTATTTTTGTTTTGACTTCTGTTTTCGTGGGGATTGGGGAAATAGCGGCGTTTCCTTCTCTTCTCCCTGGTCATCGCTCTAACTACGTCATCGAGTACAACTGACATGATTGGCCATGGGCTACGTATACGCCAAATGATAGACATTAGTAACGCCCAATAAACGGCCGTTGGCAATCGTAAACCACACCTCTGCTACGAGATATTCAGTAGGTGACTCCCAGACCATATCTCACTTGTGATATGGTCGGGTGTAAACCAGGAAAAACAAATCCCTGGGTCCTGATGGGATCTCAGGGGAATGGTACAAATCAATGAGAGAGCAACTGCTTCCATGCTATGCTAAGTAGATACTAGTGGAGCAATCGGTTCTTTAATATATTTTCTCAGACACATTCTTCATCCTCACCACTAGATGGCAGTACACTAATGGTTTGGCATGTTTACCTGCACATACACTGATGCTCTCCTTGAGTGTTTTCTTCAGAGACTTGTCAGACACTTGACAGCTAAAGACCTGTCCAGTTTTCCACTCTGCTTGAGACACTTGCAGCTGACTGCTCACCACCACATGTCCCTCTGCATTCAGACTGATGGAGACATTTGATCCACTGGAGAGTCTCCTGAGACCCAGAGAGCCATTCAATGTGTGGGTCAAATCCCCATGCTGTGCACGAGAGCGTCTGCTCTCCCGACTCGTCACTGGGGGCCAAAAGAAGCTTGACTGAAGGCTCCACTGGAAAGACACACAGCCACATTCCTCTCATTATCAGTAGTAGTAAAGGCACACACGCTGGTCACGAACACAAGAGGACTCTTACCAAAGATGCTTTCTGTGGTATTGGAGGTGACGCTGCTGGAGAAGCCATGGCTCACTTTGCAGCTGAAACGTTTGTCTTTACTCCAGTGGTCTTTAGGGACAGAAAATCTTCTGCTGATGGAATGGAGGCCAGAGCTCTTTCGGAGTTGGACAAAGTCCTTAGAGGAAATATCAACCCCATTGGACTGAAAAGTCACATAGAGGTCAGTGGAGGAAACGCTGGTGATGTCACACTCCAGCACAGCACTGTCGCCCTTCAACACATCTGGCAGAGACCTCCTGATGGACACCACTGGAGGAGCGCCTGGAAGAGCTGCAAAAGAACCATGTCCAACATGAGTTAGAGTTGTCTTGTGTTGACTGAATCCCTGCTGCAGTCCTCTCACCTGTCACATGGCCAGTCTTCTTTGTGGTGGGGAGGCACACATGCTCTGCTTTGCAGGACACATCCCTCAGTGTTTTCCATTGACTTGGGGGAAGTGTGAGCTCACTGATGATATGACTGGAGTTCATGTACTGCCTCACTGAGTGACTCTGTGCACGAGTATTACCCATCCACCAGGAGACTGTGGCCTCAAACACAGTGCACACTGAGCAGGAGGCTGTCACGTCAGAGTGAGAGGTCATCACGGTCTGGAACGAAGGGAGCTCCACCAGAATCACAGGAGGGGCCTTCAAATGTGCTGCCACTGAGGGAGAATATGGAGAGTAAGTTACCAGGTTGGTCATATTTTCATGTTTTTGTCTTGTTTATGGATTCTTGTGAAAAGCTAAGAAAATGTTGCGGTATAAATGAGGGTCTTAAAGAAAAAATATGCACTATTTGTATTTTTATTGGCCTTTAAACAAATGAGGACACTTCAGCAAGAAAATGATACATTTTTCTGTGAAAAACATCACAGAAGATATTATGAAGAGGGTTCCAAGGCCTCCGAAATTGTAGCATAGAGGTTGTGCAAACAGCAGTCAGATGCCAGTATTTTTTTTTAAATAAAAGATCCAACAACAAAACTGATGTTTGTCAAATCCCTGTCGACTAGGTAGAATCCATAACAAAATATTCGATCAAAAAACTTGTGTCCAGTTGACAGAACTGAATTTCTTCTTTGTTAACAAAACTAATGGTACAAAGAGCATTTGAAACATATTACCAGACCTTATATGATCAACTTAATGCATTTAATAATTATGCCGTGGATAGTTTCTCGAGTCGGCTGGATTTATCCTCACTTGATAAATTACAGAATGAAAAACACACTAAACGTATAACTGTTGAATAGATAAGACTATTTACTCCTTGAAAGCAAACAAATCCTAACCTGGGAAATCCCAGGCTGCTTTGCACCATCGTTGCGATCTGAAAGACAGCCTGGCAACGAGGCTAAGTGAGGGATCCTGAGCAGGTGAGCCAATCAGAGAGCGGCGAGGGGTGGAAAGACGGTGAGGCGTACTACGCGACAAACGGAAGCGGGTCCACCTTCTCTCATATTTATCTTACACAAACGGCAGTAATCGTTCGGTGCCATTGTTTAATCGTATTTTTGTTTTGACTCCTGTTTTCGCGGGGATTGGGGAAATAGCGGCGTTTCCTTCTCTTCTCCCCAGTTGTCGCTCTAACTACGTCATCGAGTACAACTGACATGATTGGCTATGGGCTACGTATACGCCAAATGATAGACATTTGTAACGCCCGATAAACGGCCGTTGGCAATCGTAAACCACACCTCTGCTACGAGATATTCAGTAGGTGACTCCCAGACCATATCTCACTTGTGATATGGTCGGGTGTAAACCAGGAAAAACAAATCCCTGGGTCCTGACGGGATCTCAGGCGAATGGTACAAATCAATGAGAGAGCAACTGCTTCCATGCTATGCTAAGTAGATACTAGTGGAGCAATCGGTTCTTTAATATATTTTCTCAGACACATTCTTCATCCTCACCACTAGATGGCAGTACACTAATGGTTTGGCATGTTTACCTGCACATACAGTGATGCTCTCCTTGAGTGTTTTCTTCAGAGACTTGTCAGACACTTGACAGCTAAAGACCTGTCCAGTTTTCCACTCTGCTTGAGACACTTGCAGCTGACTGCTCACCACCACATGTCCCTCTGCATTCAGACTGATGGAGACATTTGATCCACTGGAGAGTCTCTGAGACCCAGAGAGCCATTCAATGTGCGGGTCAAATCCCCATGCTGTGCACGAGAGCGTCTGCTCTCCTGACTCGTCACTGGGGGCCAAAAGAAGCTTGACTGAAGGCTCCACTGGAAAGACACACAGCCACATTCCTCTCATTATCAGTAGTAGTAAAGGCACACACGCTGGTCACGAACACAAGAGGACTCTTACCAAAGATGCTTTCTGTGGCACTGGAGGTGACGCTGCTGGAGAAGCCATGGCTCACTTTGCAGCTGAAACGTTTGTCTTTACTCCAGTGGTCTTTAGGGACAGAAAATCTTCTGCTGATGGAATGGAGGCCAGAGCTCTTTCGGAGTTGGACAAAGTCCTTAGAGGAAATATCAACCCCATTGGACTGAAAAGTCACATAGAGGTCAGTGGAGGAAACGCTGGTGATGTCACACTCCAGCACAGCACTGTCGCCCTTCAACACATCTGGCAGAGACCTCCTGATGGACACCACTGGAGGAGTGCCTGGAGGAGCTGCAAAAGAACCATATCCAACTTGAGTTAGAGTTGTCTTGTGTTGACTGAATCCCTGCTGCAGTCCTCTCACCTGTCACATGGCCAGTCTTCTTTGTGGTGGGGAGGCACACATGCTCTGCTTTGCAGGACACATCCCTCAGTGTTTTCCATTGACTTGGGGGAAGTGTGAGCTCACTGATTATATGACTGGAGTTCATGTACTGCCTCACTGAGTGACTCTGTGCACGAGTATTACCCATCCACCAGGAGACTGTGGCCTCAAACACAGTGCACACTGAGCAGGAGGCTGTCACGTCAGAGTGAGAGGTCATCACGGTCTGGAACGAAGGGAGCTCCACCAGAATCACAGGAGGGGCCTTCAAATGTGCTGCCACTGAGGGAGAATATGGAGAGTAAGTTACCAGGCTGGTCATATTTTCATGTTTTTGTCTTGTTTATGGATTCTTGTGAAAAGCTAAGAAAATGTTGCGGTATAAATGAGAGTCTTAAAGAACAAATATGCACTATTTGTATTGTTATTGGCCTTTAAACAAATGAGGACACTTCAGCAAGAAACTGATACATTTTTCTGTGAAAAACATCACAGAAGATATTATGAAGAGGGTTCCAAGGCCTCCAAAATTGTAGCATAGAGGTTGTGCAAACAGCAGTCAGATGCCAGTATTTTTTTAAAATAAAAGATCCAACAACAAAACTGATGTTTGTCAAATCCCTGTCGTCTAGGTAGAATCCATAACAAAATATTCGATCAAAAAAACTTGTGTCCAGTTGACAGAACTGAATTTCTCCTTTGTTAACAAAACTAATGGTACAAAGAGCATTTGAAACATATTACCAGACCTTATATGATCAACTTAATTCATTTAATAATTATGCGGTGGATAGTTTCTCCAGTCGGCTGGATTTATCCTCACTTGATAAATTACAGAATGAAAAACAGACTAAACGTATAACTGTTGAATAGATAAGACTATTTACTCCTTGAAAGCAAACAAATCCTAACCTGGGAAATCCCAGGCTGCTTTGCACCATCGTTGCGATCTGAAAGACAGCCTGGCAACGAGGCTAAGCGAGGGATCCTGAGCAGGTGAGCCAATTAGAGAGCGGCGAGGGGCGGAAAGACGGTGAGGCGTACTACGCGACAAACGGAAGCGGGTCCACCTTCTCTCATATTTATCTTACACAAACGGCAGTAATCGTTCGGTGCCATTGTTTAATCGTATTTTTGTTTTGACTTCTGTTTTCGCGGAGATTAAGGAAATAGCGGCATTTCCTTCTCTTCTCCCCGGTCGTCGCTCTAACTACGTCATCGAGTACAACTGACATGATTGGCTATGGGCTACGTATACGCCAAATGATAGACATTAGTAACGCCCAATAAACGGCCGTTGGCAATCGTAAACCACACCTCTGCTACGAGATATTCAGTAGGTGACTCCCAGACCATATCTCACTTGTGATATGGTCGGGTGTAAACCAGGAAAAACAAATCCCTGGGTCCTGACGGGATCTCAGGGGAATGGTATAAATCAATGAGAGAGCAACTGCTTCCATGCTATGCTAAGTAGATACTAGTGGAGCAATCGGTTCTTTAATATATTTTCTCAGACACATTCTTCATCCTCACCACTAGATGGCAGTACACTAATGGTTTGGCATGTTTACCTGCACATACACTGATGCCCTCCTTGAGTGTTTTCTTCAGAGACTTGTCAGACACTTGACAGCTAAAGACCTGTCCAGTTTTCCACTCTGCTTGAGACACTTGCAGCTGACTGCTCACCACCACATGTCCCTCTGCATTCAGACTGATGGAGACATTTGATCCACTGGAGATTCTCTGAGACCCAGAGAGCCATTCAATGTGCGGGTCAAATCCCCATGCTGTACACGAGAGCGTCTGCTCTCCCGACTCGTCACTGGGGGCCAAAAGAAGCTTGACTGAAGGCTCCACTGGAAAGACACACAGCCACATTCCTCTCATTATCAGTAGTAGTAAAGGCACACACGCTGGTCACGAACACAAGAGGACTCTTACCAAAGATGCTTTCTGTGGCACTGGAGGTGACGCTGCTGGAGAAGCCATGGCTCACTTTGCAGCTGAAATGTTTGTCTTTACTCCAGTGGTCTTTAGGGACAGAAAATCTTCTGCTGATGGAATGGAGGCCAGAGCTCTTTCGGAGTTGGACAAAGTCCTTAGAGGAAATATCAACCCCATTGGACTGAAAAGTCACATAGAGGTCAGTGGATGAAACGCTGGTGATGTCACACTCCAGCACAGCACTGTCGCCCTTCAACACATCTGGCAGAGACCTCCTGATGGACACCACTGGAGAAGTGCCTGGAGGAGCTGCAAAAGAACCATGTCCAACATGAGTTAGAGTTGTCTTGTGTTGACTGAATCCCTGCTGCAGTCCTCTCACCTGTCACATGGCCAGTCTTCTTTGTGGTGGGGAGGCACACATGCTCTGCTTTGCAGGACACATCCCTCAGTGTTTTCCATTGACTTGGGGGAAGTGTGAGCTCACTGATGATATGACTGGAGTTCATGTCCTGCCTCACTGAGTGACTCTGTGCACGAGTATTACCCATCCACCAGGAGACTGTGGCCTCAAACACAGTGCACACTGAGCAGGAGGCTGTCACGTCAGAGTGAGAGGTCATCACGGTCTGGAACGAAGGGAGCTCCACCAGAATCAAAGGAGGGGCCTTCAAATGTGCTGCCACTGAGGGAGAATATGGAGAGTAAGTTACCAGGTTGGTCATATTTTCATGTTTTTGTCTTGTTTATGGATTCTTGTGAAAAGCTAAGAAAATGTTGCGGTATAAATGAGGGTCTTAAAGAAAAAATATGCACTATTTGTATTTTTATTGGCCTTTAAACAAATGAGGACACTTCAGCAAGAAAATGATACATTTTTCTGTGAAAAACATCACAGAAGATATTATGAAGAGGGTTCCAAGGCCTCCAAAATTGTAGCATAGAGGTTGTGCAAACAGCAGTCAGATGCCAGTATTTTTCTTAAATAAAAGATCCAACAACCAAACTGATGTTTGTCAAATCCCTGTCGTCTAGGTAGAATTCATAACACAGTATTCGATCAAAAAACTTGTGTCCAGTTGACAGAACTGAATTTCTCCTTTGTTAACAAAACTAATGGTACAAAGAGCATTTGAAACATATTATCAGACCTTATATGATCATCTTAATGCATTTAACAATTATGCGGTGGATAGTTTCTCGAGTCGGCTGGATTTATCCTCACTTGATAAATTACAGAATGAAAAACAGACTAAACGTATAACTGTTGAATAGATAAGAATATTTCCTCCTTGAAAGCAAACAAATCCTAACCTGGGAAATCCCAGGCTGCTTTGCACCATCGTTGCGATCTGAAAGACAGCCTGGCAACGAGGCTAAGCGAGGGATCCTGAGCAGGTGAGCCAATCAGAGAGCGGCGAGGGGCGGAAAGACGGTGAGGCGTACTACGCGACAAACGAAAGCAGGTCCACCTTCTCTCATATTTATCTTACACAAACGGCAGGAATCGTTCGGTGCCATTGTTTAATCGTATTTTTGTTCTGACTTCTGTTTTCGCGGGGATTGGGGAAATAGCGGCGTTTCCTTCTCTTCTCCCCAGTCGTCGCTCTAACTACGTCATCAAGTACAACTGACATGATTGGCTATGGGCTACGTATACGCCAAATGATAGACATTCGTAACGCCCAATAAACGGCCGTTGGCAATCGTAAACCACACCTCTGCTACGAGATATTCAGTAGGTGACTCCCAGACCATATCTCACTTGTGATATGGTCGGGTGTAAACCAGGAAAAACAAATCCCTGGGTCCTGACGGGATCTCAGGGGAATGGTACAAATCAATGAGAGAGCAACTGCTTCCATGCTATGTTAAGTAGATACTAGTGGAGCAATCGGTTCTTTAATATATTTTCTCAGACACATTCTTCATCCTCACCACTAGATGGCAGTACACTAATGGTTTGGCATGTTTACCTGCACATACACTGATGCTCTCCTTGAGTGTTTTCTTCAGAGACTTGTCAGACACTTGACAGCTAAAGACCTGTCCAGTTTTCCACTCTGCTTGAGACACTTGCAGCTGACTGCTCACCACCACATGTCCCTCTGCATTCAGACTGATGGAGACATTTGATCCACTGGAGATTCTCTGAGACCCAGAGAGCCATTCAATGTGCGGGTCAAATCCCCATGCTGTGCACGAGAGCGTCTGCTCTCCCGACTCGTCACTGGGGGCCAAAAGAAGCTTGACTGAAGGCTCCACTGGAAAGACACACAGCCACATTCCTCTCATTATCAGTAGTAGTAAAGGCACACACGCTGGTCACGAACACAAGAGGACTCTTACCAAAGATGCTTTCTGTGGCATTGGAGGTGACGCTGCTGGAGAAGCCATGGCTCACTTTGCAGCTGAAACGTTTGTCTTTACTCCAGTGGTCTTTAGGGACAGAAAATCTTCTGCTGATGGAATGGAGGCCAGAGCTCTTTCGGAGTTGGACAAAGTCCTTAGAGGAAATATCAACCCCATTGGACTGAAAAGTCACATAGAGGTCAATGGAGGAAACGCTGGTGATGTCACACTCCAGCACAGCACTGTCGCCCTTCAACACATCTGGCAGAGACCTCCTGATGGACACCACTGGAGGAGTGCCTGGAGGAGCTGCAAAAGAACCATGTCCAACATGAGTTAGAGTTGTCTTGTGTTGACTGAATCCCTGCTACAGTCCTCTCACCTGTCACATGGCCAGTCTTCTTTGTGGTGGGGAGGCACACATGCTCTGCTTTGCAGGACACATCCCTCAGTGTTTTCCATTGACTTGGGGGAAGTGTGAGCTCACTGATGATATGACTGGAGTTCATGTACTGCCTCACTGAGTGACTCTGTGCACGAGTATTACCCATCCACCAGGAGACTGTGGCCTCAAACACAGTGCACACTGAGCAGGAGGCTGTCACGTCAGAGTGAGAGGTCATCACGGTCTGGAACGAAGGGAGCTCCACCAGAATCAAAGGAGGGGCCTTCAAATGTGCTGCCACTGAGGGAGAATATGGAGAGTAAGTTACCAGGTTGGTCATATTTTCATGTTTTTGTCTTGTTTATGGATTCTTGTGAAAAGCTAAGCAAATGTTGCAGTATAAATGAGAGTCTTAAAGAACAAATATGCACTATTTGTATTGTTATTGGCCTTTAAACAAATGAGGACACTTCAGCAAGAAAATGATACATTTTTCTGTGAAAAACATCACAGAAGATATTATGAAGAGGGTTCCAAGGCCTCCAAAATTGTAGCATAGAGGTTGTGCAAACAGCAGTCAGATGCCAGTATTTTTTAAAATAAAAGATCCAACAACAAAACTGATGTTTGTCAAATCCCTGTCGTCTAGGTAGAATCCACAACAAAATATTCGATCAAAAAACTTGTGTCCAGTTGACAGAACTGAATTTCTCCTTTGTTAACAAAACTAATGGTACAAAGAGCATTTGAAACATATTACCAGACCTTATATGATCAACTTAATGCATTTAACAATTATGCGGTGGATAGTTTCTTGAGTCGGCTGGATTTACCCTCACTTGATAAATTGCAGAATGAAAAACAGACTAAACGTATAACTTGAATAGATAAGAATATTTCCTCCTTGAAAGCAAACAAATCCTAACCTGGGAAATCCCAGGCTGCTTTGCACCATCGTTGCGATCTGAAAGACAGCCTGGCAACGAGGCTAAGCGAGGGATCCTGAGCAGGTGAGCCAATCAGAGAGCGGCGAGGGGCGGAAAGACGGTGAGGCGTACTACGCGACAAACGAAAGCGGGTCCACCTTCTCTCATATTTATCTTACACAAACGGCAGTAATCGTTCGGTGCCATTGTTTAATCGTATTTTTGTTCTGACTCCTGTTTTCGCGGGGATTGGGGAAATAGCGGCATTTCCTTCTCTTCTCCCCGGTCGTCGCTCTAACTACGTCATCGAGTACAACTGACATGATTGGCTATGGGCTACGTATACGCCAAATGATAGACATTTGTAACGCCCGATAAACGGCCGTTGGCAATCGTAAACCACACCTCTGCTACGAGATATTCAGTAGGTGACTCCCAGACCATATCTCACTTGTGATATGGTCGGGTGTAAACCAGGAAAAACAAATCCCTGGGTCCTGACGGGATCTCAGGGGAATGGTACAAATCAATGAGAGAGCAACTGCTTCCATGCTATGCTAAGTAGATACTAGTGGAGCAATCGGTTCTTTAATATATTTTCTCAGACACATTCTTCATCCTCACCACTAGATGGCAGTACACTAATGGTTTGGCATGTTTACCTGCACATACACTGATGCTCTCCTTGAGTGTTTTCTTCAGAGACTTGTCAGACACTTGACAGCTAAAGACCTGTCCAGTTTTCCACTCTGCTTGAGACACTTGCAGCTGACTGCTCACCACCACATGTCCCTCTGCATTCAGACTGATGGAAACATTTGATCCACTGGAGATTCTCTGAGACCCAGAGAGCCATTCAATGTGTGGGTCAAATCCCCATGCTGTGCACGAGAGCGTCTGCTCTCCCGACTCGTCACTGGGGGCCAAAAGAAGCTTGACTGAAGGCTCCACTGGAAAGACACACAGCCACATTCCTCTCATTATCAGTAGTAGTAAAGGCACACACGCTGGTCACGAACACAAGAGGACTCTTACCAAAGATGCTTTCTGTGGCACTGGAGGTGACGCTGCTGGAGAAGCCATGGCTCACTTTGCAGCTGAAATGTTTGTCTTTACTCCAGTGGTCTTTAGGGACAGAAAATCTTCTGCTGATGGAATGGAGGCCAGAGCTCTTTCGGAGTTGGACAAAGTCCTTAGAGGAAATATCAACCCCATTGGACTGAAAAGTCACATAGAGGTCAGTGGATGAAACGCTGGTGATGTCACACTCCAGCACAGCACTGTCGCCCTTCAACACATCTGGCAGAGACCTCCTGATGGACACCACTGGAGGAGTGCCTGGAGGAGCTGCAAAAGAACCATGTCCAACATGAGTTAGAGTTGTCTTGTGTTGACTGAATCCCTGCTGCAGTCCTCTCACCTGTCACATGGCCAGTCTTCTTTGTGGTGGGGAGGCACACATGCTCTGCTTTGCAGGACACATCCCTCAGTGTTTTCCATTGACTTGGGGGAAGTGTGAGCTCACTGATGATATGACTGGAGTTCATGTACTGCCTCACTGAGTGACTCTGTGCACGAGTATTACCCATCCACCAGGAGACTGTGGCCTCAAACACAGTGCACACTGAGCAGGAGGCTGTCACGTCAGAGTGAGAGGTCATCACGGTCTGGAATGAAGGGAGCTCCACCAGAATCAAAGGAGGGGCCTTCAAATGTGCTGCCACTGAGGGAGAATATGGAGAGTAAGTTACCAGGTTGGTCATATTTTCATGTTTTTGTCTTGTTTATGGATTCTTGTGAAAAGCTAAGCAAATGTTGCGGTATAAATGAGACTCTTAAAGAACAAATATGCACTATTTGTATTGTTATTGGCCTTTAAACAAATGAGGACACTTCAGCAAGAAAATGATAAATTTTTCTGTGAAAAACATCACAGAAGATATTATGAAGAGGGTTCCAAGGCCTCCAAAATTGTAGCATAGAGGTTGTGCAAACAGCAGTCAGATGCCAGTATTTTTTAAAATAAAAGATCCAACAACAAAACTGATGTTTGTCAAATCCCTGTCGTCTAGGTAGAATTCATAACAAAATATTCGATCAAAAAACTTGTGTCCAGTTGACAGAACTGAATTTCTCCTTTGTTAACAAAACTAATGGTACAAAGAGCATTTGAAACATATTACCAGACCTTATATGATCAACTTAATGCATTTAACAATTATGCGGTGGATAGTTTCTTGAGTCGGCTGGATTTATCCTCACTTGATAAATTGCAGAATGAAAAACAGACTAAACGTATAACTTGAATAGATAAGAATATTTCCTCCTTGAAAGCAAACAAATCCTAACCTGGGAAATCCCAGGCTGCTTTGCACCATCGTTGCGATCTGAAAGACAGCCTGGCAACGAGGCTAAGCGAGGGATCCTGAGCAGGTGAGCCAATCAGAGAGCGGCGAGGGGTGGAAAGACGGTGAGGCGTACTACGCGACAAACGAAAGCGGGTCCACCTTCTCTCATATTTATCTTACACAAACGGCAGTAATCGTTCGGTGCCATTGTTTAATCGTATTTTTGTTCTGACTCCTGTTTTCGCGGGGATTGGGGAAATAGCGGCATTTCCTTCTCTTCTCCCCGGTCGTCGCTCTAACTACGTCATCGAGTACAACTGACATGATTGGCTATGGGCTACGTATACGCCAAATGATAGACATTCGTAACGCCCAATAAACGGCCGTTGGCAATCGTAAACCACACCTCTGCTACGAGATATTCAGTAGGTGACTCCCAGACCATATCTCACTTGTGATATGGTCGGGTGTAAACCAGGAAAAACAAATCCCTGGGTCCTGACGGGATCTCAGGGGAATGGTACAAATCAATGAAAGAGCAACTGCTTCCATGCTATGCTAAGTAGATACTAGTGGAGCAATCGGTTCTTTAATATATTTTCTCAGACACATTCTTCATCCTCACCACTAGATGGCAGTACACTAATGGTTTGGCATGTTTACCTGCACATACACTGATGCTCTCCTTGAGTGTTTTCTTCAGAGACTTGTCAGACACTTGACAGCTAAAGACCTGTCCAGTTTTCCACTCTGCTTGAGACACTTGCAGCTGACTGCTCACCACCACATGTCCCTCTGCATTCAGACTGATGGAGACATTTGATCCACTGGAGAGTCTCTGAGACCCAGAGAGCCATTCAATGTGTGGGTCAAATCCCCATGCTGTGCACGAGAGCGTCTGCTCTCCCGACTCGTCACTGGGGGCCAAAAGAAGCTTGACTGAAGGCTCCACTGGAAAGACACACAGCCACATTCCTCTCATTATCAGTAGTAGTAAAGGCACACACGCTGGTCACGAACACAAGAGGACTCTTACCAAAGATGCTTTCTGTGGCACTGGAGGTGACGCTGCTGGAGAAGCCATGGCTCACTTTGCAGCTGAAACGTTTGTCTTTACTCCAGTGGTCTTTAGGGACAGAAAATCTTCTGCTGATGGAATGGAGGCCAGAGCTCTTTCGGAGTTGGACAAAGTCCTTAGAGGAAATATCAACCCCATTGGACTGAAAAGTCACATAGAGGTCAGTGGATGAAACGCTGGTGATGTCACACTCCAGCACAGCACTGTCGCCCTTCAACACATCTGGCAGAGACCTCCTGATGGACACCACTGGAGAAGTGCCTGGAGGAGCTGCAAAAGAACCATGTCCAACATGAGTTAGAGTTGTCTTGTGTTGACTGAATCCCTGCTGCAGTCCTCTCACCTGTCACATGGCCAGTCTTCTTTGAGGTGGGGAGGCACACATGCTCTGCTTTGCAGGACACATCCCTCAGTGTTTTCCATTGACTTGGGGGAAGTGTGAGCTCACTGATGATATGACTGGAGTTCATGTACTGCCTCACTGAGTGACTCTGTGCACGAGTATTACCCATCCACCAGGAGACTGTGGCCTCAAACACAGTGCACACTGAGCAGGAGGCTGTCACGTCAGAGTGAGAGGTCATCACGGTCTGGAACGAAGGGAGCTCCACCAGAATCACAGGAGGGGCCTTCAAATGTGCTGCCACTGAGGGAGAATATGGAGAGTAAGTTACCAGGTTGGTCATATTTTCATGTTTTTGTCTTGTTTATGGATTCTTGTGAAAAGCTAAGAAAATGTTGCGGTATAAATGAGGGTCTTAAAGAAAAAATATGCACTATTTGTATTGTTATTGGCCTTTAAACAAATGAGGACACTTCAGCAAGAAAATGAGACATTTTTCTGTGAAAAACATCACAGAAGATATTATGAAGAGGGTTCCAAGGCCTCCAAAATTGTAGCATAGAGGTTGTGCAAACAGCAGTCAGATGCCAGTATTTTAAAAAATAAAAGATCCAACAACAAAACTGATGTTTGTCAAATCCCTGTCGTCTAGGTAGAATCCACAACAAAATATTCGATCAAAAAACTTGTGTCCAGTTGACAGAACTGAATTTCTCCTTTGTTAACAAAACTAATGGTACAAAGAGCATTTGAAACATATTACCAGACCTTATATGATCAACTTAATGCATTTAACAATTATGCGGTGGATAATTTCTCGAGTCGGCTGGATTTATCCTCACTTGATAAATTGCAGAATGAAAAACAAACTAAACGTATAACTGTTGAATAGATAAGACTATTTACTCCTTGAAAGCAAACAAATCCTAACCTGGGAAATCCCAGGCTGCTTTTCACCATCGTTGCGATCTGAAAGACAGCCTGGCAACGAGGCTAAGCGAGGGATCCTGAGCAGGTGAGCCAATCAGAGAGCGGCGAGGGGCGGAAAGACGGTGAGGCGTACTACGCGACAAACGGAAGCGGGTCCACCTTCTCTCATATTTATCTTACACAAACGGCAGTAATCGTTCGGTGCCATTGTTTAATCGTATTTTTGTTCTGACTCCTGTTTTCGCGGGGATTGAGGAAATAGCGGCATTTCCTTCTCTTCTCCCCGGTCGTCGCTCTAACTACGTCATCGAGTACAACTGATATGATTGGCTATGGGCTACGTATACGCCAAATGATAGACATTTGTAACGCCCGATAAACGGCCGTTGGCAATCGTAAACCACACCTCTGCTACGAGATATTCAGTAGGTGACTCCCAGACCATATCTCACTTGTGATATGGTCGGGTGTAAACCAGGTAAAACAAATCCCTGGGTCCTGACGGGATCTCAGGGGAATGGTACAAATCAATGAGAGAGCAACTGCTTCCATGCTATGCTAAGTAGATACTAGTGGAGCAATCGGTTCTTTAATATATTTTCTCAGACACATTCTTCATCCTCACCACTAGATGGCAGTACACTAATGGTTTGGCATGTTTACCTGCACATACACTGATGCTCTCCTTGAGTGTTTTCTTCAGAGACTTGTCAGACACTTGACAGCTAAAGACCTGTCCAGTTTTCCACTCTGCTTGAGACACTTGCAGCTGACTGCTCACCACCACATGTCCCTCTGCATTCAGACTGATGGAGACATTTGATCCACTGGAGAGTCTCTGAGACCCAGGGAGCCATTCAATGTGTGGGTCAAATCCCCATGCTGTGCACGAGAGCGTCTGCTCTCCCGACTCGTCACTGGGGGCCAAAAGAAGCTTGACTGAAGGCTCCACTGGAAAGACACACAGCCACATTCCTCTCATTATCAGTAGTAGTAAAGGCACACACGCTGGTCACGAACACAAGAGGACTCTTACCAAAGATGCTTTCTGTGGCACTGGAGGTGACGCTGCTGGAGAAGCCATGGCTCACTTTGCAGCTGAAACGTTTGTCTTTACTCCAGTGGTCTTTAGGGACAGAAAATCTTCTGCTGATGGAATGGAGGCCAGAGCTCTTTCGGAGTTGGACAAAGTCCTTAGAGGAAATATCAACCCCATTGGACTGAAAAGTCACATAGAGGTCAATGGAGGAAACGCTGGTGATGTCACACTCCAGCACAGCACTGTCGCCCTTCAACACATCTGGCAGAGACCTCCTGATGGACACCACTGGAGAAGTGCCTGGAGGAGCTGCAAAAGAACCATGTCCAACATGAGTTAGAGTTGTCTTGTGTTGACTGAATCCCTGCTGCAGTCCTCTCACCTGTCACATGGCCAGTCTTCTTTGTGGTGGGGAGGCACACATGCTCTGCTTTGCAGGACACATCCCTCAGTGTTTTCCATTGACTTGGGGGAAGTGTGAGCTCACTGATGATATGACTGGAGTTCATGTACTGCCTCACTGAGTGACTCTGTGCACGAGTATTACCCATCCACCAGGAGACTGTGGCCTCAAACACAGTGCACACTGAGCAGGAGGCTGTCACGTCAGAGTGAGAGGTCATCACGGTCTGGAACGAAGGGAGCTCCACCAGAATCACAGGAGGGGCCTTCAAATGTGCTGCCACTGAGGGAGAATATGGAGAGTAAGTTACCAGGTTGGTCATATTTTCATGTTTTTGTCTTGTTTATGGATTCTTGTGAAAAGCTAAGAAAATGTTGCGGTATAAATGAGGGTCTTAAAGAAAAAATATGCACTATTTGTATTTTTATTGGCCTTTAAACAAATGAGGACACTTCAGCAAGAAAATGATACATTTTTCTGTGAAAAACATCACAGAAGATATTATGAAGAGGGTTCCAAGGCCTCCAAAATTGTAGCATAGAGGTTGTGCAAACAGCAGTCAGATGCCAGTATTTTTTTTAAATAAAAGATCCAACAACAAAACTGATGTTTGTCAAATCCCTGTCGTCTAGGTAGAATCCATAACAAAATATTCGATCAAAAAACTTGTGTCCAGTTGACAGAACTGAATTTCTTCTTTGTTAACAAAACTAATGGTACAAAGAGCATTTGAAACATATTACCAGACCTTATATGATCAACTTAATGCATTTAATAATTATGCGGTGGATAGTTTCTCGAGTCGGCTGGATTTATCCTCACTTGATAAATTACAGAATGAAAAACAGACTAAACGTATAACTGTTGAATAGATAAGAATATTTACTCCTTGAAAGCAAACAAATCCTAACCTGGGAAATCCCAGGCTGCTTTGCACCATCGTTGCGATCTGAAAGACAGCCTGGCAACGAGGCTAAGCGAGGGATCCTGAGCAGGTGAGCCAATCAGAGAGCGGCGAGGGGTGGAAAGACGGTGAGGCGTACTACGCGACAAACGGAAGCGGGTCCACCTTCTCTCATATTTATCTTACACAAACGGCAGTAATCGTTCGGTGCCATTGTTTAATCGTATTTTTGTTTTGACTTCTGTTTTCGCGGGGATTGAGGAAATAGCGGCGTTTCCTTCTCTTCTCCCCGGTCGTCGCTCTAACTACGTCATCGAGTACAACTGACATGATTGGCTATGGGCTACGTATACGCCAAATGATAGACATTCGTAACGCCCAATAAACGGCTGTTGGCAATCGTAAACCACACCTCTGCTACGAGATATTCAGTAGGTGACTCCCAGACCATATCTCACTTGTGATATGGTCGGGTGTAAACCAGGAAAAACAAATCCCTGGGTCCTGACGGGATCTCAGGGGAATGGTACAAATCAATGAGAGAGCAACTGCTTCCATGCTATGCTAAGTAGATACTAGTGGAGCAATTGGTTCTTTAATATATTTTCTCAGACACATTCTTCATCCTCACCACTAGATGGCAGTACACTAATGGTTTGGCATGTTTACCTGCACATACACTGATGCTCTCCTTGAGGGTTTTCTTCAGAGACTTGTCAGACACTTGACAGCTAAAGACCTGTCCAGTTTTCCACTCTGCTTGAGACACTTGCAGCTGACTGCTCACCACCACATGTCCCTCTGCATTCAGACTGATGGAGACATTTGATCCACTGGAGAGTCTCTGAGACCCAGAGAGCCATTCAATGTGCGGGTCAAATCCCCATGCTGTGCACGAGAGCGTCTGCTCTCCCGACTCGTCACTGGGGGCCAAAAGAAGCTTGACTGAAGGCTCCACTGGAAAGACACACAGCCACATTCCTCTCATTATCAGTTGTAGTAAAGGCACACACGCTGGTCACGAACACAAGAGGACTCTTACCAAAGATGCTTTCTGTGGCATTGGAGGTGACGCTGCTGGAGAAGCCATGGCTCACTTTGCAGCTGAAACGTTTGTCTTTACTCCAGTGGTCTTTAGGGACAGAAAATCTTCTGCTGATGGAATGGAGGCCAGAGCTCTTTCGGAGTTGGACAAAGTCCTTAGAGGAAATATCAACCCCATTGGACTGAAAAGTCACATAGAGGTCAGTGGATGAAACGCTGGTGATGTCACACTCCAGCACAGCACTGTCGCCCTTCAACACATCTGGCAGAGACCTCCTGATGGACACCACTGGAGGAGTGCCTGGAGGAGCTGCAAAAAAACCATGTCCAACATGAGTTAGAGTTGTCTTGTGTTGACTGAATCCCTGCTGCAGTCCTCTCACCTGTCACATGGCCAGTCTTCTTTGTGGTGGGGAGGCACACATGCTCTGCTTTGCAGGACACATCCATCAGTGTTTTCCATTTACTTGGGGGAAGTGTGAGCTCACTGATGATATGACTGGAGTTCATGTACTGCCTCACTGAGTGACTCTGTGCACGAGTATTACCCATCCACCAGGAGACTGTGGCCTCAAACACAGTGCACACTGAGCAGGAGGCTGTCACGTCAGAGTGAGAGGTCATCACGGTCTGGAACGAAGGGAGCTCCACCAGAATCACAGGAGGGGCCTTCAAATGTGCTGCCACTGAGGGAGAATATGGAGAGTAAGTTACCAGGTTGGTCATATTTTCATGTTTTTGTCTTGTTTATGGATTCTTGTGAAAAGCTAAGAAAATGTTGCGGTATAAATGAGGGTCTTAAAGAAAAAATATGCACTATTTGTATTTTTATTGGCCTTTAAACAAATGAGGACACTTCAGCAAGAAAATGATACATTTTTCTGTGAAAAACATCACAGAAGATATTATGAAGAGGGTTCCAAGGCCTCCAAAATTGTAGCATAGAGGTTGTGCAAACAGCAGTCAGATGCCAGTATTTTTCTTAAATAAAAGATCCAACAACCAAACTGATGTTTGTCAAATCCCTGTCGTCTAGGTAGAATTCATAACAAAGTATTCGATCAAAAAACTTGTGTCCAGTTGACAGAACTGAATTTCTCCTTTGTTAACAAAACTAATGGTACAAAGAGCATTTGAAACATATTACCAGACCTTATATGATCATCTTAATGCATTTAACAATTATGCCGTGGATAGTTTCTCGAGTCGGCTGGATTTATCCTCACTTGATAAATTACAGAATGAAAAACAGACTAAACGTATAACTGTTGAATAGATAAGACTATTTACTCCTTGAAAGCAAACAAATCCTAACCTGGGAAATCCCAGGCTGCTTTGCACCATCGTTGCGATCTGAAAGACAGCCTGGCAACGAGACTAAGCGAGGGATCCTGAGCAGGTGAGCCAATCAGAGAGCGGCGAGGGGTGGAAAGACGGTGAGGCGTACTACGCGACAAACGGAAGCGGGTCCACCTTCTCTCATATTTATCTTACACAAACGGCAGTAATCGTTCGGTGCCATTGTTTAATCGTATTTTTGTTCTGACTCCTGTTTTCGCGGGGATTGAGGAAATAGCGGCATTTCCTTCTCTTCTCCCCGGTCGTCGCTCTAACTACGTCATCGAGTACAACTGACATGATTGGCTATGGGCTACGTATACGCCAAATGATAGACATTTGTAACGCCCGATAAACGGCCGTTGGCAATCGTAAACCACACCTCTGCTACGAGATATTCAGTAGGTGACTCCCAGACCATATCTCACTTGTGATATGGTCGGGTGTAAACCAGGAAAAACAAATCCCTGGGTCCTGACGGGATCTCAGGGGAATGGTACAAATCAATGAGAGAGCAACTGCTTCCATGCTATGCTAAGTAGATACTAGTGGAGCAATCGGTTCTTTAATATATTTTCTCAGACACATTCTTCATCCTCACCACTAGATGGCAGTACACTAATGGTTTGGCATGTTTACCTGCACATACACTGATGCTCTCCTTGAGCGTTTTCTTCAGAGGCTTGTCAGACACTTGACAGCTAAAGACCTGTCCAGTTTTCCACTCTGCTTGAGACACTTGCAGCTGACTGCTCACCACCACATGTCCCTCTGCATTCAGACTGATGGAGACATTTGATCCACTGGAGATTCTCTGAGACCCAGAGAGCCATTCAATGTGCGGGTCAAATCCCCATGCTGTGCACGAGAGCGTCTGCTCTCCCGACTCGTCACTGGGGGCCAAAAGAAGCTTGACTGAAGGCTCCACTGGAAAGACACACAGCCACATTCCTCTCATTATCAGTAGTAGTAAAGGCACACACGCTGGTCACGAACACAAGAGGACTCTTACCAAAGATGCTTTCTGTGGCATTGGAGGTGACGCTGCTGGAGAAGCCATGGCTCACTTTGCAGCTGAAACGTTTGTCTTTACTCCAGTGGTCTTTAGGGACAGAAAATCTTCTGCTGATGGAATGGAGGCCAGAGCTCTTTCGGAGTTGGACAAAGTCCTTAGAGGAAATATCAACCCCATTGGACTGAAAAGTCACATAGAGGTCAATGGAGGAAACGCTGGTGATGTCACACTCCAGCACAGCACTGTCGCCCTTCAACACATCTGGCAGAGACCTCCTGATGGACACCACTGGAGGAGTGCCTGGAGGAGCTGCAAAAGAACCATGTCCAACATGAGTTAGAGTTGTCTTGTGTTGACTGAATCCCTGCTGCAGTCCTCTCACCTGTCACATGGCCAGTCTTCTTTGTGGTGGGGAGGCACACATGCTCTGCTTTGCAGGACACATCCCTCAGTGTTTTCCATTGACTTGGGGGAAGTGTGAGCTCACTGATGATATGACTGGAGTTCATGTACTGCCTCACTGAGTGACTCTGTGCACGAGTATTACCCATCCACCAGGAGACTGTGGCCTCAAACACAGTGCACACTGAGCAGGAGGCTGTCACGTCAGAGTGAGAGGTCATCACGGTCTGGAACGAAGGGAGCTCCACCAGAATCACAGGAGGGGCCTTCAAATGTGCTGCCACTGAGGGAGAATATGGAGAGTAAGTTACCAGGTTGGTCATATTTTCATGTTTTTGTCTTGTTTATGGATTCTTGTGAAAAGCTAAGAAAATGTTGCGGTATAAATGAGACTCTTAAAGAACAAATATGCACTATTTGTATTGTTATTGGCCTTTAAACAAATGAGGACACTTCAGCAAGAAAATGAGACATTTTTCTGTGAAAAACATTACAGAAGATATTATGAAGAGGGTTCCAAGGCCTCCAAAATTGTAGCATAGAGGTTGTGCAAACAGCAGTCAGATGCCAGTATTTTTTAAAATAAAAGATCCAACAACAAAACTGATGTTTGTCAAATCCCTGTCGTCTAGGTAGAATCCACAACAAAATATTCGATCAAAAAACTTGTGTCCAGTTGACAGAACTGAATTTCTCCTTTGTTAACAAAACTAATGGTACAAAGAGCATTTGAAACATATTACCAGACCTTATATGATCAACTTAATGCATTTAACAATTATGCGGTGGATAGTTTCTCGAGTCGGCTGGATTTATCCTCACTTGATAAATTACAGAATGAAAAACAGACTAAACGTATAACTGTTGAATAGATAAGACTATTTACTCCTTGAAAGCAAACAAATCCTAACCTGGGAAATCCCAGGCTGCTTTGCACCATCGTTGCGATCTGAAAGACAGCCTGGCAACGAGACTAAGCGAGGGATCCTGAGCAGGTGAGCCAATCAGAGAGCGGCGAGGGGTGGAAAGACGGTGAGGCGTACTACGCGACAAACGGAAGCGGGTCCACCTTCTCTCATATTTATCTTACACAAACGGCAGTAATCGTTCGGTGCCATTGTTTAATCGTATTTTTGTTCTGACTCCTGTTTTCGCGGGGATTGAGGAAATAGCGGCGTTTCCTTCTCTTCTCCCCGGTCGTCGCTCTAACTACGTCATCGAGTACAACTGACATGATTGGCTATGGGCTACGTATACGCCAAATGATAGACATTTGTAACGCCCGATAAACGGCCGTTGGCAATCGTAAACCACACCTCTGCTACGAGATATTCAGTAGGTGACTCCCAGACCATATCTCACTTGTGATATGGTCGGGTGTAAACCAGGAAAAACAAATCCCTGGGTCCTGACGGGATCTCAGGGGAATGGTACACATCAATGAGAGAGCAACTGCTTCCATGCTATGCTAAGTAGATACTAGTGGAGCAATCGGTTCTTTAATATATTTTCTCAGACACATTCTTCATCCTCACCACTAGATGGCAGTACACTAATGGTTTGGCATGTTTACCTGCACATACACTGATGCTCTCCTTGAGTGTTTTCTTCAGAGACTTGTCAGACACTTGACAGCTAAAGACCTGTCCAGTTTTCCACTCTGCTTGAGACACTTGCAGCTGACTGCTCACCACCACATGTCCCTCTGCATTCAGACTGATGGAGACATTTGATCCACTGGAGAGTCTCTGAGACCCAGAGAGCCATTCAATGTGTGGGTCAAATCCCCATGCTGTGCACGAGAGCGTCTGCTCTCCCGACTCGTCACTGGGGGCCAAAAGAAGCTTGACTGAAGGCTCCACTGGAAAGACACACAGCCACATTCCTCTCATTATCAGTAGTAGTAAAGGCACACACGCTGGTCACGAACACAAGAGGACTCTTACCAAAGATGCTTTCTGTGGCATTGGAGGTGACGCTGCTGGAGAAGCCATGGCTCACTTTGCAGCTGAAACGTTTGTCTTTACTCCAGTGGTCTTTAGGGACAGAAAATCTTCTGCTGATGGAATGGAGGCCAGAGCTCTTTCGGAGTTGGACAAAGTCCTTAGAGGAAATATCAACCCCATTGGACTGAAAAGTCACATAGAGGTCAGTGGAGGAAACGCTGGTGATGTCACACTCCAGCACAGCACTGTCGCCCTTCAACACATCTGGCAGAGACCTCCTGATGGACACCACTGGAGGAGTGCCTGGAGGAGCTGCAAAAGAACCATGTCCAACATGAGTTAGAGTTGTCTTGTGTTGACTGAATCCCTGCTGCAGTCCTCTCACCTGTCACATGGCCAGTCTTCTTTGTGGTGGGGAGGCACACATGCTCTGCTTTGCAGGACACATCCATCAGTGTTTTCCATTGACTTGGGGGAAGTGTGAGCTCACTGATGATATGACTGGAGTTCATGTACTGCCTCACTGAGTGACTCTGTGCACGAGTATTACCCATCCACCAGGAGACTGTGGCCTCAAACACAGTGCACACTGAGCAGGAGGCTGTCACGTCAGAGTGAGAGGTCATCACGGTCTGGAACGAAGGGAGCTCCACCAGAATCACAGGAGGGGCCTTCAAATGTGCTGCCACTGAGGGAGAATATGGAGAGTAAGTTACCAGGTTGGTCATATTTTCATGTTTTTGTCTTGTTTATGGATTCTTGTGAAAAGCTAAGAAAATGTTGCGGTATAAATGAGACTCTTAAAGAACAAATATGCACTATTTGTATTGTTATTGGCCTTTAAACAAATGAGGACACTTCAGCAAGAAACTGATACATTTTTTCTGTGAAAAACATCACAGAAGATATTATGAAGAGGGTTCCAAGGCCTCCAAAATTCTAGCATAGAGGTTGTGCAAACAGCAGTCAGATGCCAGTATTTTTTTAAATAAAAGATCCAACAACAAAACTGATGTTTGTCAAATCCCTGTCGTCTAGGTAGAATCCACAACAAAATATTCGATCAAAAAACTTGTGTCCAGTTGACAGAACTGAATTTCTCCTTTGTTAACAAAATTAATGGTACAAAGAGCATTTGAAACATATGACCAGACCTTATATGATCAACTTAATGCATTTAACAATTATGCGGTGGATAGTTTCTCGAGTCGGCTGGATTTATCCTCACTTGATAAATTACAGAATGAAAAACAGACTAAACGTATAACTGTTGAATAGATAAGACTATTTACTCCTTGAAAGCAAACAAATCCCTGGGTCCTGACGGGATCTCAGGGGAATGGTACAAATCAATGAGAGAGCAACTGCTTCCATGCTATGCTAAGTAGATACTAGTGGACCAATCGGTTCTTTAATATATTTTCTCAGACACATATTTTCTCAGACACATTCTTCATAAATGCTCTAAACGATAATATTTTTATTTGGAATTTGGGGGAAATGTTGTCAGTAGTTTATAGACTCAAACAAAAATGTCCCTTTTGCCCAAACACATACCTATAAGTAGTAAAATCAGAAAAACTGATAATTTTGCAGTGATCTCTTTTTTTTTTCTAGAGCTGTATATGGAATTACGTAGCAAAGAACAAAAGTTAAGTATTTCAATTGTTGTTGTTTTTTTTTTTATATTTTATATTCAAATCCTCACATTATCCACCCTTTGATTTGTTGACAGCTGCAAACTTTGGCCTTCCCTCAATGAGCTTCATGATGAAGTCTCCTGAAATGGTTTTCACTCACTCACTTGTCAGGGTCAGGAAGTGCCAGAAGTGCAAACCAGGGTTCAAAACAAGACTGTTTTTTGTTTTGTTTTGTTTTGTTGCTACATTCATGCAAATAATCATGGAAATAAAAATGAAAAAAAAGAACACGTGTTTTTTGTCTGGTTGTGTATCTGTGTCATGGTGTGAATACTTAAAAGATTTCTCCAACACTGGGTTTCTAAATACCACTTTTCTTCACTTACTTTTACAGATATTGATGGAGTGGCTGTAAGTATTTTTCTCGTGCACCGCCACACAAGTGAAGCTGGAACCCTTCTCCCACTGGGTCATGTTCGGCTCGATCTGGCTGCTCAGGGTGAATCTCGGGCCCCCGTGGGTGCTTTTGAGCTTACTCTCGATGGGTGCTGAGTCCAGAAAGGGCTGGTTGTCTCTGGTCCAGCTCACTTTAAGAGTGTCCGGGTAGAAGCCGCTCAGCACGCACGTCAGTTTGACTTGGTCCAAATCTCCCTCCCATGTCGGGTACAGTGTGATGTTTGGAGATAAGACCAGTCGCCCTAAATAAGGACAAATGTTCCAATATTACTCAATACATACACTGTTAATGAGTAGTAAAAACGTAATGTGGCTTTAAATAG
This sequence comes from Paratrypauchen microcephalus, assembly GCA_036785185.1. Lineage (NCBI taxonomy): Eukaryota > Metazoa > Chordata > Actinopteri > Gobiiformes > Gobiidae > Paratrypauchen > Paratrypauchen microcephalus. The sequence goes on along the minus strand of JAVJIX010000212.1, from coordinate 1,398,445 downwards.
TCTTTCAATGTTTTTTTCTATACGTTTACCACTTCCAACATTATATATACACACAGAAGCCATCAAATATATGAAGCAAGATGTATGGAATTAGGCAGCAAAGAAAAAAACGTTAAATAACTCTCAAATTAGTAAATAAATAAAAGAAATAAATCCTCAAATTAGCCACCTTTTGCTTTCTCGAAAAATCTTTAGTTTTTTTTTTCTTTGCTGCATAACTTCATATAACTTACTGCATGCACCTGATGACTGTGCAAAGTGGTTAAAAAAAACAAAACAAAAAACAACTTTTGACTGGTGCTGTTAAACACTTCTCGTCAAAAGTTTGGACACACCTTCTCATTTGTTTTTGTTTTTTTCTTACTGCTTTCTACATTTGCATATACAGAAGACATCAAATATATGAAGAACGATATATACAATTATTTAGTAAAGAAAAAAAGTTTCAATGCAAATTGTGGCAAATTAAATTCTAATCAAAATTCTTTTTTACTATATCCTCCTGAGGCCCGGCCCATTCATTTGTGTCCTTTATAGTGGACACTGAGTTAACCATGTCTGTCTTTCAAGTGTTTAGAGATGTGTTTGTGGCTGCAGTACGATTAAAAAATAAATAAATAATTAAATAAATAAATATAATAATAAATAAGTACATAAAAAGGAAATCAAATAAAAAGGAAAAAAAATAAAGTAAAATAAATAAATAAAATAAAATAAAAAATAAAATGAAGTAAAAAATAAAAAAAAGTAAATAAAATAATAAATAAATAAATACAAATTAGAAATTAAAAAGGGGTCTAAAAATTTTTTTGAGGGCGACTGTAGAAGCTTGTCAGAAATGTTGGTCATCAAAAAAAAAATGTTTTTGTGAGGTTGTTAACTTCACGTGGATTTAACACTATTACAGTCCATTACAGAGGACATGTTGCAACATAAATAAAATCAAATTAAAATGAACAAAATGCAAATGCTAAATCACAAACAAACAAAAACAAAAAAACACTTTTTTTCTTCGGGTCCCAGGAGGATATAATTCCATGCATCTTACTTCATATATTTGATGTCTTCTGTACCTATGTATATCAAATGTAGAAAGACGTAAACACACATATATATATATATTTTTTTTTTTAATGGAATGAGTCCATACTTTTGACTTGTACTGTATCTTACTTACAAACTAACAGATACTTCTTTTTTTTTTTTTTTTTTTCAAACAAAAATTATAGGTGTGAGTTTGAATTTTAGGGGGAAATTGTGTTGCTTTTTCAAACAAAGCTTCTTCTTTTTTTCACATTCATTTTAGAGTTTTTGAATTTTATTTTTTGTACCAATTATGAAGAAACATTTCAGATAATTTATTCACTGAGCCTAGTTTAAATAAATTTGAATCTGGATAATAATAGGGGTTCGGTGTACATATATAAAGTCTTTGCATATCAAAAACCTATAAAGAAGACCAACCAAAACTGGGAGTAGAAAGTGGGCATCCAAATCAAACATACCTTTTGTGTCGAGATACTCCCAGCTCTAACTGTAAACCTCGCTGCAGCCAGCAGATGGCAGCCTTCCACTGTATCTCACTATAGTTTCACATCTGGTGGAGGGAGGAGAGCTGCAGATGCTTTTTTTTTTTGTGTGTGCAAATGTTTCTGAGCAGGACAGAGGCATGAGGGCAAACCGAAAGCAGCGGCTGTGAGCATCGAAGCGCCCAGCTCCGAAAAAGGGACAGAATAGAGAAGTGAAATGGCCCGCAGAGCTACAAGGCGTAACAGGCGACAGGTGCACAAGACAGTTTTTACAGTAACACAATATTTACATTTCCCCAAGGACACAGAGGTTCATTTAACTGTAAGTTTTGGTTCTGAATTAGACAGAAAGAGACAGCTCTAAACCGCTGCATTTGAGTATTTTCAGTGTTCACACCCAGGTGCAACGAAGAATAAAATGTGGGTAAGTAGAAAAAGTAAGTAGTAAAAAAATAATAATGAACAATAATAATAATACATTTAGTTTTACTTACAGTTTATTTAAGAAAGTCACAAATGGAGTATGATACAAGAGTACGTGCACATAAAAGATGACAGGGGACAGACGCGTGAGAATCGTATGTTTGTTTGCTTTTTTACATTTTCCAGAAAGTCTTTTTGGATTCATTTGACCTAAAAGACAAAAACAAAATAGAATTGAATTACAATTAATGTTACATATAAACTTAATTAAACCTTGAGAGTTCAGTTCATTTTGTATACGCCACGCTATTCTTATAAATGGACGTATATAAAATTAGAATTATCACTAAAGCTTGGAAAATCTCTCACTTGAAATGACTTATGCCTAGCTTGAACCTATTGTATAAAGATAAAGTTGCAAGAATTGAAAATGTGAGTTTCAGTTTGAGTACTTTGGACTAGAATTACGAAGAATTATCTATTTAGAGTTTCAATGTATTTTAGACTTCATATTATTAACAATTGCACTATAAATTCTCTCTGAAGTAGATGAAGTAGTAGTATTTATACTTTTACACACCAGGCTAAGAATGTATGCCTGATCTACCAATGAATAGTCTTTGTATTCTAATAGTTTTAATTAGTTGCTCCGATACCGATACTGGTTTAAGAAAAAGCTCCAATACCGCACATTTTTCAGGTATCGTTAGCGGCGAGTACTGAGACCAAATCAGATGTGTTACCTCTTCGATACCTTCATTTAGCCTTTGGTATGGACGCAACAGCGCTAACTCGGACTTTGTTTATTTTGCATAATTGGATGAGTGTCTTTTTACAGGCACTTTTGTTTTTATCCATGCACTGCGGTAGAAAATAACGCTGATCAAAATCATTTTATATTTGACGCTTAACACCTCTTCTTCTTCTTCTAGATTTTCTTTTGAGATAGATTTTTAATTGATTTATTTATTGCTCAGAAGTATCAGAGTTCGCTAAGGCCAAGTATAGGTATCGGATCAGATCTCAAAAGGAAAAAATGGTATCGGAACGACACTAGTTTTAATCGTGTTTTTTTTTTTTTTTTTTTTTTTGTCTGGATGCAACTTGATAGAACCAAAATACATGTACAGCTGTGGAAAAAAATAAGAGACCACTGCATTTTTTTTCTGAAATCAGCATCTCTACATGTATTACAGCCATTCCATTCCAGCGTCTGTTGAATTCCAACACAAACACAAAGCTGAGCTACTTCAGTTCTTGCACCAGGAGTGGAATAAAGTCACCCAAGAACAATGTGAAAGACTGGGACTAAACCAGGTCTGAACCAAGACTAAATCAGGTCTAAACTAGGACTAAACCAGATCTGAACCAGGACTAAACCAGGGATGAACCAGGACTAAACCAAGACTTAAATAGGATTAAATCAGGCCTAAACTTGGACTGAACCAGGGCTAAACCTGGACTAAACCAGGTTAAAAATGGGATTAAACCAGGACTAAATAAACCAAGTTAAAACAAGGACTAAACCAGGTTAAAACAGGGACTAAACCAGGACTAAACCAGGTTAAAACAGGGACTAAACCAGGACTAAACTAGGACTAAACCCGGTCTGAACCAAGACTAAACCAGGTCTAAACTAGAACTAAACCCGGTCTGAACCAAGACTAAACCAGGTCTAAACTAGAACTAAACCCGGTCTGAACCAAGACTAAACCAGGTCTAAACTAGAACTAAACCAGGTCTGAACTAGGACCCAAGAACAATGTGACAGACGTGTGGAGAGCATGCCAAGACGCATGAAAGCTGTGATTAAAAATAAGGGTTATTGCACCAAATATTGATTTCTGAACTCTTCTTAAGTGTAAACATTAGTATTATGTTGTTTTAAAATGAATTTGATCTTGTTTCTTTGCATTGTTTGAGGTCTGAAAACAGTGATCTTTTTTGTTATTTTGACCATTTGTCATTTTCTGCAAATAAATGCTCTAAACGATAATATTTTTATTTGGAATTTGGGGGAAATGTTGTCAGTAATTTTCAGACTCAAACAAAAATGTTCCTTTTGCCCAAACACATACCAAAATCAGAAAAACTGATCATTTTGCAGTGGTCTCTTGTTTTTTTCAGAGCTGTACATCCTGATTGGCCCAAATGATCATGAGCATATCTTTTTAAATTTGCAAACTGATGCAAAAGTAAGTAATTCTACCACAAATTTACACAAATAAAAAGCATACCATACCAAATAAACTCGCCTAATAATATCGCATTGTATTGTGACGCAGGCTTAACTCAATGTCCCGAGCCTTATTAAAGGTACCGTGCTACGATACGGTGGTAGATATTTGGCCCCTGGTGAAAAAATGTGGACATCCCTGCTGTATAGTTTCATGTTAAAGCTGCACTGTGTAACTTTTCTTATAAATGGCCCGTCACCAGCTTCTCTCCATGGAAATATTGCCTGGAATGTCCCACGGTATGGCATTACACTTATGTGTGGATCTCTGCGGAGAGGCGAGCCCCCTCACGGTAACAATGCAAGTTTTTAGGTCAATAAAAACCCGCGTTGTTGCGTAAATGCGAGACGGATATGTTTAATGCCATACTGGGACATTCCAGACAAAGCAGCGACATCTCCCTGGAGAAAAGCAGTTACACCACGCACCGTTAAAGCTGCACTGTGTAACTTTTCTGGAGATGTTATTGCTGGACCTAGAACGTTGCAAGATATGGCATTAAACATCTGTCTACTTTCAACATAAATGTGAGAGGGGTTGCGTCGTCACCGACTTGACCTATAATAACGTTGCCCTGCTTGTCTCCATGGAGACAGACAAGTTAAAGGAAAATTAACGTTTTTTTACAATCTGAGCCTTCTTTCGGCAATAAAACAAGTAGTTTTACTCACCCATAGGAGTTTGGTGTCAATTGGAGCAGTATCGCAGAACTTATGTTGAGCCGTTCTGTTCTACTAATGATCCCGTATCCGTTAGCGTGAGTGCTCGGGGCACTGATTTGCGGTGTCCAAATAACACAAACTTTAGCACTTTTCAAATCACAGAAGATCGCTGTGTCAGGGTAGACTTTTAGTAGATTCCAAAACGGCCTGAAACCCGATATCGCAACAGAAAAGTAAAGTTCAGAGCGGTGTTAGCTTCTTTCGGACTAGCGGTGTTTACAAAACAGTAAAGTTCACGCATGCGCACTGTCCTCTCTGATGACGTCATCAAATGAAACTATAGCTGGATATCGGGGTTCAGGCCGTTTTGGAATCCACTGAAAGTCTACCCTGACACAGCGATCTTCTGTGATTTGAAAAGTGCTAAAGTTTGTGTTATTTGGACACCGCAAAGTAATTCCCCGAGCACTCACGCTAACGGATACGGGATCATTAGCAGAACAGAACGGCTCAACATAAGTTCTACGATACTGCTCCAATTGACACCAAACTGCTATGGGTGAGTAAAACTACTTGTTTTATTGCCGAAAGAAGGCTCAGATTGTAAAAAAAAACGTTAATTTTCCTTTAAAGAAAGCAATAACATCTCAATGTAGAGCAGCAAGGGACGGACCCTCTGTGACAGGGGTGGGCAATTATTTTTTTCCATGGGGCCACGTGAGAAACAGAAAATATTGTTGGAGGGCCAAAACTCAATTCTGCATAATATTAATTGTATTTCTTTATTTTAAAAAAATAAAATAAAATAAATAAATAATATAAAAATAAGTATTGTTTTGATGCACTGGTAAGACAAAAAAAAAAATGCCAAAAAAAAAAACACCTTAAAATAAAAGCAATGCAGCTTTACTCCATGCATGAGTTAAAATGATAAAATTTGTTCATTTTGTAATTCCAAATGAGCTTAATTGGGCCGGTCAGAGTCAACCAAAGAGCCGTATGTGGCCCGGGAGCTGGACAATGCCCAGTTCTGCTCTATGAGAAAAGTTACATAGTGCAGCTTTAAGTAGCACTAATCAATGAAAGCGATAAAAAGGCCTGTGGAAGTGTGGTTTACCTTGAAAGCAGTGGTGGCGATACTGAAGAGCAGAGTGATGAGGAAGAGGAGGATGAAGGCCATGGCTGTGTTCTGCATAGTGTCCTCCTCATCGACCTGCTTGGGGTTCCACTTGTGATACAGCTCAATCATGTCCACAATGTAATTAGGATCTAGGATTAAATCACCATGGAAACACTGTCGGATCAGTCACGTCTAGCAAAATTTCATTCATCGTTTGTGTTCAGAAGTGTGAATCTTCACTTTTTTGGCTGCTTTAAAGGTCCGATATTGTGCAAAATGGACTTTAATGAGCTTTGAGCCATGTTAGAATGTTGTTACCTCCTCAAAAACAGACCTGGAGTTGTGTTTTGTTTCATTCACACATGTTTGAGTAATCGTCTAATATTGGTCTGTCTCCATCTCCAAAGCTCAAAATGCTCTGTTCCAACTTGTGATGTCACGAAGAGGTAGTTTTCAAGTTAACGGCTACATTTTACCTTTTGTTTAGTAGAAATAGGCAATTTGTTGTTGTTGTTGTTAGTGTGGGTCTAATGTAAATAGGTTCTTTAATGTATTTTGTCTGCTCAAGGACTGCAGATGGAAAGGAGCATTTTTTCCCTGTGAGATTAATGTTTTCTTTGCACTCGTCCCTGTTTTAAATAAATAAATAAATACATAAAAATGAATAATTCCCGGGATTAAAAACACAGTGGAGGACTTCCTGTATTACATCATGACATCACAAGGTGGAAGAGAGTGTTTTCAGTTTGGGAGAAGAACTCTAAATAGCCTAAATCTAGCCTAAAACATAACTCCAGGTATATTTGTGATGAGGACACAACATTATCAAGTACATCAGAAAACAGTGTGTTCCCCAAAACTCAAAATGCTCAGTTCCACCTTGTGATGTCACGACGTGGTAGTTTTCAAGTTAACAGCTAACCCTAACGTTTTGTTTAGCAGAGAGGCTGAAATTATTATTATCCGAATGATTCTAGTGAAGGTGTGTGGAGTTTAAAAACACGGTGGAGCACTTCCTGTATCACCACGTGACATCACAAGGTGGAACAGAGAGTTTTCCGTTAGAGAGAAGAACTTATTTTAAATATTCAGGGTTTGTGCGTTCAACATAAGTGAATGAAACAAAACAAAACACAACTCCAGGTCTGTTTGCGATGAGGAAACTACATGATAACATCAGAAAATAGCATCATATGGACCCTTTAAGGATGTGTAACATTTAAAACTCAAAATTTAAACTCAAATTAATTTAATGTATGTAGATATTTAGTAGCAACTAAACTAAAAAGAGTTCTGGTTTGAGAATTACCAAAAATAACAAAAGAGCAATATTATACTGACTAAACGTTAAAATCTCAAAATGTACCTTGATGACACTGAGATAAAGTTATTATTTTAACTTTTATACTCATATATAATTCATTTTTGGTATCATTAGTTAATTCATAATGTCAAATTATTCATAGTATTGTAATTTAATACTGCGCGCAGGCTAGTTCACTGTGTCAAAGCTAATGCTAGTGCTAATGCTAACTTTTATGAAACCATAAAATATGTAGATAAAAAAACACTTAAAAATTATAAGGAAAGTTTAAGTGTAGATTACTCAATTGCTTTTATATACTAGAAGATTACATCAATTTGTGGTTTTATTTTGACATTACACAAAATTGAGCTTTTAGACGTGTGCTAATGTTGCTATATTGTCAAAAACATAGCTGGAGTTGTGTTTTGTTTAATTGTTTTACCTTTATTATTAGCCTGTCTACATCTCCAAAGCTCAAAATGTACCTTGATGACACTGAGATAAAGTTATTATTTTAACTTTTATACTCATATATAATTCATTTTTGGTATCACTAATTAATTCATAATGTCAAATTAGTCATAGTATTGTAATTTAATACTGTGCGCAGGCTAGATCACTGTGTCAAAGCTAATGCTAGTGCTAATGCTAACGTTTATGAAACCATAAAACATGTAGATTAAAAAAAAACACTTAAAATTATAAGGAAAGTTTAAGTGTAGATTACTCAATTGTTTTTATATACTAGCAGATTACATCAATTTGTGGTTTTATTTTGACATTACACAAAATTGAGCTTTTAGACGTGTGCTAATGTTGCTATATCGTCAAAAACATAGCTGGAGTTGTGTTTTGTTTTATTGTTTTACCCTTATTATTAGTCTGTCTACATCTCCAAAGCTCAAAATGCTCTGTTCCACCTTGTGATGTCATGCAGTGGTAGTTTTGAAGTTAACAGCTCCTTTTACCTTTAGTTCAGTAGAAATTGGGAAAAAGAAAGATGGCGGAGGGGGAAGGTCACGCTTGAAACTATCCAGATTTTTCTAGCAAACGTGTATAAAGCTTTGCCAGAGTGGTTTCAGTTTGTGGGTTAAAAATGTGTGGATGGAACAAAACAACTCCAGGTTTGTTTGAAATAGCGTAATTTAAAGAAACTCTGGGAAAAATAAGGACAGGAAGTAGAGATGCTAACGTTGAGCCATTGTTATATAATGTTATTTGATACAATCTTTTTTTTCTTTTGGGCTAGTAAATTCAAATGTGTTTTTAAACGTACAATACTGTTATTATTTGTACAATTTATAGGACGTTGTTACTTTGAAATTGCATATGATGATTCTTATTCTTATGATTGTTAGCCCCTGACTGGTACAGTGCAAGATCCAGTAGAGCAAACAGACAACAAAGACTATTGACACTCACAGTGACACAGAGAGACAAAATTGAGTTTTATGGTCATTTTAGTGAATTAGTTAGTGAATAATGCTTAAAGGTGCATTGGTGGAGGGTCAATTAAAAGCTTTTCTCCGTAGAAATGTTTCGCTTCGTCTAAAATGTTTCACAGTATGGTATTAAACCTTTCTATCTTCATGGGGACCAAACCAGACCAAGTTACAGGTCAGATCTGTGGAGAGGCCCCCCCGCTCGCAGTCAGAATGTTGTTTTTCGAGGTATTTTTGAGCTATAAAACCACCTGTAATTGAATAAAGGTAAAATAGAGCTGTTCAGTGCCATACTGCGGAACATTCCCAGCAGAGCAATGACATCTCCATAGAAACCCTCCACCTTAAAAGTGACACAACCACACATAAAACATAAGACATAACTGACAACATTACCAAAAGGGACATACAACGACAACATAGAGTATTTGCTGATGATTTTTATTGTTTTGAATGAAAAACATAACAGAGAGACGCAGACGTAGATCTACTAGGCCTTGCACATGTCGGGGAACTTCATGTTGAGGTTAACCATGGTCGTTTGCTGAGAGAAATTCTGCGTGATGGACCTGACGATGTTTTTGTTCGTTTCAATGGACTCATGGTAAACCAGGCAGCTGTACACCTGCTCTGACTCCTCCCACTCTGTCAGAGGTACAGTCAGGTGGCTGTAGGCGGAGTAAGCGCCATTGATTTTCATGCTGTTAGTTGTATTGAATTCATGCCTGGACACCTTATCGTCAATTAGCCACGTGATATAGATCTCCTCGGGGATGAAGTTTTCTACATAGCAAGTCAGGGTCACCTTTTTATGTTTAGTTTGTTTTAAAGGCGCCAGCATGAATACAGAGGGGGGCTTCTGAGCCAAGATGTCTGTGGAGGTGAAAGGCAGTTACTCAAAATGATGATGAAAGTGTGGCTAAAACTTAATTTAATAATTTACACAGTTTTATTATTAACTTATTATATCCTCCTGAGACCCGGCCCATTCATTTGTGTCCTTTATAGTGGACTTCGAGTTAATTGTTTTGAGACTCTAGTTTGTGGCTGCACTGTGATTTAAAAAAAAAAAAAAAAATAAATCTAAAAAAAAATCTAAAAAAAAATCTAAAAATGGAAAAAAATAAAAATAAATACATAAATAAATTATATACATATAAAATATATATATATATATATATATGTAAATAAATACTCAAATAAATAAATAAAAATAAATAAATAATACATAATATATAAAAAAATCAATACATAAAGAGTCTAAGAACTTTTTGAGGCAACTGTAGAAGCATGTCAGAGATGTTGGTCATCAAAAAAAAAAAGTTTTTGTTAGGTTGTTAACTTCACGTGGATGTCCATTAAAGAGGATAAAAATAAAATTAACAAAATGTAAATCCTAAGGTGTTAATTTACTTCCAAATAGAAAATTAAAATAATATTAATAATAATAATTTAGATATACTTTTTTTCTTCAGGTCCCAGGAGGATATTGACAAATATAAACACATGGCAATTTAACAAAAAGTATCAAATTACTTCCTGTAAATTTATACTTCAGTATATGATGCTGAATACTGAGTTGTAGCGTTTGTGTGTATAAGAGCGAGTTCTGTTTTACAGTGCAAACTCACCATTCTTCCTCTCATAGACTTTTTTCAGTGGGTCGTCGAGCAGCTCCGTATGATCCAGCACACACTCACGCATGATGCCTTCGTTCCACTCCTTGTATTTGATATCCAGATCCAGAATAATGCGCCCTCCCCGCACCTGCGCCCCTGGGTCAGTGTTGTTCATCAGCACATTCCCCTTCTCATCCAACCAGGACACGCTGCCGATTTTACTGGGGTCGTCTACGTTCACTTCACATCGGATTGTTCCTTCTCCGTAATACAGCATGTCTTCCACAGTGGGCGGGGTGATATCCATACTACCTTTAAATGAACCTCCAGCCTCTGAAACACAGAGAAGAACCAATGCTTTCAATTATAACCAAACAACACCCCAACTGTCAACATTTGGAAAAAAGCGTTGGATAATTTAACTGAATGTTGCGTGAAGAGTCCCTCAGTCGTCCAGGTAGAATCCATGATAATAGGAGAAATTCAATTTGTCAACTGGACAAAGTTTGTTTGGTCGAAAACGTTTCGCCGCTCATCCGAGAGGCTGACGAAGCCTCTCGGATGAGCGGCGAAACGTTTTCGACCAAACAAACTTTGTCCAGTTGACACATTGAATTTCTCCTTTTATCATTAACTGAATGTTGAATGTTTTTTTATGTCATCTTTTAATTCTAGTGATGACTCAGTAAAATATATTGATAAAAACAACAATAATAATAACAACAACAAGTTGGATTCTTATTGGAAACACAGTGATGTTCTATTACAAATCTATGACAAATTATTTAAGATAATGTACACTAATTATTTAATCTTTTTTAATATTTGGTTTTGAATTGGGTAATACAGTTTATGTTTGGCCTTTTGTGTATTTGATGGTTTGATCAACCAAATACATTGAAATGAGTTAATATAAAAAAAATTTTTGGAGTGACAAAATCTTAACATAAAATACAATATTACAAAAAAAAAAAAGTGAAAGCCTGAACCTAAACAAATACAGAATCAAGATGACATTTTGAATTAAAGATTTTTTTAAACTACTCACCGCATTTTTGTGAAGACTTGTATTTTTGCGTTATGTTGACTGTTTGTAATTTTGCCCCTTTCCCCAGGTTAAACTTGCACATGAATTCGTTATTGCCGTGCAGGTCGTCCATTGGCACAGTCTTTATACTCAAAGCTGAATACATTTTGTTGTTCTTGGACGGCACGATCACCTTAGTTGAGTTGCCCAAGTCTTCATTGTCTTTCAGCCATTTAAAATCAAAATCTTTGGGCAAAAAATCGGTTGCCAGACAGGATAAGGAAAGTTGCTCATTTGCTTCCGAGATCGTCATTGTAAGATTTGGCAATTGATAAATCACATCTGGAAAATAAAGAGAAAAAAACACACACACATATATAATTGCAAAAGCAGGATATCTATATATATATATGCAGAAGTGAATTCAATGTATAAGGTACATTTAACACTTATCCTGTTGGAGCAGCAATAGGCTTACAAGTAAAACAATCAATTCACTATTCTGCATATACATGGACAGCACAAGCAGACAACTCGACAACTCTAACAATTAACTACAGAGCGAATTTAGACTGAAGACAAACAAATGAAAAGACATACACATGAATACATACATATTTAGTGCGAGCAAAGCGTTTTTAGTACAGGATCAAGTATAGGCTATATTATAATTACAAGCGCACGACTCCACTCCACCCATTAATATCAGAAATATTTTACTTATAGCAAGAAGACTTCAAAACTCAAATTATGGTGATTATTATTAGATTTTTTTTTATTTTTTTACTTTTTTTAAAGAAAATTTCAGTAAACATTGTGACAAAAAATGTTAAGTAATAAGTGTAAGTGAACTGACAAGGAAGCTAAATCAATAATTTAAGTTATGTTTTGGAAGACAGGGGTGAGATTCAATAAGTTTTCTTCTTCCCACTCCTTTTTGAGTAAAACTGTTGACTGTATGTTGGTTACGTGTATTTATTTCCTTGTGTTGACCTGCTCGAAATGAATAAATAAATGAATGAAAATGAGTGTACTGGTGATTTTGGAATACATCTTTATAATACACATGTATGTCTGTGTGCACACGTACGCAACAAATTGTGACTTTTTTTTTCTTTTTTGAATTAGATTTGTGTTTTTGTGGTTTTTTTTAAGTCGGAATATAAACACTACAATACTACATTAATCTCACATGCATTTCAGAACGTGTTTTAGAGGTCAAGATATTAAGCTATTTAATCATTCTGACCATTTAAAATAATATATTAAATTTCCATGTGTAAGGCATCGTTGGAAAGCTTAGATTCTACACTTTCAGAATCTGTGAATAACTCAAAACGCCTCCGTGACGATTTGTGACTGTTTTTTTCCGTGGCTGGTCACATATACTTACAGCGAACTTACAAATCTAATTCTAACAACATTCTCACTTTATTTTCTTTTTTTAACAATGCAATCATTACAATTTCCTTTCAATAAATATTAAAACATATTTTTTAAGAACATTTAACAAAGATGTTCAGATATTGAATATGTTAAATGTTAAATGTAAATGTATCACTATCATATTTTCAATACTTCTGCTGTATCACATGTAAAAAAAAAAAGAAAAAAAAACTTACTTGGCTTGATAAAATTCGCTTCTTTATTCCCAGCCGCGTGGTCCACTTTACATTTGTAATCCTGCCGTTGATCCCAGTCCTCTCTGCGGATCCGGATCTGGCTGACTCCGGAGTAGAGGTTGTCTTTGAGCACAGGTGGATACTGGATGGAGTCGGTCAGGGCGGTTCCGTTAAGAGTCCACGTAAAGCTCACAGACGACGGGGAGAAGCCGGTGGCCAGGCAAGCCAGTGTCACCGTGGGTCCGGACGCAGAGCTGCATGGAATGACCGGGAAGACCGAGGGGGCCGTGGGGGTCGCTGGAAAAACAGGAGAAAGGAATAAAAAAGTTGCCGGCAAAACGTCAATGAGGAGTCTCGTTCAGGACACTGTGAAAAAGACGGTGATTCATGTCATAAATGGTTGAATAAATACAACAACCGGACAAAAAAAGATATTACATCATTTCAAATTTGAGTTTAGAATCGAGTTTGCGAAGTTTCATACATGTATTTTGGATTTTTCTTTTTTGCAATGGAAAAACAGAAGAACAGAAGAAAACAAGAGCAAAACCAAAACAAAACATGATATTACAATGATCAAAATTTAATTCATTTCAAATTTGTTTAAAGTTTCTAAAATTTGTTACATATCTATTTCATTTTTTTTTCTTTTTTTTTTTTCCCAATGGTATCTTGGAATTTTAATTGTGCGGATCAAAAAACAGAACTTTATTATGCATACAAATACAATTTTTCAATTTTGTGCCCAACATTCTAAATAATTTAAGAACTATTTTACACCACCAATTAAATAGAAAACTCAGATCAACGCAAAACCACCAAGTATTGTATTTTAAAATGTTACAATTTTTTTTTTCTTTCCTTTGATAATACATTTTAAAGAGAACGCTTGGACAATACGCGTACATTCTTACTGGGATCAACATTTTCAACTGCAAATTACCCTCTTCACTCAATTTATACTGACAAATTTGACTTTTTTTCAAAATAAACACGTATCCACTGCATAGGTATGAATAAATAAAAAGAATTACCTGATGTGACGGTTACCATGGTGCCTTTTCCCCAATAGTCAAAATACCAGTTGTCACAGTGAACCAAGTCAGTCACAAAAACTATTTCTCTCATATCGTTTCAAAACTTACTAAGTACATACAATTTAAAACTTCTTACATTTGAAATATGTTATCACGACTTACCAGAAGTGACGGTTACCATGGTTCCTTTTCCCCAGTAGTCAAAAGCGTAGTCACAGTGCATAATTCTATCATTCTCAACGTACAAAAACCTGTCTATTTTTCAGATCAATTTGTCAAATCATAGCTTATTTATTATTGTTGATGTTACACAGACAAACATGCATTTTTGCCCATTTCATACTCTTTGGAACCGTTAAACCGCACATTGTAGACACATACTTACAATTAGCAACTTCTATAATACACACAATTACGCTAAATACACACAATTTTGGCTAGAATGTATTTTGTTGTTTTGTTAAGAATATAAATGAAATTATTTAACATTTTTACCTGATGTGACGGTCACTGTGGTTCCTTTTCCCCAGTAGTCAAAAGCGTAGTCACAGTGCATAATTCTATCATTCTCAACGTACAAAAACCTGCCTATTTTTCAAATCAATTCGTCAAACTGTAACATTATAGAATTAGAGATTATTTACTATTGTTGATGTTACACAGACAATCGTGCATTTTTGCCCATTTCATACTCTTTGGAACCGTTAAACCGTATTATAGACACATACTTATAATTAGCAACTGCTATAATAAAAACTAGATACACACAATTTTGGCTAAAATGTATTTTGTTGTTTTGTTAAGAATATAAATGAAATTATTTAACATTTTTACCTGATGTGACGGTCACTGTGGTTCCTTTTCCCCAGTAGTCAAAAGCACCGTCACAGTGCTCAGTTCTATTGTTCACTTCATACAAAAACTTCCTTTTTATAGATCTGAGTTCACATTGTCATGGACAATATAAACAAATTTGATCATAAACAATTGCAATTTTTTGGGTCAGAAGATCTAAACTTTTAATCTAGACAAAACCTTTCACACAGATGAGCACGAGTAAAGCCACGGTTCAACCAATACTCCGTGCATACTTTAAAATCAACTTGCCAATATATAGTCCAAAACATGCAGAAATTAGTGTTTTACAAATTAAATAGTACAATACATTTTGAAGACATTTTTTTTTACCTGAAGTGACGGTCACTGTGGTTCCTTTTCCCCAGTAGTCAAAGTAGTAGTCACAGTGCATTATTTCAATGGTACGTCAACACAAAAACTATAGACCATTAATATGTTGGTTTTGGAATGAAATTTAAGGATATTTAACAGAAAAAAACATAAATACAATTTTAAAGTTGACATTATGACTTACCAGAAGTTACCGTAACCTGGGTCCCTTTCCCCCAGTAGTCGAAGTAAGTGTACACAGTGTATTATTTCAACGGTATGTCAATTCAAAAACTCAAATCACAGCTAAATAAAAATGTTGAGTTGTTTGACCTCTAATACGACGTTTCAGACGGACATTTAATTGAAAAACACAAGGAAATAACACAATTGATAACAAAAGATCTTGGACTTACCAGACGTTACTGTGACCTGGGTCCCTTTTCCCCAGTAGTCAAAGTAGTAGTTGTCACAGTGTAACTTTTGAATGGCACATCAATTCAAAAACTCTTTAACACTAACACATACTTAAGAATATTGCGTTCTGTGAAGCATTATGATACGTTACCTCGAGCACAACTTGTGCAGTTGATTCAAGAAGGAAATGTGAGTATATTTTAAAATGGAAACAACACAACTTTAAGGAAGGAATTTTAAATATATTTTCAAAAACCTAAACAACAAAACATAAGACTTACCAGAGGTTACCGTGACTTGGGTCCCTTTTCCCCAGTAGTCGAAGTAGCCGTAGTCACAGTGAATTGTTTCAGCGGTACACCAATTCAAAAACTCACACTTGCATTATGTCTTACCGGCTTAAGACAGAGTGTTTGTTTTGGATGACATTTCCGAACACACAAAAACAAAGAAAAGCAACTGATTCGAAATTGATTAAAACTACTCATGACTTACCAGAAGTTATTGTGACTTGGGTCCCTTTTCCCCAGTAGTCGAAGTAGTTGTCACAGTGCTACAACACAACCTGCATGTCGTACAAATATTGTTTCAATAAAAAAAATAGTAGATCCTCCAATGTTTTATTTTTATCTAATTCCCTTGAGAATAGAATTTCCTCTTCTCAACTCATACAGAACTTCCTTCTTTCTCCAACGTCTCCGCTTGTTGTTTTTTTCCTCAATGTAGCCACGTTTAGGCTATTTAATAATAAGCAAAATGAAGCATATGTTTAAATGAAAACTCTAATGTGCCAGATCTCTTAAAACAACCAAGAAGGCATCCAGGGCTTTAGAGTTAGTTTACTTTAAAATGACCAGATGCAAGAAACCCTCGAATGATGACTATGTGCCACTTGTATAATATTACTGTATTGCTCATTTATTCAATTATGGATTATTTAAATGCTTGAAAATAACACAGAAAACATACATTCTTATCAGTTCATGTCAGCCTATAACACATTTCACGTGATAATATTCCATTTTGGTTGGTTGTAGCCATGTTTCTATGGGAAGCTTCAAGTGTTTTTGAGTGCTCAGAGAAAAGGTCTTTGCATTGTTGGATTCATGAAACAAGAGTGAATGAAGCAAAAACACAACTCCAGGTATGTTTTGGTGAGGTTTTTGAGCTTTTGATTATATAATACTGTTGTCCTCTCACAGCAGTTTTATATAATAAATATAATTAAAAAAAAAGCTCAAAAAGTCTATTTTTATTTGTTCTTTAAAATGCAGCTGTACTATTGAATGAATTTGACTAGTTCATGGATATTTCCCTATGGCCGCCAATGGCGTATAAGTCATATGTCTGGCATGAACCAGTTGTGAATCGTTTCAACTATCTGTCTCATTTATAAAGCCATCCATCCATTTTCTTCCGCTTATCCGGGGCCAGGTCGCAGGAGCAACAGTCTAAGCAGGGACTCCCAGACTTCGTTCACCCAGGACACTTCCTCCAGCTCCTCCGGGGGGACCCCAAGACGTTCCAAGGCCATCTGGGAGACCCTCCAGCGTGTCCTGGATTTTCCCTGGGGCCTCCTCCCGGTGGGACATGCCCGGAACACCTCCCGAGGGAGGTCGATGTGGAGGAGCAGCGGCTCTACTCCGAGCTCCTCCCATGTGACTGAGCTCCTTACCCTATCTCTAAGGGTGCACCCAGCTACTCTGTGGAGGAAACTCGTTTTGGTCGCTTGTATCCGTGATCTTGTCCTTTCAGTCATTACCCAGAGCTCATGACCATAGGTGAGGGGAGGAACGTAGATTGACGGTTAATCAAGAGCTTTGCCTTTCGGTACAGCGACCGCATCACTGCCACCGTTGCACCGATCCGCCTGTCAATCTCACGCTCCATCCTCCCTTCACTCGTGAACAAGACCCTGAGATACTTGAACTCCTCAACCAACCCGGTTGAAACTGCATTGCTTTGGTCAAATATGCACTCCAGTTATCATAGTTGGTGTAAGAGGCAATCTTCAAGTAACCTACGTACCTACCGCACTTGCAGTCAGCGTAAATACAGCGTGATTGATTGATCCTCAAAGACTATATAGACAACTGATTCAAAATAAAAGGTCAGAACAGCTAAGGGTTGGCACAGAAATGTTTGCATAAGAGCCTACCTAATGTGACAGTAATGTGTTTATTGTCACAGTAAATAAATAAAAATGTGACTGACCGTGGCAAAGTAGGCCACAACTCGGGATTAGTGAAACCCAGATAATTGAGTTTTTAGTATTTCTTTTCAAAATTTGTGATTTTCTTTTTTTTTTTTTTGCAGAATGTGCTATTTGAGATCATGAAGAAGCCACTCCATGTTTCAGACAACATCATTAGTGACGTTAAAAACCTAATTTCAAATTGGCTTGTTTTTCAGAAAGAAACGGGGCGTGTATAAATCAACACATTTTGCCACGCTCATGCGCCCACCAATCCCGTTACGAGAAGTGCTGTTGTGTTTTCGCCTGTTCGCCTATCAGCTGTGAGGAGCTTGTGAATATGTACGCGGAATTTCACCTTTTAACTTCTACTTGGACAGATGACACGTTCGGGAGACCTTTGGGACAGATACTTCAGCTGCAGAAAGTCCAGGGATATAAGCGCATACGCGAATACACGTAGAGACACGCGAAGTATCGGACAACACGGCAACACGGGGTGAGTCACATTATTATAATATTATTTCTGCATCAAATGGAGATATTAGGTGAAAGCAGCGGCTTGTGTCAACATTAGGCTGTGTATGTGTGTGTACAGGACTAAACCAGGACTAAACTGGGACTAAAACAGGACTAAACCGGGACTAATCTAGGACTAAAACAGGACTAAACCAGGACTAAACCAGGACTAAACTGGGACTAAAACAGGACTAAACCGGGACTAATCTAGGACTAAAACAGGACTAAACCAGGACTAAACCAGGACTAAAACAGGACTAAACCAGGACTAAACCAGGACTAAAACAGGACAAAACCAGGACTAAAACAGGACTAAACCAGGGCTAAAACCAGGACTAAACCAGGGCTAAACCAGGACTAAACCAGGACTAAACCAGGATTAAAAGAGGACTAAACCAGGACTAAACCAGGACTAAACCAGGATTAAAAGAGGACTAAACCAGGACTAAACCAGGACTAAACCAGGGCTAAAACCAGGACAAAACCAGGACTAAAACAGGACTAAACCAGCATTAAAAGAGGACTAAACCAGGACTAAACCAAGACTAAACCAGGACTAAACCAGGGCTAAACCAGGGCTAAAACCAGGACTAAAACAGGACTGAAACAGGACTAAAACCAGGGCTAAAGTGTGTGCGTATGTGTGTGTGGTGTCCTATACTATTTTGTATTGTATTAAATTGATAATACAGGTGATTTTTAACTGAACATATCCTGTGTATTATTGAATTATGGAATGATTATATGGACTTTTTTGTTATAAAAGCATTTCCATTTTAACAAAGTACCTTCTAACTCTGACCTGCCCTGAAACTCCACACCACAGTGATGTGGGTAAGGGGGGGGGCTTAGCTTAATGTCATGCAAATGAGTTCTGAAGGCCTGGACAAGAGAATCTTTGGAGAAGCTTTTCTCATTATTTTCAGATGTCCTGCTTTCAAATGGCCACAACTTCTTCAAATGTTCCCAGATTTCCATGTGTAAGGCATCGTTGGAAAGCTTAGAATCTACACTTTCAGAATCTTTGAATAACTCAAAATGCCCCCGGGATGACTTGAGTCCTGCTTGGCAGTCACAAATTATTAATGCAAATCAAATCGTTTGGATTCCCATGACGCACCTATAGATTTAAGCTGATTTACTTCTTCTTTTGGGGTTAATAATAAATAATAATAATGGATTTAAATTTTTTTTCATTAGAGTCAGGGGAGTCACATTGTACCAAATAAGCCCCCTGTAATTTTCACTTCACAACAAACAATTTGGCCATTTGGTTATCTGACTGGTGTACATATAAGTCAGATGTAAGGCTAGATGTAACTCAGAATTTCAGCTTTGAAATGCAGAACAACCCTCATCCAACTGTTCTACAAAAAAAAGGGCACTGTCTTGTTAAGATGAATTCTTTGATATCTATGTTCTTGTCTTGCTTTCAGTACAGCAGTTTAGTGAGTTATGCATGTCTGCAATTTTTGGAAAATAAGGAAGCACCTGCTTAGACTACATCCTGCTTTGAAAATAAAGTATGACATAATTAGACGAAACCTGGTGATACTTTCCAACAGTTGGACACAAAATATGAATTGCATAGGCCAAGCCATTAACCAACTCTTGCTGTTCCTAGTTAACAAACTTCTATTTTTTCCTCTTTAAGACTAATTAATAAGAAGTGATTATTTTCATAGACTGTACAGTATATACATATATATATGAGAATAACTAACCTGATAGCCGCTGCATTCCAAAGCAGAAATTGAGCTGCTCCATCGACTTTCAAATGAAAAACCATCACCTCTCGCTTTGGTCTTGCTTTGGTCTCTACATGATCCTGGTGTTGTTATTTATTTATTTTGTCCATAAATCAAGATATGAATATGGTCTCTTTAGCTGAGGTGTTAGCAACAGGTTTGATTGACAGCGTTGCAAAGCGCACGTTCCCTGTTAAATCAGCGGAAAGTGACTTTACCTCCAACAGCCTCACACCTGATTGGATCTTTGGTTGCTATGATATTCACATTTGGAATTCCACATGTGGAACTCTGCTCCAAATTCACCCCTATAACGGTTAGCTTCGATGAGCTTCATTTGACTGGAGCACATCACAGTGGATGACATTCCAATCCCTCACTCCTCTTCTTTATACAGTGTATGATCATTTTACTGTAGCCTATAAGCACAACTTGATGCGCACAGAATAAAGTCATGATTTTCAGTCAGATGTGCACATGAGTTTTTGTATTGACATGTTTCACTGTGGCCCCAGCCCCCCAGTACACAGTGACATACAGCCTTACAAAAACCACTGGCTGACTTCCTGGGTGGTTTCCACAGTTAAAAGAGATTAAATAATACTACCATATGAAAAATAGTGTCAATGCATATGATTCTAGTTATTATCTGTATAAATAGGCACTATGTAATATTGAGGAAAATTGTAGATATTGTATATATTGTATATACCTCATAATTGTGTTCATAAGGTCATCTGAAGTCTTACCTCCTCACTGTGAACTATGCCAGTAGCTTATATTTCATGTTATGGTGGTCTGCCCCTGAATACTATATTGCAGGTTCAAACCTCAGTTGATACACTGGGTACTAATACTACAAGTAGTCTAGAGAAATTAATATATTTTTGCAATACCAGTTTACTCCGATTAAAAAATCTTGCCTGTTGTAAGATGCATTGTTTCCTAAACTGATCAAGCATGATACTATATCCACCGCCTGGACTTCCCAACATTCTTTTGCTGCCTCTGTTCAAATAGAAAAAGTAAAGTACTTTTATTTATTTATTTTTGAATAAACTCAGCCTTGTTGTCTAATTGAAACACATATTATATATACTATTCAAATATATATACTGGGGAAAATAATTATTTATCCCTTGCTGTGATTACATGCACACTCAAAATATGAGTCATATCAGATTTTTTGAGTTATATGATTATTAAAATAATCACATTTGTTTACATGTTTTTTAAATTATCGTAAAAGTCCAGAAATCAGATAAGATTTTGGTGTGCATGTGAACAAGGCCACTGCATATTTGTTTCCACACATTTGTTGTCTTTGAATGTGGTCATTTAGTGACAAAGTTTATACATTACTTGGCTGGACCGTCTTTCGTAGAGGAAACAGTGGTGTAATGTTTGACACAAGGTTTTTGTATTGGCACATTTCACTGTGCCCCCCGAGTACACAGTGATACACTGCCAGACAAAAACCCTAACAGGTTTCCTGTCTGTTGGGCGTCATTCACTTTGAACTGAAGTTGATATATTCTATACAGTTAATAATATAGATTAGTAAACTGAGGTTGTCAGCAATGCTGTTATTGGCGCAGGGTTTTTGTATTGGCACATTTCACTGTGCCCCCGTAGAGCCACAGTGACACAGAGCCATGCAAAAAGTACTGACTGACTTCCTATCTTTGTGCAACCGGGAATTACAAAGTCACAAGCAACTTTTCAGTGTATACTTTTTTTCCCTTTTTGTTTGTTAGGTTTGTTGGAAATTTTGTCCTTATAATGTTTTTCTTTTTTTTTTTTTTTCAGATAAATTATGATAATTTTTATTGATCATTTGCATTGAGCAGCAGTGTGTCATGTCTTGAGTGTAAACAATATTCAGTGATTAGACAAAGGTTTTTGTATGGGCTCGTTTCACTGTGGCTCCCACCCCACACTGTCACACAGCCTCGTACAAAAACCCTGGTGTGTGTTTTTATAATGATGGACATTTAGGCTCCATGTGATACATACAATTGATACATACAATTGATTCATGCCAATGTTGAAGCAAAGTGAAAATAAAAAAGGATAACAAAAAAAGGATATTATTATTATTATTATTATTATTATTATTAATAATAATAATAATAATAATAATAATAATAATAATAATAATAATAATATATTAATAATAATAATAATAATAATAATAATAATAATTTAATTTCAACCATCTCATAATTTTGAACACATTTGTTTGACTTAAATTTGAGCCTTGAAATGACTAATAAAATATGTTCTTTATTGATGTTTTATTTATATTGCCAAGGTATTATTATTATTTTTTAAAGTTCACTATAATAGTACTTGGGGAGAGTTTTTGTTATGACGTGTTTCACTGTGGCTGTGGCTGCCAAACACTGTGCTGTGGCACAGTGTTTGACTTCAGCACAAAAACACCTGGTCTTACACAGTTTAATAGTGACACAGTCTTTGCATGACGTAACTTAAACCATTCATTATAAATGATAGAAAATAATGCAACTGTCATGTATTAATTCATATTCATATTCATTATGCACAGATAGAAAAGTAGAAATAATATCAGATGTGAAGATACACACAATAGGACCACATAAGGGTTAATCTATCCAATTCTTTATGTAGCTCATATTCTGTTAACTGTTTTAGCATTTTTTACTCTTTATCATCCTACATTTTCTGAATTATTAAAGATTATTCAGATTTAATGTGATTGTATGCCCAAATCTATAACAAGATTCATCAAAAACCCTATACTACAAAAACTAAAAAACAAATTTATTTGAATTGAATTTGAATCTTGAAATAACAAAATATGTAGTTCATTGTTGATATATTTTTATATGCAATTTATCATTATTTTGGGGGTAAACTCCACCCTGTACATGACGTAAATTAAAGCATTCATTATAAATGATAGAAAATAACATGATTATTATGTGCTAATTAACATTAATACTAATCATGCAACAAGAGCAAATGTATAAATCATGTAAAATTGCATTATTTTAGAAGTAGAAATGTTATAAAACCCAATGTGTGAACTTCCTATTCAGGTAAAATTTGAAGAACTGAAGAAGCCGCTTGGATGAGCTGCGAAACATATTTAATCAAAAAAACTTTTGTCCAGTTGACAAACTGAATTTCTCCTTTGCCAAGAATGAAAATGCTGACACAATAGGACCCATAGCCACAATCCAGATCTTTATATAGCTCTTATTATCAAAATCCACTTTATTTCTATAGCACATTTTACAAACAACGCAGTTTCCAAGGTGCTAAAATTTGAAAAATTGAGAAATTTAAAAAATTTGAGAAATTAAAATGAGAGGAGATAAAAGCGTGACCTGTTGATTTAAGATTTAAAAGATAAAAAAGGTTTAATTTGAGATAAAAGCTGCACATGATAAAAGCCAGATTTAACAACCGCGTTCTCTTGTTTGTCAAATTTGAAATCACCGTCAATAGTGACACTGAGGTTGATGACTGTTTCACATGCTGTTTCAGAGCCCAAGTCAGTGAAGGGGTCGGTATTACCCTTGTTTAGACTTAAAAAGTTGTGAACCAACCAATCCTTGACATCACTAACACATTCAAAGAGAGTTATCGGGCAGAAGCTTTTTAAGTGGCAGGTAAATTTGGCAATCGTCTGTGTAGAAGTGATATTGAATTCCATGTTTTTTAAAGATTCCATTCAATGGGAGGAGGTACAGAGCAAAAAGAAGTGGTGCGAGAACTGAACCCTGGGGGACTCCACAGTTTAGAGGTGTGGTAGACGAAGTGGGGTCCCCCTGACACCAACACAGTTTTCCAAACGATTTAAAAGAGTTGTATGGTCAAATGTGTCAAAAGCAGCCATAAAGTCTAAAAGCACAAAAATGGCAGAATCACCAGAATCAGTCACTAAAAACAGGTCATTAAAAACCTTTAACAGTATTGTGTAAGGCTTTACACTAGCATTTCTTCGTCTTTATCCTCTTTTTCACCCTATTTTACTGGATTATTAAAGATAGTTCAAATGTAATAATGTGATTCAGTTTATTTTTTAAAATAATTTATTATTTTTATACAGCTCTGTGTGCAAATCAATATATCAGGATTCATCAACCACCACGGCATTGCAAAAACTAAAATTACATGAATTAAGAACATATTGTCTTGATTTGAGTAAATTTCATGTGACCTACAGTAAAATGACCTACAGGACAAGCCTTTTTTGTACTTTCACATTTTCTTACACTTACAATAAGGAAAAAACAAAATATCTTTAGATTTAAAATATGAAACATGTTACTTGAATCGAGAAAAAAATAACTTAATCCATTGGTAGATAATTTTATTTGTCAAAACTGCTAAAATCAAGTTAAATATTCTTAATTTGAGTAATCAGAATTAACTTAGATATTACTTTTTGTAGTGTATTATATAGTTATTACAATTAAAATAATAAACCAACAAAGATCTACAGATGGAATCGGAGTCATCCATTAAGAAACATTTCGCATTTCGCATTTCAATTTCTTTTTTTTTTTTGTTTGTTTGTTTTGTGAATGTTTTTGTCGTGGTGTTTTTTACTGTGGTAACCGTAGCTGCTATAATCACACTGTGATACACCTCTGCACATGAACTCCTCCCTTCCATCCCTCACTGTAACTATCTATTTTAAATCTATTTCATTATTATCACTGACAGATAACACCACAAAACAAAATAGGGGACGCATCAAAAACGTTTAATTAAAACAAGACACTTGATTAATTAGATTACTGTAGTTATGTTGTGGTGTTGTTCATTCAATTCTGGGGCATTGTGAGGATTTTGTTGCCAAAAACATTTAATTCTGTGTCCACCATGGCCCAATGGGTTACACCTGTATGTGTGTATATTGTGAAGAGCCCTTTATTTATTTAACTGACTCATAATTGGACTAAGGAATAGCTGCATTTAAGAACCTTGTGCAGCACACATGGGGTCAAGAGAGATTAGACTGTATCTTTGGAGCACCCTCTGGTGGTTGTTTTGAGTAACACTCTTTGGTGTTTTTGTGCCTCAATGGGTCTCGAGCACAGTAGTACACTCTTTTAATCGAGTAGCTTCTCCTTTGTGACCCAGCGTTCTGTTATTCTGTCTCATTATGTCTCCTCCTGGGACAGTAAGATGAGAGTGAAACAAAATATTTTCTCCATTTTGACTCAGAGCTTTTTAAAGTTCCCTAGGCCCACAGTGAACATTAAACATCTGATAAACAGGACAATAAACACCATGACTAAAACATCACATATACCTGTAGCTAAAGTACAGTAAACTTGTGTATAATACAAATAAGTAAAACACACAATGTATAGTGTAATAAAGCTCAAATGGTGTCATTTAAGCAGCAGTGTCATTGGGGGAAGGAGGGCAGGGAGAGAGTTCAGCATCTTGACAGTTTGGTGGATGAAGCTGTCTTTCAGTCTGCGGGTCTTGGCCCTGAGGCTCCTCAGTCTCCTTCCTGAGGGCAGCAGACTGAAGAGGCAGTTGGATAGGTGGGTGGGATCACCCAGAGGGTTTTGTGGGTGAGGCAGGTGTGGTAGATGTCCTGGGAGGGGAGAGAGACACCCATGATTCTCTCAAGACAGCTCCTGTTCACGCTGAATATGTTTTATACGTTTGAACCTCGACAAACTTTCGCCTTTGTGAGTATTTTACGTTAACAAGCACTTTGATTAAAGGAAAAGTAACGTTTTTACAATCTGAGCCTTATTTCGGTAATAAAACAAGTTGTTTTACTCACCCATAGCACTTTGGTGTCATATGGAGCATTTCCAGAGATGTTTTAGATTTGCGATCTCCATAATGTGAGTTCTCGGGGCACTTGTTTGCGGTCTCCAAATAACACAAACTTTAGCACTTTTCAAATCATAGAAGCTCGATGTCTTAGCCTACGATTTCGTTTGGTCAAAAGTGGCCTGTAATCCGAGATTTAGCCATAGTTTCGAGTAGATGAGGACACCAGTGCGGACTGTGCTCTCAGCTCCCGGGATCCAAACATGAAAGGCAAAGCTGTAAACTATGGATAAATCTCGGATTACACGCCATTTTTGATTCAAACGAAATCGTAGACTAAGACATCGAGCTTCTATGATTTGAAAAGTGCTAAAGTTTGTGTTATTTGGAGCCCGCACGGGGGCATATTATATGCTCAGGGAATATATTATATGCCCTGAGCTATGGCTAGAAGTCGCGCTAGCTAACCGCAAATCTAAAACATCTCTGGAAGTGCTCCATATGACACCAAAGTGCTATGGGGGAGTAAAACAACTTGTTTTATTACCGAAATAAGGCTCAGATTGTAAAAAAAAAACGTTACTTTTCCTTTAAGGTGATGTAAATATTGCATTTGAACAAGACCTGAATTTGTGGTTTCACGGAGCTAACTGCTAGCTACTCGTATTTTGTTCATCACAAGTACTACGAAATTAGTAATGTGCCTTCTTTGTTCTATGTTCAGTTACTACATAAATATATAAGAGACCTCCATAAAACAAGAAAAGTACGCCTTGTGTACGGAGTTTTTCTTTATTAGTTCGCTGGCTGTCCAGCCTCACATAGTCACGTGTCGTGAGGACGGCACATGGTGATTTATCATCCTTGTGTTTTTTTTTTATTATCTAAACTTTCTCACAGGGGTTTTGTGAATAAAATAAGTTAAGCTTTATGGAGTCAAAACACATATTGAAAATAAAAGAAGACATTCAAAAAATCATTTTGTATGATTTTCAGTCTGTATAAAATGTTATCTCAGAAAAAATAAAAATAAATAAATATCGGCATCGGTTAATATCGATTTTCGGCCATAACAGCAACATTAATATCTGATATCGTATCGGCTAAAATTTTCACATCGGTGCATTCCTAATTATCACTATTCATTATTTCATTGTTTTCTACATCAAACATAATTTTCTGAATTAAACCTTTTACCTGGTGAAAAAGCCTCCCATATCACTGTGTGACTGGTTTGCTGTGATAATCATACAGAAGAAGTGTGAAGAATCCCTCAGTCGTCCAGGTAGAATCCATGATAAAAGGAGAAATTCAATTTGTCGACTGGACAAAGTTTATTTGGTCGAAAACGTTTCGCAACTCATCTGAGGTGCTCTAACCAAAACTGACGAAGCACCTCGGATTAGTTGCAAAACGTTTTCAACCAAATAAACTTGTCCAGTTGACAAATTGAATTTCTCTTTTTATCATACCGAAGAAGTCATTTGATCTTCATCCTGAGAAAGAAAAATCCTGAATTGCTATGAACCATGAAGTATAAATTGTCTGATTTGAGATTGTAGCTTGTGTATTGTTTTTTGTCATTGTCAGATCAACAATCCTTGGTGATCCCAATCGATTATAGACCAAGCAGCACATATAGACATTTAGTGATATACTGTGCACAGGGCATCCTCTCTGGTACTTACAGTGAACTGCACTCTGTTTTTGTACAGCTCGAGATATACTCTGTGTTACTGTGGTTGTCTGGCACAGTAGTACACTGCAGTGTCTCCAGGCTGCATGTTCTGTCCATTCAGAGTCACTGTTTTTGTGGAAGTGTCTAGACTGATACTGAATTTGTTCTTCAGAGAATCTTTATAGTAAGAGCTTCCTGTGTGTTTTATTCCAATCCACTCCAGGCCTTTCCCAGCAGGCTGTCTGATCCATGCTGTGTAGCTGCCAAGAGAATATGAGACAGTACAGGGGATGGTGAGAGTGTGTCCTGGCTGCACAGTCACAGAGGCTGGCTGTGTCAGTGTCTCACCCTTCACACCTGTGGAAGACAGAAATGTGTTGAGGAGATGCTTCAATAACGGGAGCATTGTGTGTAAGTGGAGCTGATGTTGAGTGTGAAAGAGGAAAACTCACAGAGCAGACAGAGAGCAGCCCACAGCAGAGTGAGTGTGTCCATCCTGAGACTGCACATGTGACCGAGGAGGAGCAGCAGCACACTATGTACTGCACACACATTTACATCTGCTCTGCATACACTCCTCCTCCCACTTCTACTCTTCTGCCAACCCCAGGAGGATGTGGCAATGTCTGGACCACATCACAGACTTCAGGACCGGCTCCAGCTCCAGCACCATCAGAGCCTTAGACAACCTCCCAGGCAACCCCGATGCCTTCTACACCCGCTTTGAGGCCACCACCACCACCACCCCCACAGAGCACAGACACACCTCAACCATTCAACCATTCGTCACATCAGCCCAGGTACACAAAGCCCTGAGGAAGACCAACCCCCGCAAAGCCCCAGGTCCAGACAGTATTCCTGGGAGGGCCCTCAGAGCATGTGCTAATGAGCTGGCTGACATCTTCACCTCCATTTTCAACCTCTCCCTCAGCCAACGCACTGTCCCCACCTGCTACAAAACCACCACCATCATCCCCCTCCCCAAGAAGAACCCCCCATCCTGCCTGAATGACAACAGGCCAGTAGCACTCACTGCAATCATTATGAAGTGTTTCGAGAGAGTGGTACTGCCCCACATTCAAAGCAGCATAACGGACTCCATTGACCCCCTACAATATGCCAACAGGCCCAACAGGTCCACCTCTGACGCCATCGCTGCTGCCCTCCATGTCTCGCTCTCCCACCTAGAAAATAAAGACTCCTACATCAGGATACTCTTTATTGACTACAGCTCCACCTTTAACACAATCATCCCCCACAGACTCACCCACAAACTGTCATCACGTGGACTACACCCTGCCCTCTGTGACTGGCTCCTGGACTTCCTGACTGGCAGGCCCCAGTCTGTCATTATTAGAAACAGAACTTCAGCCAGCATCACCACTAACATCGGAACCCCACAGGGCTGCGTCCTCAGCCCCATCCTCTACACCCTGTTCATCCATGACTGCGTCATATCCCACCCCATCCTAAAGTTTGCTGACGACACCACTGTGATAGGTCGTATCACAGGTGGAGACGAGGCGGCCTACAGGAGGGAGGTGGACAGTCTGGTGACATGGTGCGGAGACAACAACCTCACTCTCAACACAGACAAGACCAAGGAGATGATAGTGGACATGAGGAAGGAGAGGAGACCTCATCAGCCACTGTTTATCTGGGACCTTGAGGTGGAGAGGGTGAGCACCTTTAAATACCTGGGGGTCCACATCAGTGATGACCTCACCGGGACACTCAACACTACACAGGTGGTGAAGAGGCTCAACAGCGGCTGTACTTCCTGAGGAGGCTGAAGAAATTTGGCATGCCGCCCAAAATCCTCAGCAACTTCTACAGCTGCATCATCGAGTCCATCCTGACCAGCTGCATCACTGTGTGGTACAGCAGCACTACTGTGAAGGACTGCAAACGCCTGCAGAGAGTGGTTAAGACTGCCACAAAGATCACCAGGACTCCTCAACCGTCTCTACCACCACAGAGTCCGCAAGAGAGCTGCCTCCATCATCAAAGACCCCACCCACCCCCAACATGGACTATACACCTACCTTCAGGCCGGAGTTACAGGAGTGTGAAAAGCAGGACTACCAGACTTAAGAACTCTTTCTTCCCAACTGCTATCAGAGTCTTGAACTGTTGAGCAATAGCCCCCCTCCTGGACACTGATTGACCCATACTTGCACATGAGTAATTTGCACTATTATTGACCAACTGTTAAAGGTCCCATGGCATGAAATTTTCACTTTCTGAGGTTTTTGAACGTTAATGTGAGCTCCCCTACCCTGTTTAGCCCCCCCCCCATGGTTAAAAGTTGTGAAATGTCTAAACTGAGCATTTGCGATCCTTTTCTGCGTTACAAAAAATCGGAGCTCAAACGGGCGAGTTTGAACAAGGCACCTTATTGACGTCAGATCGAAAAAAGAAATGCAAATGCAGTTCCACCCCCGTCTGTCTGTACTCAGCGTCTCTGTAAATCACGCCCAGAGAGTTTGGACTGCGAATGTGCTAGGCAATGCGAAATGCGTTTTTTTATTTGCCTGGAGGCACGTCCAAGTGTTTCTAGGCTCGGAAGTCCTTTATCTGAGCCTCTGGACCTTTGAACAGCAGTGGTTTAATTTTATTTTCTGTGGAAATGTGTTTATTTTTCAATGAAACGCTTCAAATCTCTCCCCCGTGCAAAAACAAGGAAATGGATCAGCTGTGGGCTCTGAGCTCTGAGCGGAGAGTTTGGCCACGCCCCCACCCTCTACTATTGGCCATCTCTTTTCTCCTCATTTGCATTCAAGTGACAACGCCCAGAATAAAGAGTTTGAGAGAGATATTTATGACTCTTTCTCATCTTATCTCTGTTTCTCATGCACTGAGTGTTGATTTTGAAGAAGGATTCATTTACAGTATTAGGGAACCATTAAGGAGCCATATAAAAGCATCAAGAAGTACCATGTCATGGGATCTTTAAGATAATCAGATTACAGCTGCACATGTAACTGCTCGAATGTTTACACTTCCTGTTTGCACGATATCAACCATGTTTACACACCGTTTTTACTACTGACAGCTGCACTTAAAACCAGTGTTGCACATTATCTGCAAGTATGTACATAGCACCTAGTCTATATTTTCATAGTGTATATTCGGTAAAGATTGTTTCTATTTGATTATACTTTTTACATGCTTCTCTTATCATATTTATCTATTTTTAATTTTTTTGCTCTTGGCATCCAGGGTGGGCAGCAAAGTAAGAATTTCATTGTACAGGGAACGTGTTTCTTTACTGTGCATATGACAATAAAAGCTAAAAATAAAATCCTCTCACTGACAATGAAATCCTCTTTGAGGAGCAATAAATTATTTATGCAAAGTCAGAGAAACTGTCATAATATTAATTTTGTTTATTGCACTAATCAATAATCATCATTCGAACCCGGGACCCCCCGTGTGAAAGTTATATAAATATATCTTGTAATTGTATTTGTCTAAAATATGTTTTAAAATGTATTTCAACATAAAGATATAAAGATAGTGGGAATATATACAGCCTAAGCATTTACATGCCTTTCTTAAAGCCCCAGTGTGTAGGATTGTGTGGCGCATAGGTGGATAGTCGCTATTGCACTTTCTGTTTTAGCTACGGCAGACCTCGAGGGACCCGCGCGTTGCGCGGTCACGTTTTTTTTTTTTTTTTCTCATGAAAACACACATTCCCGATCGTGTACCATGACACTCTACACATCAAATGAAACCTTACAGTCTCCTCTTTTTGACTATGCAATTCATTTCCCTGCAAAACAATCACTTCCCGAGCACATGGGGCTTTTATACGGAAAAGCACAAAACGAGGTTAGCTTACCTTAGAATGCTTTCCACAGGTCAAACTCTGTATTTCACCATAGACTTGCTCTCAATTTGTCCGTAAGGATCCAGCGAATAAAATCCAGTAAAACAATTTAGTCCAAAACACGAGTTAGATCCATTACGACGTCTGATCCGGCAGCATGCTTGTGTTGTTTACCCAAAACCACGAGCCTTGCCGAAGGCGAAGGCGGAGCCCAAATGTCCTTCTGCGGCTCTCGTATTCAAAATGGCTGCCTCTGCATGGGGAAGATCCCCCTTTTATGTGACTATATCTAAGTCCAAAAGAATACTTTGATTTCATGATGGAAGTGAAAAGGCTTGGAAAACAATGTATTTTTGAATGGGTATCTTCAATTTCAGTAATTAACGGGTAAAAATCTTACACACTGTCCCTTTAAGTATTTGCTTATTCCAAGTAAAACTGTCGATGTCGTCATCTTTTCAACAATATCAGAGATTCCAAACTGCAAGTGTGTGATGTTTATGACTTACCGGTAATGAATATATGACAGAAATGATGTAAATCCTGTAATCTCATGTTCATATTAGTAATAAATGCTCATTACTATTGAGCAATTACAGAGGAATCTATTGAAAGGTCACTCCATGATGTAGTATTCTTCTACCATTAGTTCCTTAGATTATAATACTGATATTATCTGCTAATGTAGTCCTAGGTTATACTACTGTTCTGTACATGTGTATAATGTGTATAGTTGAATATCCTGTTCTCTAATGTGTTTTACACTGTTGGGGGCTGGCTCTGTGTTTTTGCTCAGCTCTGCTGTTGCTCTGAGTCACTGTGATCGCACACAGTAATAAACAGCAGAGTCTTCAGGCTGCAGCCTCTGTCCTTGAATCGTCACTGTTCCTGCAGACATGTCTCTGCTCAGGCTGAACTTGTTCTTCAGAGCATTATTCTGGTAGAAGCTACCAGAACTTCCTCCCCACTCTTCGAATATCCACTCCAGTTTGCCCTCTCTCTGTCTGATCCAGCCTGTGGCATAGCTGTTGTCAGTGAGAGAGTAACCAGAGACCCGGCAGCTGATGGTCAGAGTCTGAGCAGGCTGCAGCAGCACTGAGCCTGGCTGGAGGAGCTCCACACTGTCCACTGTACCTGTGGAAAGAAAACATCATCATCACACTCATTCTGCTACAGGGGGCGCTGCTGTGAAGGTCAGGAAGTGTTCTCACAGGAAGCAGCTGCCAGCAGCAGGAGCACAGCCACAGACAACATGACTCAAGTGTGTCTGTCCCTCTCACCACTCGCCTTATATCACTCTGGGATTTGCATACGCATGAATACATCCGTAGAGTTTTTACTACACAGAGCCACTGTTATCCATATGTTATTTAAATTTAAATCAAAGTTTTAATTCAGTATATTTGTCTTTTTAAATGAGACATGTTATGCCAGTATGCTTTGTACAAATGTTTAGCCATTAGCTCCTACTGGAAGTCCCCAGAGCCGGGCTGTATACAGGGCTCCCCCTCTGGTTGTTATTGTGAATGGCACCCTTTAAAGTTTTTGCACAGTTGTAAATATACTTTGTGTCCTCAGTCTGGAGGTTGTTCATTTGCAGATACAGCTGGTTTCTGCTGTTGTCTCTGGAGATGGTGAATCTGCCTTTCACTGACTCAGAGGATAAGAGGGTTCCATCACTATTAGAATGGCACCGGTTATTTTGAACACATTTTCATTATTATTCTACAGTGATTTTCAAGGTGAAAGAGAGCATCACCTTTTATCGTTTTTAGTCATTTGTTTGTCTTGTGGTTGCAAGTGAAAATAAAAAGAGCAAATGTCATGGTATTTGTGTGTTTGAGACGGCCGTCCACAGTGGCTCTTGGTTGGATGTTTTTGTACAGGAGCTGCATTCTTCCTGTCACTGTGCTCTCGGGCACAGTAGTAAACAGCAGTGTCTTCTGCTGTCAGACCTGTGATCTCCATGTACTGGGTGCTGCTGGGGACATTTTCAGTCAGAGTGAAGCGTTGTTGAAAGGCACTGCTGTAAGTAGCAGAATTCCTGCCAGTGCTCATTATTCCGATCCACTCGAGCCCTTGTCCTGGTCTCTGTCGTATCCAGTGCATGAAGTAGCTTGACATAGTAAAACCAGATGTAATGCAGGACATCTTCACACTTTCTCCAGCTCTTTTCACCAAAGACGATGGCTGCTCCAGTCTGATCTCTGTCCACACACCTGTACAACAAAAACATGATATAGACAAAACCACTTCCAACCACACGCACTATATCCTGCATAAATACTTACCACTTATTGTAGCTATAAAGAGAAAAGTCACCAAAATATTTGTTTCCATGATTAAATTTGGTCACTTCTACTCTACTTCTGATTGCAGAGGCACAAATTATAGGCCCTACCTTAGAACTTAGACATGCCAATATAAAGAGAGTTTATTTGCATACATCTCCCTCTGTTGGACATAGACAGTAATGTAAAATGAAAACTTGAAAGATTGGACCTACTTTTTCATTCAGTGTTGATGATTAATACTTGGTACACTGCAGATACTGAAGACAGCAAATGTATGAACCAAAAATATGGAATTATGTAGCAAAACAACATGCTAAAAAGCTCTAAATATATTTAATATTTTGTTCTAATTATATTTTAATATGAGAGTCTTTTAAAGGAGCCACCCTTTGCTTTGTTGCCTTCAAACCCTTGGCCTTCTCTCAGTGACCTTCTTGATGAAGTTTCCTCATATGGTTTTCAGTTTTCAGTAGTGGAATGAGTGAGCAAAGTAGGGTTAAAAGCAAGTTATTTATATATATATATATATATATATATATATATATATATATATATATATATATATATATATATATATATATATATAATTATTCTTTTTACTATTTTTTCATATGTATTCATAGTTTCAAGACTAAAGATCTAAATAGTTAAGGAGCCATTACAACATTAAAGGTGCATTGTGTGACTTTTCTAGAGCAAGGTCAGACAAATCTAAAATAACAATAAAATATAAACCTTTCTATGTTCGATGGACATGTTGGGCACCAATGTTTTACAGCGTGTGTGTGAAAATGTCAACTAGGTTTTCTTTAACTTCAGAACTCCTTGTAATCTCCAGCTGTTTAGTATTTACTGTATTTAGATGATTTTCAGTCATTCATCTTCTCTCACGTTCTCCTGTTTGGTGAAGTATGTGAGTGAAACCTTCTCCACAGCTCTGGTCCTTGGCAGGTACACTCTCCCATCACTGATTCAGAGACTAATACTTGTTTTTCATTCATTCACTTTGAGTCATTAATAGTTTGTCTAATGTAGCTGTGTGTCCCTATAAGGAGTGGGTCTGGGTGTGCGTGCTGCAGAGTCACTGCTCTCTGTTTAATTAAGGTGTTAATAATGGTAACTCAATACAAACTGAGCAACCATGGACTTGAATCACATGTGTGCACTGTACAGAGCAGGAAAAGAGTCCAGGAGAACACCCAGAGATGACCCATGAGGACCTTTTTAAAATTAATATTAAGAACGTACAATAAAATAAAAGGTTCATTGTATTACAAATGAAAACTCACTTTTATTTTTTAAGTTTCCCATAAGCATCACTGAGACATGTTGGTATCACCAAACAGATTCCTCCCTTTTCATACAAACACAAGACAGTTCAGGTTCTCATCAAAGTCACATTCACAAGTGATCTGTGACTGTGGGAGAAGAGCAGGGGGGAAAGAACACAGACCTGGAGAATTCCAGAGTTGATGGTTCCACTGCTTAAGACACTCTTCCCCAGTCGTATGTGCAGAAAACAAATGCACACAAGAATGGTATCATATTTGTTTCAGATGCTTGACCTGTTGTGTCTTTGTCCCAGTGGGAGTCAGCAAGTGCATCTATTGTAACAACATGCTGTAACTACCCAGGCAAGTTTTACACTAAAGTTGCTGCTCCTGAAAGAAAGTGGGCAGCTCAAATGTGTCTTTGTCAGACAGATTTATCAAAAGCACTTTAACATTTGAAATAAAATGTATATGATCTTTGTAACATGTATGACTGTATTATAAAATTCTGTGGGTTTAACACAAAATAAACGACTAAGAACTTTATCATACAATATATGCAAATACAACTACATTTACAGATACAATATTTTATTAAAAGAGGAGGTTGGTACCACAAGTCCAGCTGCAGTTAAACAAATCTTAACACATTATTCTCCTTGTGGTGTGAGAGCTCCTCCAGTGTTTGCCACAGTGAATAACAGTCTGATGTGTTTTTGTACAGCTCTGCATATACTTTGTGTGACTGTGTGTCTCTGAGCACAGTAGTACACTGCAGTGTCTCCAGGCTGCATGTTCTGTCCTCTCAGAGTCGCTGAACTGGTTGAAGAATCTGCACTTATACTGAACTTGTTCTTCAGTGAATCTTTGAAATAGAGTTTGGTGCTACATCTAGGACAGTGCATTCCAATCCACTCCAGGCCTTTCCCAGCAGGCTGTCTGATCCATGCAGTGTAGTAGCCGGTAACATCATATGAGACAGTACAGGGGATGGTGAGAGTGTGTCCTGGCTGCACAGTCACAGAGGCTGGCTGTGTCAGTGTCTCACACTTCACACCTGTGGAGGACAGAACACAATATTGAGAATCAAACTGAGCTGTTTAGTTGTACCAGAGTTTACTGATGTGAACAGAGACTTACAGGATCCAGCTGCCAGCAGCAGCAGAAGAGCTACAGACAACATCATCAGTGTGGAGTGCACTGTCACACTCTCACATGGGCCTTATATAGACACACAGGAGCACAGCAGGAGTTTGCATTCAAACTAACAGGGAGGGGCATTTCTTAGGAATGCAAAAATTAGTTAAAAGTTTTAAAAAAATTGTTAGATTAAAAATATGAGTATTGGGGATTGGTGTATTTTAGTTTTGCACCTTTTTGTCTAACTTAGGAGGAGCTTCTTACTTACTGACTTAATTCTCTGTAGGCCTGAGGTCACAATTTGGGAAAAAGGGCTTTTGTCTTCTCTGCCCCCTCGACATGGAACACGCTGCAAAAGGACTGGAAATTAATGGAATTTATCTCGTTGAATGACTTTAAATCCAGACTGAGAGCTCTTGAGACAGCCTCCATAAATTGTACCTGTTTTAACTAATTTATATGTCATTTTAATTGTGTTTTAATTGTCTTTTTGCTGCCTCTAGGTCAGGGCTCCCTTGAAAAAGAGGTTTTTAATCTCAATGGGATTTCCTTGGTTAAATAAAGGTTTAAATAAAAAAATAAAAAAACAATGTTTATATAATCATGGTCTGGGTGTGTGCCGTACAGAGCAGAAAAAAGTGATCATAAATTACCGGTGTGTGTCTTTTTAAATGAATATTAAGAATGTGCAATGCATCCAAGAGGTTAATTGAATTATAAATGAACACTCACTTTCATTATTCAAGTTTGCCATAACCATCAAAGCCACTTCACAAGTCCAGGCTTATCCTGAAATCCTGTATGTGTTGAACCCCTCCAACCTGTTCAGGCATTTCATTCAATTTTATAGGAGATATACAGTATTGATTATCTGTTTTTCATTGTTGCAGACCTGGAACAGCAACTGAAGGATTATTTTAACCTCACTCCAAATATTTAACTTGGACTTTAGTAAAATGGTTATTCACTTTTTAGATCTCAAATGAATGTGGACTCTGAGGATGTTTTGCATACATCTATCTATAGAAAAACAACAATTATTTCAAACATCCCATTCAGACAATTTCAGAGCTCCAGAAGAATCTGTGATTCTGACTTAGATGTACAAGTAAATGCCATGTATGCACGTTTCAAACAAAGGGGCTACAAAGATAAAACTCTAAACCAAGCACTATTGAAAGCCAAGTCCACACAAAGAACAAACCTCTTCACTACTAAATACAAATAGCATCAAACAGATCATCAAGTGTAACTCCATCAAGTGTAACTCTCATCAAGTGACATTCTCTGCAGTGATCCCACCCTCTCATCTGTCTTTGCCGATCCCCCGGTATTTGCTGTGAGAAGGGCCCCGACTCTAAAGGACAAACTGGTTAAAACCTCCCAGCTCCCAGACCCGGGACCTTCCTCTCACCACCAGTGGGTACTTTTCAATGTGGATCATGCAACCACTGTTCACATATAAAGTCCACTGCTTTCAAGGACGAAAAACTCTCTTCTGTGAACAATATGTAAATTATAATACCCCTCATGTCATATACCGTATAGAGAGGAGCTGTGGATGTTTCTATATTGGGCTTACAAAAAGATTAAGAGAGAGATTTGCTGAACACAAGTACGCTATCAGATCACATAATTTAAATTACACCAAAAATCTTAAACTCATGGCCACTGAGGTGATCCCTAAAACCTTCAGAGGAGGAGACAGCACAGAGGGAAGCATACTGGGTCGAGACCTTAAAAGCAACAACACACCCTGGAGAACAACTACGGAGCGGTTGGCTGCTTTTTTGACTTCCTGGCTCCCAAAATGAGCAGTTTTTGAAACTTTTTGGTTTTTGAGATAAGTTTTTAACATCACACATCGTGGGATTTAAACCAACTACCCAAACCACTTTCTCTGTGACTTCTTGGTAACATCAGCCATCTTCTACAGTGTAATCAGCCGGAACAACAACATCAGAGAGAGGGAGAGGATGAAATTGGAAAAATTTCCTCAGCCTCTTAACTCATTGAGTGCCGGTGACGAGTTTTGACCTCATGTTAAAACCAAACGTTGAGTGCCGTGACGTATGTATACGTCAAGGACGTTTTTCAGCGGGGATCGCTAGAATACGACCTGGAGCAACTTTGAAGTTGTAATTCACGTCTCCCAACCTGTAGGTAGCGATCTTGTATCTTTATTTGCAGATCGGAGACACGGAAGAGAGGAGGAGTGTAGTGTGTGTACTGTGTATTGGCCAGAGGAGCAAGATGGCGAGGCGAGGGGAACCTGGAAAAGCAGAGGACTGTTGATCAGCGCCTATGGAGCGATCTGATCGCTCTTGGGACCCAGGATCCCGGATCAGAGGATCACAGAGACCCGGCGGATCAAGCAGCGAGGTCGGGGCAGGGGGCGTGCCGTGCTCGCGCTGCGCGGAGCAGGAACTCTGATCAGAACTACAACAGCGCCAAAGAAGAAGTTTACTGACTTGGAGCAGTAGATCCTGGTCTCCAAAGAGGCATGAGATGAGAAGAATTAAGTTTACATGATGCTGGTGTGGTAATTGTAAGGAATGAAGCTATATGTGTGTGTGCGTGCATGCGTGTGTGCGCGTGCGTGTGTGCGCACGCGTGCGTGTGTAGCTGTGTGTGTGTGTAAAGGTTTATGCATGGGCATGTGTGTATGTACATATATATATGTGTGTGTGTGTGTGTGTATATGTGTGTGTGTGTATATATGTGTGTGTGTAAAGGTTTATGCATGGGCATGTGTGTATGTACATATATGTGTGTGTGTGTGTGTGTGTGTGTGTGTGTGTGTGTATTAGTTTTTATTATGGGTCTGTACTCTGAGCCTCAATATTGTTGTGAAGTGACAAAGTTCTATTTTATATGAAAAGATATTATTATATCCTGTAAACATCTCTTGGCACAATTGATTTGAAGGAATTTTCAATTCACAGAGCCTTATATTCTTATATTTGTAAATAAAAAATGTACTTTGTCATCAAAAATCTCTTTCTCTGTTGTTTTAGATGTTTGAGGTGTCACTAAATCAATAAATATTTACGTCAAAATCACCGATCTGCTCGAAATGACTCTTTGTACAAAATGCTCGTTTTCTCCACTTTGTGGAAAAAAAACTGTGTTTTTGCTGAAACTTCCCTATGTTCTACTATAAATTACTTGAGAACCGAAAAGGTTAGAAACATATTTTTTTTTCTAGGTGAAAGAAGTCAACACTTTATTTTGATGTGTGCCATGTTTATATAGTCAAAGAACTCAGTATTCTGTGGGTCTTGGAAAATCAGTAAAAATACACTAAAACGTCCGGCACTCTGGGGGATAGAATTCTGAAAACAGGCTGGCACTCAATGAGTTAAAATATGTTCATAAATGTGTTCATAAATAATAATACAGTTCCCAGTGGTTTGCATCGGCTGTACAATAATTGAATGTTAAATTGCTTTAAACATGGATAGGTCCTC
Source organism: Paratrypauchen microcephalus (assembly GCA_036785185.1). Taxonomy (NCBI): domain Eukaryota; kingdom Metazoa; phylum Chordata; class Actinopteri; order Gobiiformes; family Gobiidae; genus Paratrypauchen; species Paratrypauchen microcephalus. The sequence continues at coordinate 1,358,895 of JAVJIX010000212.1, read as the reverse complement.
AACAAGTTCAGGTTATAAACAAATGAAAATGAAAATGATCTAAATCTATTATTCACTGATATGTCTGTCTGTAGATGACACAAATACACACGTGTGTATTTAGGCAGTATGATTGATTCTTGCTGATCCCAACTCATTATGGACCAAGCCAAAGCAATATTCTAGAGCCGTGTGGAGCACAGGTAGAAGTGATATTGTGATGTGTATATAGCGCCCTCTCTGGTGGTTACTGTGAATGTCACTCTTCAGTGTTTTTGTGCAGCTCTAGATGTACTTTGTGTGACTGGGGTGTGACTCTCACTGTGGGGCCCATGTGGCCCTACCTCCCAATCAATGACACGGGTGAGTTTGGTCAGTGGTGCTTGTATGCAGTCTGTCACTCTAACTGCTGATCAGCTCTAGCTCATGATTTAGTGTTATTTGTACCAACTTTTTTTTTACTTACTGTAGAATTTAATTGAAATGCTAGAAAATCTATTTTTTAAAATAATCCTTATAAATTACTTATTTAGTTTCTTTTCCACAATTTTCTGAATTAAATATTTTACCTGGTGTCCACATATTGGCCAATGAAGGGCATCTGACATAGAAAAAAACTCCCATATTGCTGTGCGACTGGTTTAATGTGATAATCAAACAAAATAAATAATTTGGTCTAAATGCTGAGAAAGAAAAAGCCTGAATTGATATAATACATGAAATCTAGTTTGTTTTGAGATCGTAGCTTGTCCATTGTCATTGTCAGATGAACAATGATTTCTTGTATGGTTCCTGCACACTGAGTAATGATTCTGTGTTGTGTATTTAACCATGGGAAGACTGTAGCAGGATATGCTGGGAAAAACATAACACTGCTTTTCATATTCATATTACTGTATTTATGGGATTCATTTCAGATCACTAAGAGATCATTATTTACTTTAGTGGGGTTTTTGTTCAGCTCTTCCATGTGTCTCTCTCACTGTGGTCTCGGGCACAGTAGTACACAGCCGTGTCCTCAGTCTGGAGGTTGTTCATTTGCAGATACAGCTGGTTTCTGCTGTTGTCTCTGGAGATGGTGAATCTGCCTTTCACTGACTCAGAGTAGTAAGTAGTGCCCCCACCGGTGTTAATGAAAGCGAGCCACTGCAGCCCCTGCCCAGGAGCCTGTCTGATCCAGCTCATGTAATAGTTGCTAAATGTGAACCCAGATGTTGTACAGGTCAGTCTATGGGACTCTCCTGGTCTTTTCACAGCTGGACCAGATTCAGTCAGAGTCTGAGCAAAGACACCTGTGGAAACAACCCAAAACTGTATTCAAATTCATCCTGCTGTCATTTACCAGTATTAGTCCAGAGCAACAGTTCACCTGTCCAGTATGTGAGAAACACAAGTGCTGTCCTGTAGTCCATTTTGTTCAAGTGGCTCTGTTTCCTCTACACAGAGTTAAATAGAGGAGAGGATTTCAGGTTTGCATTGGCTCCTCCCCAATCACAACTGTTGCATAAGATGAAGGGACAGGGTGATGGTTTTGTTAAAGGTCCCATGGCATGAAATTTTCACTTTCTGAGGTTTTTGAACGTTAATGTGAGCTCCCCTACCCTGTTTAGGCCCCCCCCATGTCTAAACATGGCTCAGTTTAGACATTGTTGCGAAATGTCTAAACTGAGCATTTGCGGTCCTTTTCTGCGTTACACAAAACCAGTGTTCAAACGGTCGAGTTCAGACAAGGCACCTTATTGACATCAGATCGGCAAATGCAGCTCCAGCCCCTCCCTCTGTCTCCGCTCAGCGTCCCTGTATATCCCGCCCATAGAGTTTGGACTGTGAATGCGCTACGCAATGCGAAATGCATTATGCATTATTTGCCTGGAGGCACGTCTGAGTGTTTCTAGGCTCGCAAGTCCCTTACCCGACCCTCTGGACCTCTGAAATACCAGTGGTTTAATTTTATTTTCTGTGTAAATATGCTTTTTTCATTGCAAAGTCTCCCATCTGTCTTCGTGTGTAAAATACAGAAGAGAGGAGATCGCTGCGCCGAGCTGCGCTTCGAGCGGGGGAAACCCCCCCCCCTCCTTAGCCAATCTCTCTGTCCTTCACATTTGCATTGAAGCAGCAACACCCACAATAAAGCATTTTAGACACATATCTAGCCTCATGAAGACTGTCAGAGTCATATCTCATGCAGTGAGTGTTGATTTTGAAGAAGGATTCATTTACAGTATTAGGGAACCATTAAGGAGCCATATAAAAGCATCAAGAAGTACCATGTCATGGGACCTTTAAGTGTTAAATTTCTAAAAAATGGGGCAATATATAAATGTTTCTATGATGTTTTTACAATGCAGTTTATTACACAATTATGAAACCCAAACTGACATTTTTTTTATTTATTCATTTGTAATAATATTACAAGATATTGGTGCATTTATGTCATAGATTGAGATAAAGTGTGAAGATCTTAGGAGCTATGACAATCCCCTGCAGGACTCCAATAGTATTTACATAACACCACATCCGTAGATGAACATACATGTTTGCTTTCCTTTTTTTGTTTTTGTTTTGGATGAATAACACATGGGGACATAGTGAATTTGTAAAAACAGTATCTCCCTCTGCTGGACACAGACACTAGTGTAATGATGAGAAGAAAAACAAAAAAACATTTAAATTTACTCTGTTGAAATCTTGTAATTGGAATAGTAGATAAGTGGAAAAAAGGTGTCATAATTTTACATTTATTCATATTCTGTGGAATCTTTAAACAATTCCTTTTTTTTTTATTTTTTCTTTAACAAATGCTGTCATAAGTCATGAACAGTTCCTCTATTTTTAGCCAGCAGAGAAGAGCACAGTGAAGAGAGGAAGTAGTTTTTGTCCCAGCGCTCTGTTATTCTGTCTCATTGTGTCTCTTCTGGCACAGTAATACAGCGCAGTGTCCTCTGTCCTCAGACCGCTCATCTGCAGATACACCTGGCTGCTGGAGTCGTCTCTGGAGATGGTGAAGCGTCCCTCCACTGACTTGGAGTAGTAGATTGGAGAACTGGATGTGCACACATATGCAATCCATTCCAGACCTTTACCTGGAGCCTGTCTGATCCAATTCCATCCATAGCTACTAAAGTCTAACCCAGAGGTAGTACATGTGAGTCTATGGGATTCTCCAGGACGTTTGATGGCTGATCCAGACTCTGTTATGGACCAAGCATGAACAATATTGAAAAGGCACACAGCACACAGCAGCACAGAAAGATTTGGAAGGGCCATTTTTGCACTGTGCTCTTGTCAATACTGTGATTTTGATTTAAATATCATCTCTTCTGAAGCTCCTCCCACTATCCAAATGACCGTAAAAGCCAAATTCAGGAAAAATCAGTCATGAAAAAATTTGACTGGCCCCTGTGACTACAGTTAGCATGTGTCACTTAAAGTATAAACTACGACAGCAATGGAGCGTAACTAATTTGGAGTGTTTATTAATCAGAACTTATGTCAGGTTTGTAAAAAAAAAAAAAAAGGGAGCTGCTACATGGATTCACCTCTGCACATAAGCCTGGACTTCATGTCTGTACGGTGTAAACTGGGTGTTGGGTGTTAGCAGGTTTTATACAGAATATGACCCATGAGACACACAACAGACATTTTGTTTTTTCTAGCTGTTTTTGATAGAAATGACTGGGTGGAATCATAAACCTTATTGAGAGTCAGTTTTCTTTGTCAAATTAACACTAACAAGAGTCAACCTTCATGTGAAATGGCTTTTGACAATGGTACAAAAGGTGTAACGTCCTGGTTATAGTGGCTTTGAAGACTTCAGTGACTTCACGTTCATAAATGAATATTATCTCTGTAGTTCTGTTTGTACCAGGTTTTTGTAGAGGCTTATTTCACTGTGCCCCCCACACAGTGACACAAACACATGCAAAAACCACTGACTGCTTTCCTGTCCTTCCTGAACATGAGCGCCATAACAAAATACACAGTTGTCTTATACTGACTTTAGCTTTACATGTAACGTTGTTTATACAGGCGAACTTTTTAGACTCATTGTAGCATTTTATTGAAATGTTTTGCAATAGATTTTTCCACATGTAATTATTATAATTATCACTGAAGTATTTTGGTGTGTGGAGTATTATTTGCCATATCAAACATCAATGTATGAAATAAATCTTTTAACTGGTGACAATACATTGCCCAGTGAAGGGCATCTGACTTAAAATCTCCCATATTGCTGCTCTATTTCTTTGCTGTGATAATCATCCAGAAAAGAAAGTCATTTGGTCTCTGTCCTGAGAAAGAAGAGGCCTGCATTGCTGTACTGCCCGAAGTATCATTTATCTGTTTTGGGACCTTGTCTTTTCCATTGTCTTTGGTAAATATGGACAACTGCTGATCCTAAACCATCATGGACCAAGCAAAACCAGTATTCTAGAGCCACATGCAGCACATGTTCAAGTGAAACTTTGGTGTGTATAGAGTGCCCTCTCTGGTGCTTACAGCAAATGGCACTCTGAAATGTTTTTGTACAGCTCTACATATACTTTGTGTCACTGTGGCTCTCGAGCACAGTAGTACACTGCAGTGTCTCCAGGCTGCATGTTCTGTCCTCTCAGAGTCACTGTGTTACTGGAGGAATCTACATTTATACTGAACTTGTTCTTCAGTGAATCTTTATAGGAAGAATCTCCTGTGTATTTGCTTCCAATCCATTCCAGGCCTTTCCCAGCAGGCTGTCTGATCCATGCTGTGTAGTGGCTGCTAACAGAATATGAGACAGTACAGGGGATGGTGAGAGTGTGTCCTGGCTGCACAGTCACAGAGGCTGGCTGTGTCAGTGTCTCACACTTCACACCTGTGGAGGACACAAATGTGTTGAGGAGATGCTTCAATAACATTGAGCATTGTGTGTAAGTGGAGCTGATGTTGAGTGTGAAAGAGGAAAACTCACAGAGCAGACAGAGAGCAGCCCACAGCAGAGTGAGTGTGTCCATCCTGAGACTGCACATGTGACCGAGGAGGAGCAGCAGCACACTATGTACTGCACACACATTTACATCTGCTCTGCATACACTCCTCCTCTCACCGACACAATGAAATCCCCTTTGAGGAACATTAAAGTGTTTATGCAAAGTCAGAGAAATTGTCATAATATTAATTTTGTTTATTGCACTAATCAGTAATCATCATTTGTTTTTATCATATCACAAGTTGAATTACGGTAATTTATTATGAAACAAATACTAAGATCTATGGTGAGCCAGTTTTTTCCAATAAAAAAGTAGAAGCACAAACACAGGCACCAATAAAATACTGTATTTTTTCAACAATGTTTAGAAAATATTTGCCAATAATAAACTTCTGAAAGACGCCGGGCGACGTCTGAGCCGGCATCTCATAAGGTTCATCGTCTCTCATCATTGTATGAGGTGGGAACTGCGTGAATGGTCTTGCCCAAGGATCTTTTGGGTTTTTTCAACAATATCAGAGATTCCAAACTGCAAGTGTGTGATGTTTATGACTGACAAGTAATGAATATATGACAGAAATTATGTCAATCCTGTAATGTCATGTTCAAATTAGTAATAATTGCTCATTACTAGTTAGAAATTACAGAGGAATCTATTGAAAGGTCACTCCATGATGTAGTATTCTTCTACCATTAGTTCCTTAGATTATAATACTGATATTATCTGCTAATGTAGTCCTAGGTTATACTACTGTTCTGTACATGTGTATAATGTGTATAGTTGAATATCCTGTTCTCTAATGTGTTTTACACTCTGTTGGGGGCTGGCTCTGTGTTTTTGCTCAGCTCTGCTGTTGCTCTGAGTCACTGTGCTCGCACACAGTAATAAACAGCAGAGTCTTCAGGCTGCAGCCTCTGTTCTTGAATCGTCACTGTTCCTGCAGACATGTCTCTGCTCAGGCTGAACTTGTTCTTCAGAGCATTATTCTGGTAGAAGCTACCAGAACTTCCTCCCCACTGATCGAATATCCACTCCAGTTTGCCCTCTCTCTGTCTGATCCAGCCTGTGGCATAGCTGTTGTCAGTGAGAGAGTAACCAGAGACCCGGCAGCTGATGGTCAGAGTCTGAGCAGGCTGCAGCAGCACTGAGCCTGGCTGGAGGAGCTCCACACTGTCCACTGTACCTGTGGAAAGACAACATCATCATCACACTCATTCTCCTACAGGGGGCGCTGCTGTGAAGGTCAGGAAGTGTTCTCACAGGAAGCAGCTGCCAGCAGCAGGAGCACAGCCACAGACAACATGACTCAAGTGTGTCTGTCCCTCTCACCACTCGCCTTATATCACTCTGGGATTTGCATACGCATGAATACATCCGTAGAGTTTTTACTACACAGAGTCACTGGTTATCCATGTGTTATTTAAATTTAAATCAAAGTTTTAATTCACTATATTTGTCTTTTTAAATGAGACATGTTATGCCAGTATGCCTTGTACAAATGTTTAGCCATTAGCTCCTACTGGAAGTCCCCAGAGCCGGGCTCAAACACTGGGGTGATCAGGGTTCTCTGTCGCTGGCCCCAGACTCTGGATCAAACTGGCCCCTGATATGCCACTGTCACAGACTTTGGCCTGTTTCTGTGTCTGCACATAGACGCCCTGTGTGTCTGTCACTGTAACTGCTGCTCAACTATAGCTCAGGAGGATTTCAGTCTTATTCTAATTTCTCTGCAAAAGTAATTGACCTAATACAGACACAAATCAAGAAACGTAATTTGTCTATAATTTAAAATAGCTATTTTACTATTGCAAAAGAAACATTCAGAACTGAAGAAGCTGCTTGGATGAAGACTCAAAAAGCTTTTGTCCAGTTGACAGAATAGATTTTTTTCTTTTGCTATGGATCCTACCTGACGGACGACTGACGGATTACACAGACAGCTGTATTACCACTTTATAATATCTAATATGTATCTAGACTTCATGGTATTAGTAAACAAAGACTTAATTCATAATAAACAAATTGTTAATACATTATTTGCTCGTCATGTTTTAAATGTTTATTTGTGCAGTTATTAAAAAGTGTGACCCAATAATCTAGAACCACATGCACTTAAAGCTTCACAAGTGATCTGTGACTGTGGGAGAAGAACAGGGGAGAAAGAACACAGACCTGGGGAATTCCAGAGTTGATAGTCCCACTGCTTAAGACTCTTCCCCAGTCGTATGTGCAGAAAACAAATGTCTGCAAGAATGGTATCATATTTGTTTCAGATGCTTGACCTGTTGTGTCTTTGTCCCAGTGGGAGTCAGCAAGTGCATCTGCTGTAACAACATGCTGTAACTACCCAGGCAAGTTTTACACTAAAGTTGCTGCTCCTGAAAGAAAGTGGGCAGCTCAAATGTGTCTTTGTCTGACAGATTTATCAAAAGCACTTTAACATTTGAAATAAAATGCATATGATCTTTGTAACACATATGACAGTATTATAAAATTCTGTGGGTTTAACACAAATAAACAACTAAGAAATTCATCATACAATATATGCAAACACAACCACAACATTTACAAATAGGATAGATTATTAAAAGAGGAAGTTGGTACCACAAGTCCAGCTGCATTTAAACAAATCTTAACACATTATTCTCTTTGTGGTGTAAGAGCTCCTCCTGTGTTTGCCACAGTGAATAACAGTCTGATGTGTTTTTGTACAGCTCTGCATATACTTTGTGTGACTGTGGGGTCTCCGAGCACAGTAGTACACTGCAGTGTCTCCAGGCTGCATGTTCTGTCCTCTCAGAGTCACTGTTTTGGTTGAAGAATCTACATTTATACTGAACTTGTTCTTTAGTGAATCTTTGAAAAAGAGTTTGGGGCTACATCCAGGACAGTGCAGTCCAATCCACTCCAGGCCTTTCCCAGCAGGCTGTCTGATCCATGCAGTAGCGTAGCTGCTAACGTCATATGAGACAGTACAGGGGATGGTGAGAGTCTGTCCTGGCTGCACAGTCACAGAGGCTGGCTGTGTCAGTGTCTCACACTTCACACCTGTGGAGGACAGAACACAATATTGAGGATCAAACTGTGCTGTTTAGTTGTACCAGAGTTTACTGATGTGAACAGAGACTTACAGGATCCAGCTGCCAGCAGCAGCAGAAGAGCTACAGACAACATCATCAGTGTGGAGTGCACTGTCACACTCTCACATGGGCCTTATATAGACACACAGGAGCACAGCAGGAGTTTGCATTCAAACTCACAGGGAGGGGCATTTCTTAGGAATGCAAAAAGTCTAGACCAAGGTCTAAACCAGGTCTAGACCAAGGTCTAAACCAGGACTAAACCAGGACTAAACCAGGACTAAACCAGGACTAAACCAGGACTAAACCAGGACTAGACCAGGTGGATTAAAGCGCCGCGCGTGGGTCTATTTCCTGGTTTCGTTTCGAGTCACAGCTGAGGCGAGCTGCTGCTCTAGACCTGCCTGCGTAAGGTGCTCACAGAGCGGCATGGACAGAACCGTCCAGACCTCCAGACCTCCAGGCCGGTGACCGGGACAATCCGCGGACCCATGCCCGCTTAGGGAGCTCTTAAGGCGGGCTGGCAGTGTCCCCCTGGGTCCCTGGATGTCTAGGGCTCCGTGCCTGGAGTGGCCCTGGAGAGCAGGTCTAGGCCTCTTGCAGGCGAGCAGCGGCTCGCCTCAGCTGTGACTCGAAACGATACCAGGAAATAGACCCACGCGCGGCGCTTTAATCCACCTGGTCTAGTCCTGGTCTAGTCCAGGTCTAGTCCAGGTTTAGTCCAGGTTTAATCCTGATTTAGTCCAGGTCTAGACCTGCTGGCAGCGCCGGGTCAGCTGTCACACAAGCCGCTATCACACACGTGTCAGAGCGCAGTTTTCTCCCCCCTCCTCCTTCCCCCCCACACGCTTCACTATTAAAATTTTTGTTGAAAATCTATGAAAGTTTGAGTGTTTAAACGAGAGACAAATGTGAGAAAAGTTTAAATCCAGTCTGAGAAAAGCGTATAATGTGTGACTGAGCGCGCATTATTTGAATTTTTGAGATTTTGCGTTTCGTAACTTGAAATTTTCGTTTGTTGGGTCATTCGTAAGGTGAGGTACCACTGTATTTTGGTGTGTGGAGTATTATTTGCCATATCAAACATCAATTTATGAAATAAATCTTTTAACTGGTGACAATACATTGCCCAGTGAAGGGAATCTGACTTAAAATCTCCCATATTGCTGCGCTATTTCTTTGCTGTGATAATCATCCAGAAAAGAAAGTCATTTGGTCTCTGTCCTGAGAAAGAAGAGGCCTGCATTGCTATACTGCCCGAAGTATCATTTATCTGTTTTGGGACCTTGTCTTTTCCATTGTCTTTGGTAAATATGGACAACTGCTGATCCTAAACCATCATGGACCAAGCAAAAGCAGCATTCTAGAGCCACATGCAGCACACGTTCAAGTGAAACTTTGGTGTGTATAGAGTGCCCTCTCTGGTGCTTACAGCAAATGGCACTCTGAAATGTTTTTGTACAGCTCTACATATACTTTGTGTCACTGTGGCTCCGAGCACAGTAGTACACTGCAGTGTCTCCAGGCTGCATGTTCTGTCCACTCAGAGTCACTGTGTTACTGGAGGAATCTACATTTATACTGAACTTGTTCTTCAGTGAATCTTTGAGTATTACTGTACATCCAGCACAGTGATATCCAATCCACTCCAGGCCTTTCCCAGCAGGCTGTCTGATCCAGTGTGTCCAGTAGCCAAGAGAATATGAGACAGTACAGGGGATGGTGAGAGTGTGTCCTGGCTGCACAGTCACAGAGGCTGGCTGTGTCAGTGTCTCACACTTCACACCTGTGGAGGACACAAATGTGTTGAGGAGATGCTTCAATAACAGGAGCATTGTGTGTAAGTGGAGCTGATGTTGAGTGTGAAAGAGGAAAACTCACAGAGCAGACAGAGAGCAGCCCACAGCAGAGTGAGTGTGTCCATCCTGAGACTGCACATGTGACCGAGGAGGAGCAGCAGCACACTATGTACTGCACACACATTTACATCTGCTCTGCATACACTCCTCCTCTCAGACAGAGACATGGAAAAGTTCCCTTATAAGGAACAACTAAGTGAATCTGCACATGTTATTTTCATACTATTAATTTTACTAACATTTCCACAGCATATTGTATGAGTTAAGTAATCATTATTTTGATCACATCACACTGAAAAACAACGTACAAATATCTGTAATAGGCCGGTGTTTCACAGTCAAAAGTCGATGCACACAAGCACTGTTCATGTGAATAATGTTCAGAAAATATTTGTTTTGTCCTTAATTTACTATCAAAAGTAAAAAATATAGGCCCAACAGCTAAAATGTCTGTCATTTACATTTTATGTAAATTATATTTGACATTAGCAGCAGGTAGGATCTGGTTGGCTTTAGACCTGTGCCAGAGCATTGTGGAATTGAACAGGGCTGCACTTTATCATCTGTTAATTTTGTTACATCTATAAAAAGAATTTCAGTTTTATTAAAAGACCAGATCAAAAAACATACTTTATCATAATACTGAAACTTACTGCAATAGTTGTTTTTATCGTTCAAACATGTCTATTAATGCTACTATTGACCCTCTTCTATCATGGGTTTATTTCAAACATTCTTTACAGTGTAATTCTATTTGCCTGATGTAAAACAAAATGTTTTGAATCGACTTCTGTTCTGTCATCTCAGTTTTTGTACAGCTGTGGAGCCGTCTGCACCACTGTGTCTCCTTTGCACAGTAATAAACAGCCGTATCTCCTTCCTTTGCACTGTTAAGTCGTAAATACACAGTGCTTGTTGAAGTGTCTTTTGTGATAGAAAACTGGCCCTGGACACTTGGAGCAAATATGGTGCCTGTTCCACTATCAATGCGACCGATCCACTCCAGTCCTCGCCCTGGTTTCTGACGAATCCAGTGCAGCCAAGCTAAAGAGGCTCCCTCCACTTTACAGGACAGTGAGACAGACTGTCCCGGGCTGGTGACCACTGGCTCTGAAGAGGTCAGAGACTGGGCCTGGACCACTGGAAAACACAGAGAGTTCAAATGCTGTAAAGTGCTGTTTGTGCTGTCGATGTGTTCAGTGTTTGTACCCACCTGGAATAAGAGTCCAGAGGAACACAGTCAGTGCTCTCCCCATCATAGTGGAAGCTTAAGGAGCTCTGCAAAGACTCACTTTCACTTGGGCTATAAAAAGAGAGTGGGTGTGGCAACGCTCTGGCTATTTACAAGTATTTGCTTCATTCAAGAAAATCTCTCAACATTGGAATATTTTCAGTAATATTAGCATTTATATCACGTATGTTAAAATTAAGCGTATATTGTATTTTACACTTTACCTGTTTTATTTTATTATTGCCTGTGAAAGCAACTTGAGTTTTCATTAATACACAGGAACTTACTGAACGAATACCTAAAGTTGTAGTACTAGTCTGCTAATACTGTATGTAGTCCCAGGTTATAAGACTGTATACTGTTCTGATAATGTGTAGTTGAATTGTCTTTTCCTTAATGAGCTTTACACTCTGTTATTGGCTTTCACTGTGATTGTGCACAGCTACATATGCAGCACTTTACAATGTTACAGTGATGTTTATCAGGTCATTTTAGATCAATATTGGTGCATTTATGAATGAAAGGTTTTCATTCTGCACTCTTCTCTCTCATTTAATGTCTCTCTTTCTTTTTAATTTTATGATAATTATGATTTGATTTGTTTGTATTGCGATTTTAATGTATCTCTAACCCTGTAAAGCACTTTGAATGAGCGTGAAAAGATTTGGAGCAAAAACATTCCCCTGTAGGACCCCAACATGTTTTACACAACACTATGTCCGTAGCCTAGACCAACAGACTGCTGTGTTTTCTGTTGCTCTCTGTAATGACAAATCGTTTAAAGAATAACCCAGAGGTGCTCATATTGTGTCAATGTATAAATAGTGTCTCCCTGTGCTGCACTCAGAAAATATTGTAATGGTAGACTATTATAATGAATCAAAAACTGGCACGGTCCAAATGGTTCTTGCAATAATCCTTTAAAAAGTAAATTTCTGATCATTTGAATTCAGGTAAAAAAGGTAGTTTTGTGAACAGAAAGTTTTCATATTAGTATTATACACAAGGAAAAGTTTGAATCATGTAACATCAGGTTCTTGTTTTCCTTTGAGATTATGGTGCTTAGAATTGGTGAAGCTTCAAACTATTTTTACACAGTGCACAGTGAAGAGAGGAAGTAGTTTTTGTCCCAGCGCTCTGTTATTCTGTCTCATTGTGTCTCTTCTGGCACAGTAATACAGCGCAGTGTCCTCTGTCCTCAGACCGCTCATCTGCAGATACACCTGGCTGCTGGAGTCGTCTCTGGAGATGGTGAAGCGTCCCTCCACTGACTTGGAGTAGTAGATTGGGGTACTGGCTGTGTGCACCAACGCAATCCACTCCAGACCTTTACCTGGAGCCTGTCTGATCCAGTTCCACACACTGTTTCTGAAGTCAAACCCAGAGGTAGTACATGTGAGTCTATGGGATTCTCCAGGACGTTTGATGGCTGATCCAGACTCTGTTATGGACCAAGCATGAACAATATTGAAAAGGCACACAGCACACAGCAGTATAGTGAAGTCTGTAACAGCCATTGTAGCACAGTGCTGCTGTCAACAGTGTGGTTCTCATTTAAATATTAGCTTTACTCAAGCTCCTCCCACTATCCAAACTATGACCATAAACCCACATTTGTGAAAAACAATATGAAACTAAATATTTCAGTATATATTTACATATTATATATATATAAGGGCTGAAGGTTGAATATATAAGGTTATAAATAAGAGAAAAATGTTTTAAAAGAATCTCAGATGAGTGAAACAAAATATTTTTAACTCCATATGATTCTGATTCAGAGCGGTTTTGTTTACAACTCTTTGTACACATGTATAAATATGCAGGATTCTGTTTTAATGTTGTTTTTCATTGTGGTAGCACAGTGATACACCTCTGCACATAAACATAAAATAACCCTGTCTGTCTGTCAGCCTAACTGCTGCTACTATACGGAGGATTCCATTATAGATCTATTTCACTGTGAAACAAATCTACTTTTGGGGACACACCTCAGACATTGTTGTCAGATAACAAATAAAAGCAAAAAATATATAATGAACACTGAAACATATTGGGAGATCTTGGTTTTTTGTTTTTTTGTTTTTTTGTAGTTAGAAGTAAAAATATCTGATCAACTTGACCTGTCTACATTGTGGCAATAAATGGCACCAACACTGAGAAGTGGAGCAGTTTAAATTAGGTTCAAACACAGGGTAAAGTCACGAAACACAACTGTCTTCATTCATTTGAGAAAAGACTGAAATGTAAACTGCTAAACTAACATAAGAATTCCATCATACATTAGGAAAAATGTTCATAGAGGTCTGAAACTACAGGGTTATACAGAATATGACCAGTGGAGACACAGATATTTCGGTGTTTCTAGTCGATTTGGATAGAAATGCTTTAAAATTCCATAGTAAAAGACGGGTGCGTTAATTATCATGAAGTTCAATAAAGTCTTAAGAGTCAAATTAACATTAACAAGAGTCAACCTTCATCTGCAGTGGTTTGTACAATAGTGCAGAGGGTGTAGCAACGCTCCCTGGTTACAGTGGCCTTGAAGAGTACGTGTTCATAAATGATCTCTGTAGTTCTGTTTGTACCAGGTTTTTCTAGTGGAGTCAGCAAGTGCATCTGCTGTAACAACATGCTGTAACTACCCAGGCAAGTTTTACACTAAAGTTGCTGCTCCTGAAAGAAAGTGGGCAGCTCAAATGTGTCTTTGTCAGACAGATTTATCAAAGGCACTTTAACATTTGAAATAAAATGCATATGATCTTTGTAACACATATGACTGTATTATAACATTCTGTGGGTTTAACACAAATAAACAACTAAGAAATTCATCATACAATATATGCAAACACAACCACAACATTTACAAATAGGATAGATTATTAAAAGAGGAAGTTGGTACCACAAGTCCAGCTGCAGTTAAACAAATCTTAACACATTATTCTCCTTGTGGTGTGAGAGCTCCTCCTGTGTTTGCCACAGTGAATAACAGTCTGATGTGTTTTTGTACAGCTCTACATATACTTTGTGTGACTGTGGGTCTCGAGCACAGTAGTACACTGCAGTGTCTCCAGGCTGCATGTTCTGTCCTCTCAGAGTCACTGTTTTGGTTGAAGAATCTACATTTATACTGAACTTGTTCTTTAGTGAATCTTTGAAAAAGAGTTTGGTGCTACATGTAGGACAGTGCAGTCCAATCCACTCCAGGCCTTTCCCAGCAGGCTGTCTGATCCATGCTGTGTTGTAATAGCTAACATCATATGAGACAGTACAGGGGATGGTGAGAGTGTGTCCTGGCTGCACAGTCACAGAGGCTGGCTGTGTCAGTGTCTCACACTTCACACCTGTGGAGGACAGAACACAATATTGAGGATCAAACTGTGCTGTTTAGTTGTACCAGAGTTTACTGATGTGAACAGAGACTTACAGGATCCAGCTGCCAGCAGCAGCAGAAGAGCTACAGACAACATCATCAGTGTGGAGTGCACTGTCACACTCTCACATGGGCCTTATATAGACACACAGGAGCACAGCAGGAGTTTGCATTCAAACTAACAGGGAGGGGCATTTCTTAGGAATGCAAAAATTTGCTAAAGTTAAAAAAAAATTAGTTAGATTTAAAAAAAAAATGAACATTGGAGATTGGTGTATTTTAGTTTTTCACCTTTTTGTCTAACTTGGGATGAGCTTGTTACTTACTGACTTAATTCTCTGTAGGCCTGAGGTCACATAATGTTTATATAATCATGGTCTGGGTGTGTGCCGTACAGAGCAGGAAAAAGTGATCATAAATTACCAATGTGTGTCTTTTTAAATGAATATTAAGAATGTGCAATGCATCCAAGAGGTTAATTGAATTATAAATGAACACTCACTTTCATTATTCAAGTTTGCCATAACCATCAAAGCCACTTCACAAGTCCAGGCTTATCCTGAAATCCTGTATGTGTTGAACCCCTCCAACCTGTTCAGGCATTTCATTCAATTTTATAGGAGATATACTGTATTGATTATCTGTTTTTCATTGTTGCAGACCAGGAACAGCAACTGAAGGATTATTTTAACCTCACTCCAAATATTTAACTTGGACTTTAGCAAAATGGTTATTCACTTTTTAGACCTCAAATGAACTCTGAGGATGTTTTGCATACATCTATCTATAGAAAAACAACAATTATTTCAAACATCCCATTCAGACAATTTCAGAGCTCCAGAAGAATCTGTGATTCTGACTTAGATGTACAAGTAAATGCCATGTATGCACGTTTCAAACAAAGGGGCTACAAAGATAAAACTCTAAACCAAGCACTATTGAAAGCCAAGTCCACACAAAGAACAAACCTCTTCACTATTAAAACTAAGAAATACCAACAGGATTTTTTTTTTTCTGAATTCAACACAGTAATGTGACAAATAGCATCAAACAGATCATCAAGTGTAACTGGGATATTCTCCGCAGTGATCCCACCCTCTCATCTGTCTTTGCCGATCCCCCGGTATTTGCTGTGAGAAGGGCCCCGACTCTAAAGGACAAACTGGTTAAAACCTCCCAGCTCCCAGACCCGGGACCTTCCTCTCACCACCAGTGGGTACTTTTCAATGTGGATCATGCAACCACTGTTCACATATAAACAAGTCCACTGATTTCAAGGACGAAAAACTCTCTTCTGTGAACAATATGTAAATTATAATACCCTTCATGTCATATACATGTTTCTATATTGGGCTTACAAAAAGATGAAGAGAGAGATTTGCTGAACACAAGTACGCCATCAGATCACAAAATTTAAACTACACCAAAAATCTTAAACTCATGGCCACTGAGGTGATCCCTAAAACCTTCAGAGGAGGAGACAGCACAGAGGGAAGCATACTGGGTCGAGACCTTAAAAGCAACAACACACCCTGGAGAACAACTACGGAGCGGTTGGCTGCTTTTTTGACTTCCTGGCTCCCAGAATGAGCAGTTTTTGAAACTTTTTGTTTTTTGAGCTAAGTTTTTAACGTCACACATAGTGGGATTTAAACCAACTACCCAAACCACTTTCTCTGTGACTTCTTGGTAACATCAGCCATCTTCTACAGTGTAATCAGCCGGAACAACAACATCAGAGAGAGGGAGAGGATGAAATTGGAAAAAGTTCCTCAGCCTCTTAAAATATGTTCATAAATGTGTTCATAAATAATAATACAGTTCCCAGTGGTTTGCATCGGCTGTACAATAATTGAATGTTAAATTGCATTAAACATGGATAGGTCCTCAACAAGTTCAGGTTATAAACAAATGAAAATTAAAATGATCTAAATGTATTATTCACTGATATGTCTGTCTGTAGATGACACAAATACACACGTGTGTATTTAGGCAGTATGATTGATTCTTGCTGATCCCAACTCATTATGGACCAAGCCAAAGCAATATTCTAGAGCCGTGTGGAGCACAGGTAGAAGTGATATTGTGATGTGTATATAGCGCCCTCTCTGGTAGTTACTGTGAATGTCACTCTTCAGTGTTTTTGTGCAGCTCTAGATGTACTTTGTGTGACTGGGGTGTGACTCTCACTGTGGGGCCCATGTGGCCCTACCTCCCAATCAATGACACGGGTGAGTTTGGTCAGTGGTGTTTGTATGCAGTCTGTCACTCTAACTGCTGATCAGCTCTAGCTCATGATTTAGTGTTATTTGTACCAACTTTTTTTTTTTACTTACTGTAGAATTTAATTGAAATGCTAGAAAATGTATTTTTTTTAAAATCATCATTATAAATTCATTATTTAGATTCTTTTCCACAATATTCTAAATTAAATATTTTACCTGGTGTCCACATATTGGCCAATGAAGGGCATCTGACATAGAAAAAAAACTCCCATATTGCTGTGCAACTGGTTTAATGTGATAATTAAACAAAAGAAATTATTTGGTCTAAATGCTGAGAAAGAAAAAGCCTGAATTGATATAATACATGAAATCTAGTTTGTCTTGAGATCGTAGCTTGTCCATTGTCATTGTCAGATGAACAATGATTTCTTGTATGGTTCCTGCACACTGAGTAATGATTCTGTGTTGTGTATTTGACCGTGAGAAGACTTTACCAGGTCATGATGGAACATTTATTGGATTAATTTCAGATCACTAACAGATCATTATTTACTTTCGTGGGTTTTTGTTCAGCTCTTCCATGTGTCTCTCTCACTGTGGTCTCGGGCACAGTAGTACACAGCCGTGTCCTCAGTCTGGAGGTTGTTCATCTGCAGATACAGCTGGTTTCTGCTGTTGTCTCTGGAGATGGTGAATCTGCCTTTCACTGACTCAGAGTAGTAAATATTGCTCCCACTGGGAGAACTAATGAAAGCGAGCCACTGCAGCCCCTGCCCAGGAGCCTGTCTGATCCAGCTCATGTAATAGTCGCTAAATGTGAACCCAGATGTTGTACAGGTCAGTCTATGGGACTCTCCTGGTCTTTTCACAGCTGGACCAGATTCAGTCAGAGTCTGAGCAAAGACACCTGTGGAAACAACCCAAAACTGTATTCAAATTCATCCTGCTGTCATTTACCAGTATTAGTCCAGAGCAACAGTTCACCTGTCCAGTATGTGAGAAACACAAGTGCTGTCCTGTAGTCCATTTTGTTCAAGTGGCTCTGTTTCCTCTACACAGAGTTAAATAGAGGAGAGGATTTCAGGTTTGCATGGGCTCCTCCCCAATCACAACTGTTGCATAAAATGAAGTGTTAAATTTCTACAAATGTGGCAATATATAAATGTTTCTATGATGTTTTTACAATGCAGTTTATTACACAATTATGAAACCCAAACTGACATTTTTTTATTTATTCATTTGTAATAATATTACAAGATATTGGTGCATTTATGTCATAGATTGAGATAAAGTGTGAAGATCTTAGGAGCTATGACAATCCCCTGCAGGACTCCAATAGTATTTACATAACACCACATCCGTAGATGAACATACATGTTTGTTTTCCTTTTTTTCTTTTTTTCATGAATAACACATCGGGACATAGTGAATTTGTAAAAACAGTATCTCCCTCTGCTGGACACAGACACTAGTGTAATGATGAGAAGAAAAACAAAAAAACATTTAAATTTAATCTGTTGAAATCTTGTAATTGTAAAAGTTGGTAAATGGAAAAAAGGTTTCACAATTTTACATTTATTCATATTCTGTGGAATCTTTAAACAATTCCTTTTTTTTTTCTGTAAGAAATGCTGCCATAAGTCATGAACAGTTCCTCTATTTTTAGCCAGCAGAGAAGAACACAGTGAAGAGAGGAAGTAGTTTTTGTCCCAGCGCTCTGTTATTCTGTCTCATTGTGTCTCTTCTGGCACAGTAATACAGCGCAGTGTCCTCTGTCCTCAGACCGCTCATCTGCAGATACACCTGGCTGCTGGAGTCGTCTCTGGAGATGGTGAAGCGTCCCTCCACTTACTTGGAGTAGTAGATTGGAGAACTGTATGTGCACACATATGCAATCCATTCCAGACCTTTACCTGGAGCCTGTCTGATCCAATTCCATCCATAGCTACTAAAGTATAACCCAGAGGTAGTACATGTGAGTCTATGGGATTCTCCAGGACGTTTGATGGCTGATCCAGACTCTGTTATGGACCAAGCATGAACAATATTGAAAAGGCACACAGCACACAGCAGTACAGAAAGATTTGGAAGGGCCATTTTTGCACTGTGTTGTTGTCAATACTGTGATTTTGATTTAAAATATAATCTCTCCTGAAGCTCCTCCCACTATCCAAATGACCGTAAAAGCCAAATTCAGGAAAAATCAGTCATGAAAAAATTTGACTGGCCCCTGTGATTACAGTTAGCATGTCACTTGAACTATAAACTATGACAACAATGGAGTGCAGGTGAGTGTTGATTAATCAGAACTTATGTCAGGTTTGTTAAAAAAAAAAAGGGAGCTGCTATATGGACAATGATTCACCTCTGCACATAAACCTGGACTTCATGTCTGTACGGTGTAAACTGGGTGTTGGGTGTTAGCAGGTTTTATACAGAATATGACCCATGAGACACAACAGACATTTTGTTTTTTCTAGCTGTTTTTGATAGAAATGACTGGGTGGAATCATAAACCTTATTGAGAGTCAGTTTTCTTGGTCAAATTAACACTAACAAGAGTCAACCTTCATGTGAAATGGCTTTTGACAATGGTACAAAAGGTGTAACGTCCTGGTTATAGTGGCTTTGAAGACTTCAGTGACTTCACGTTCATAAATGAATATTATCTCTGTAGTTCTGTTTGTACCAGGTTTTTGTAGAGGCTTATTTCACTGTGCCCCCCACACAGTGACACAAACACATGCAAAAACCACTGACTGCTTTCCTGTCCTTCCTGAACATGAGCGCCATAACAAAATACACAGTTGTCTTATACTGACTTTAGCTTTACATGTAACGTTGTTTATACAGGCGAACTTTTTAGACTCATTGTAGCATTTTATTGAAATGTTTTGCAATATATTTTTCCAAATATAATTATTATAATTATCACTGAAGTATTTTGGTGTGTGGAGTATTATTTGCCATATCAAACATCAATTTATTAAATAAATCTTTTAACTGGTGACAATACATTGCCCAGTGAAGGGCATCTGACTTAAAATCCCCCATATTGCTGCGTATTTCTTTGCTGTGATAATCATCCAGAAAAGAAAGTCATTTGGTCTCTGTCCTGAGAAAGAAGAGGCCTGCATTGCTATACTGCCCGAAGTATCATTTATCTGTTTTGGGACCTTGTCTTTTCCAAACAAGATGGTTTTCTAAACCATCATGGACCAAGCAAAAGCAGCATTCTAGAGCCACATGCAGCACACGTTCAAGTGAAACTTTGGTGTGTATAGAGTGCCCTCTCTGGTGCTTACAGCAAATGGCACTCTGAAATGTTTTTGTACAGCTCTACATATACTTTGTGTGACTGTGTGACTCTCGAGCACAGTAGTACACTGCAGTGTCTCCAGGCTGCATGTTCTGTCCTCTCAGAGTCGCTGTTCTGGTTGAAGAATCTGCACTTATACTGAACTTGTTCTTCAGTGAATCTTTGAAATAGAGATTGGGGCTACATGTAGGACAGTGTTCTCCAATCCACTCGAGGCCTTTCCCAGCAGGCTGTCTGATCCAGTGTGTCCAGTAGCTGCTAACATCATATGAGACAGTACAGGGAATGGTGAGAGTGTGTCCTGGCTGCACAGTCACAGAGGCTGGCTGTGTCAGTGTCTCACACTTCACACCTGTGGAGGACAGAACACAATATTGAGGATCAAACTGTGCTGTTTAGTTGTACCAGAGTTTACTGATGTGAACAGAGACTTACAGGATCCAGCTGCCAGCAGCAGCACAAGAGCTACAGACAACATCATCAGTGTGGAGTGCACTGTCACACTCTCACATGGGCCTTATATAGACACACAGGAGCACAGCAGGAGTTTGCATTCAAACTAACAGGAAGGGGCATCAGAGCGAGACTCATTAGAAAATAAGTGTTTAAGCATGTGTGTGAAAACGTCAGTGTTAAAATGTGTCAAACATGTTTTGTTTAACTTCAGAACTTCTGATCATCATCATTATACATTGATCTCCTCTCACTTTCTCCTGTCTGGGGTTGTGCACATCTATGGCCTTTAGGCAGTACACTGACTGTATTGACTTACGAAGAAAACCTGGAAGAAACAATCACCTCCTCGAGTGCCAAAACAGGAGACTACATGCTCTATGAATATGTATTCATTCATTTATTTTTGCATTTATTTGGAGCCCATAAATTTCTATATAGTGGTTGCTAGTCTTCCTGGGGTCCATTAAAAAGTATAAAATCACACTAAAACATTAACATTGCTTATCAAAAAACAATTAAAAAACAAATACATTTTATGAATATTCATCACATTAAAATCATCCTCCATACAGCTCATTCATTTTACTTTTAAAGTCTCTTTAGAAGAACATCTACTTTGCCACGTACTCCCAGACAGCAGATTCTACGCTGATGAGGATCTAAATAAGATTAAGATTAAGCCTTTATTTGTCTCACACACAATGACACACGGGAGAAATTTAACTTCTGCATTTGACCCATCCTTTTCAGGAGCAGTGAGCAGCCATCTTTTTGGCACCCGGGGGGCAGTACCGTGAAGGGTCTTGCCCAAGGACCCACACTGGCTAGTTCATTGCCGGGGGGGATTTGAACCCACAACCCCCAGGGGAAAGTCAGTGATTTACCAGTTGAGCTAACCAGCCGGTATAATTATGTTCTCCTCATACAGTTAAACTTTGAAAAGGAAACAATTAAATCACCAGAGCTGACCTGCCCAGTGACATGTTTACAGTGACAATACACACTGTACACCAATCCATCTACAAAGAACTTTGGGCTCTTTTTAAAAACGTATGGGACTGTGCATGTAGCATGTCATAGCACAGGGGGAGAATAGCCCCAATTTGTAACCATAATGTTATCCAACAATGCCACCCCGAAGGGAACAGGTCATTTGTAATATAAAGGCAACACAGGTAAGGATCAAGTGACAGAGATATGACCTAGGAAAATATAGAGTTTTATTTAGCTGCTTGGTCTGAGTTATACAATAATATTTTTAAAACTACTCATAAAGGAAATGGTTTCATTCACTCTTTCATATATACAATAAAAGTCAATATATCCCCTACACAGATTAACAACAAAGTATTCCCACATTCCAGAAAAGAAGAAATTTACTGCACACTCACTTGACTTTACTCTTATTTCTTTATTGGGCTTAGAGCGAACAATGCGTTTCACTTTTAAAGCATCATCAGGTTCGCCCGATTAGTGCCAGGTGTGACTAAATACCATCCGGTCACATGTTCAGTCATACTTGTTGGATGCAATATATCTTACATATATACAGTGGGAAAACAGACATTCAGTGTACATAATATATATAGATTTTTTTTTTTTTTTTTTAATAACACAAATAAACCTTACACCACGCTGACCAATGCAGAATCTGCAGGAATGGACAAACCTACAATCACAACATGAATATACTAAGACACTATTTACGCAACCCACAAGCAATATTAACAAGTAATAATTATTTACAAAAAGCAACTTAAATCCTGTGCTTCATTTAGTCCACCAGGTTCAATAGTTGACAGTTCATTAATCCAGTAGGCTTCCCTCCTTAAAGGTAGTTTGATCCTGTTACCCCCCCTAGGATTAGTCTTATCTTATTAGGTGGCACTGTTTCAATGCCAACAAACCTCAGGGAGGCAGCAGAACCATGATTTCTTTCAGTGTAATGTCTCGCTATAGCGTAATCAAAATTGTTGTTTCTAATAGCTGCCTTGTGTTCAGCAATTCTTAATTTAAGATTAGGTTTAGTCTGGCCCACATACATCAGGCCACAAGGGCATATAAGTCCATAAATGACATGGGTCGTAGAGCAATTGATGAAGTCCTTAATGTTATATGTCTTTCCAGAGTGTGGATGGTTGAAAGTTTTTGTGTTTGTCGTGTTAGCACAATGTGCACATCTGCCACATCTATAATTGCACTGTCACACTCTCACATGGGCCTTATATAGACACACAGGAGCACAGCAGGAGTTTGCATTCAAACTAACAGGGAGGGGCATTTCTTAGGAATGCAAAAATTAGCTAAAGTTAAAAAAAAAAATGAGTTAGATTAAAAAAATATGAACATTGGGGATTGGTGTATTTTTTTTTTTTTTTACACCTTTTTGTCTAACTTGGGATGAGCTTGTTACTTGACTTAATTCTCTGTAGGCCTGAGGTCACATAATGTTTATATAATCATGGTCTGGGTGTGTGCCGTAAATGCAGTACAAATCCATATAGATAACTTATACAAGCCTTAAACATGTAATAACAACTTACGAACAAATTCAACTAACGAACGGGTGTCCGGAACGTAAACCGTTCGTAGGTTGAGGAGCGTCTGTAGTATTTAGAGGTACTGCCAGTGTGCACAAATGCAATCCACTCCAGACCTTTACCTGGAGCCTGTCTGATCCAATTCCATGAATAGTCACTGAAGTTTAACCCAGAGGTAGTACATGTGAGTCTATGGGATTCTCCAGGACGTTTGATGGCTGATCCAGACTCTGTTATGGACCAAGCATGAACAATATTGAAAAGGCACACAGCACACAGCAGCACAGAAAGATTTGGAAGGGCCATTTTTGCACTGTGTTGTTGTCAATACTGTGATTTTGATTTAAATATCATCTCTCCTGAAGCTCCTCCCACTATCCAAATGACCGTAAAAGCCAAATTCAGGAAAAATCAGTCATGAAAAAATTTGACTGGCCCCTGTGACTACAGTTAGCATGTGTCACTTAAAGTATAAACTACGACAGCAATGGAGCGTAACTAATTTGGAGTGTTGATTAATCAGAACTTATGTCAGGTTTGTAAAAAAAAAAAAAGGGAGCTGCTACATGGACAATGATTCACCTCTGCACATAAACCTGGACTTCATGTCTGTACGGTGTAAACTGGGTGTTGGGTGTTAGCAGGTTTTATACAGAATATGACCCATGAGACACACAACAGACATTTTGTTTTTTCTAGCTGTTTTTGATAGAAATGACTGGGTGGAATCATAAACCTTATTGAGAGTCAGTTTTCTTTGTCAAATTAACACTAACAAGAGTCAACCTTCATGTGAAATGGCTTTTGACAATGGTACAAAAGGTGTAACGTCCTGGTTATAGTGGCTTTGAAGACTTCAGTGACTTCACGTTCATAAATGAATATTATCTCTGTAGTTCTGTTTGTACCAGGTTTTTGTAGAGGCTTATTTCACTGTGCCCCCCACACAGTGACACAAACACATGCAAAAACCACTGACTGCTTTCCTGTCCTTCCTGAACATGAGCGCCATAACAAAATACACAGTTGTCTTATACTGACTTTAGCTTTACATGTAACGTTGTTTATACAGGCGAACTTTTTAGACTCATTGTAGCATTTTATTGAAATGTTTTGCAATAGATTTTTCCACATGTAATTATTATAATTATCACTGAAGTATTTTGGTGTGTGGAGTATTATTTGCCATATCAAACATCAATTTATGAAATAAATATTTTAACTGGTGACAATACATTGCCCAGTGAAGGGCATCTGACTTAAAATGTCCCATATTGCTGCTCTATTTCTTTGCTGTGATAATCATCCAGAAAAGAAAGTCATTTGGTCTCTGTCCTGAGAAAGAAGAGGCCTGCATTGCTGTACTGCCCGAAGTATCATTTATCTGTTTTGGGACCTTGTCTTTTCCATTGTCTTTGGTAAATATGGACAACTGCTGATCCTAAACCATCATGGACCAAGCAAAAGCAGCATTCTAGAGCCACATGCAGCACACGTTCAAGTGAAACTTTGGTGTGTATAGAGTGCCCTCTCTGGTGCTTACAGCAAGTGGCACTCTGAAATGTTTTTGTACAGCTCTACATATACTTTGTGTGACTGTGGCTCCGAGCACAGTAGTACACTGCAGTGTCTCCAGGCTGCATGTTCTGTCCTCTCAGAGTCACTGTTTTGGTTGAAGAATCTACATTTATACTGAACTTGTTCTTTAGTGAATCTTTGAAAAAGAGTTTGGTGTTCCATGTAGGACAGTGCTGTCCAATCCACTCCAGGCCTTTCCCAGCAGGCTGTCTGATCCATGCAGTGTTGTAATAGCTAACAGAATATGAGACAGTACAGGGGATGGTGAGAGTATGTCCTGGCTGCACAGTCACAGAGGCTGGCTGTGTCAGTGTCTCACACTTCACACCTGTGGAGGACAGAACACAATATTGAGGATCAAACTGTGCTGTTTAGTTGTACCAGAGTTTACTGATGTGAACAGAGACTTACAGGATCCAGCTGCCAGCAGCAGCAGAAGAGCTACAGACAACATCATCAGTGTGGAGTGCACTGTCACACTCTCACATGGGCCTTATATAGACACACAGGAGCACAGCAGGAGTTTGCATTCAAACTAACAGGGAGGGGGCGTCTGTGAGAAACAAAAAAATTGGTTTTCTATTCATTCATTTGCAACTTCCCTGGACACAAATGAACAGTAAGAAGAATCCCTGGGAGAGGCAATCACCTCCTCTTGTGGTGAGACAGGAGATTACATGCTCTATAAACAGCATACTTGGCATATTGAAATGTGTGTTTTTTTAATGTACTTCTTTAGTAGTTTTACATTAATTCACTTGAAGTAGTTGTTTGCCTAATGTACAGTCGCTGTGTGTCCAGATGAGGAGTGGGTCTGGGTGTGTAAAGCTCTGTTCACTCCACCTTGTGTTTGAAAGTCTCTGTTCTCTGTTTAAACAGGACGGACACACAGACACATGGTGAAAATATCAGTGTTTATAATGCAGTGGTGGCACACAGATGCTCCTCCTGTGTTCAGCTGGATCCCCATGGACATTTGTGTACTGTACAGATCAGGAAAAGAGCACAGGACATGACCTCTGTGTACGGGAAAGTCAGAGTCAGATGTACGTATCTTTTTGCCAAAAAATAGAGTCAATTAGGCATATGTTTTTAACTTTCTATTTCTATGGAATCGATATAACCTTGACACCCCCTGGCCACCCCTCACATAAAAGTCTAGCTCCACCACTGGATATCTCTGTTTTTCTCCATTGGTTTGGCTCATTTCTTGAAATAGAAATTACATTCTCAAAACAACATGGATAAATTCCCAAATCATTTGGCCATTGTTCACAACAGAGTGGGTATTCTCATTGATTTAATGAAATGGCAGTTGCCTTAGTACATCTCTTCAAATCATTAAGTACAAGTAGCCTACAGTTAGCACAGTCAGCCTACATTTAGCACAATTTTCAAGTGAATACATCTTGTTGATCTAAACTGATTGACTGATTTTCAGTCAAATGGTCATTCTCTCCATAACATGTCAGTGTTATTTCATTGTATAAGTCAGGAACATACAGTAAGAGACTGAATACCATATGAATTTCTTGGATCATTCGGTGGCCAGGAGGGCGAGGATGGTGGCCAGAGAGGGTGAAGACGACCAGTGAAGTGCCACAGTAAATCAGCTTTATTTACACTACTGTAGGCTATATATAATTTTGCTTGTATTTGTTTTGTCTTGTTTTGTTGTTGAGTCTATACACTATATGATGCTGTATTCATTTTCTTTTTACTGTGATGGCAGTAACTTTACAGTATGTGTGTGAATACGATGATAAAAATTACAATTTCCTTGCCAGTATGAGTGAAATGTGTGATGTTGAACCTTGAAGGCTACTCTTTTACTCTTACAGTAACATTTTTTCCGTCAGTTTTATACGCAACTGTTTTCTCTTGGCAAGACAAAAAATGTGCAGTAACCAATACCAATGAAGGACTGGGCTACTGCAAGACTTACAGGTGGGGAGGATATTCCATGGTCCTCGTCCCATGAGGGCTGTTCCAATGGTCCTCGTCCATACTGACAAAACATCCTAAACATATTGACCTGCAGTGCTTACACAATGCCAAAGGGACGATGCATTTTGGGGGCTCTGACTATTTGAATGAGAAAATTTTTTACTTTTGACACATAAGTGAATGTTTTGGGAGACATATGAGCTTTTGCAAGTAAACCAAGGTGTTGTGCTGAACCATCCAAGTAATGTTTGGCAAAGGTACGAAGAGTGTTGAGCTTGTCCAGTCTGGTTCAAGAAATGAGCCAAAGCAGTTGAGAAGGATCTTTGGTGGCACTGACAAATTACTTGACAAAGGAATTTAGTTTGAAGCATGAGTGAACAGTTTTGGGAGACATATGAGCTTTTCCAAGTGAGCTGAAGTATTGTGCTAAACTGTAAGACTGTTGTGCCAAATGAACTTAGAGTTTTGAGAATGAAATTTCGGTTTCAAGAAATGAGCCAAACCAATGGAGAAAAACTGTAAATCAGCTTTATTTAATCCCATTCAACATCTGAGGGTCGGGAAGGGTTCTGATTGAACAGGGACATGAACGTATTTAGTATTTACCAGAAGAAAACACGCAACCAGCTGCTATCGGATTTTTTGTCATCTCGGTTTGGTTCGTGTTTCTATGTTTTCTGCCATCCAGTCTTTTCATTATTTGTAGATCTTCCAGTTCACTTATTAAAATAATTGTTTTGGTTCAAGACCAATGCCATCTGCAGTGGGCCATCGCGTCAGAAGGGCGACCCAATGAGCATACGCTGAACGACTGGAATTATTTTTAAGCTGAATAAATGTTTACATGTGAGTGAGTGTGACCCAGTCAGCAGTCAATGGCCATATTCAGTCAACAAACTCACTGTGTCCAGCAGCAGTGCACACACTCCTTATGGTTGGACTCACACTGTTCTTATGGAGACACCTCTTTATTTCTGCTTTATTTTCTGATCCATTTGCATTTAAGGATTGTGTTATGACCATTATATCTCCGCCCACTACTGCCAACACTGGCAACATTCAAGTTTGCTATAATCGTCAATGAGACAAGTTCAGTAAAACAGACTCCTTCCCTTTCACACAGGCCATCACAGAAGACATTTCAGTCTCTCGCCAAAACCACATGTACAAGTGATTTCTGACTCTGGGAGAAGAACAGGGGGAAAGTGCACAGGTCTGGGGTGTGGCAGGGTTAATTCCTGGACTGTACGAAACAGCATTTCTCAGTCGCACAAGCTCCAGATATTAGGAAAGAACAGTTGTATATAAAGGAGATACAACATTATTGATCATATTTGCTGAGAGGAGTAAAAAAGGTGAGTAGACAAAACATCTTTTATCTGACATGTTTCATGTGTTATGGGGCTGCATAAATTAAATACAAAATTTGTCTTATTTTTTTACATCTATGTATGTATGAGTGTAGAATCCCTCAGTCGTCCAGGTAGAATCCATGGCAAAAGGAGAAATTCAGTTTGTCAACTGGACAAAGTTTATATGGTCAAATATGTTTTGCAGCTCATCCAAGCTACTTCTTCAGTTGTATCTGTAACAAATATGTAATCAACAATCTGGAAAAAGAGGAAGTTGTTGGCACATGTTCAGTTGCTGTTACACCTTTAACAATGAGGTATGAGAGCTCCTCCTCTGGTGGTTATAGTGAATAACAGTCTGATGTGTTTTTGTTTTTGTACAGCTCCAGATATACTTTGTATGGCTGTGGTTGTCTGGCACAGTAGTACACTGCAGTGTCTCCAGGCTGCATGTTCTGTCCATTCAGAGTCACTGTTTTACTGGAGGAATCTACGTTTATACTGAACTTGTTCTTCAGTGAATCTTTGAGTATTACTGTACATCCAGCACAGTGATATCCAATCCACTCCAGGCCTTTCCCAGCAGGCTGTCTGATCCATGCAGTGTAGTAGCCAGTAGACAGAGTACTTTCGTATGAGACAGTACAGGGGATGGTGAGAGTGTGTCCTGGCTGCACAGTCACAGA
Source organism: Paratrypauchen microcephalus (assembly GCA_036785185.1). Taxonomy (NCBI): domain Eukaryota; kingdom Metazoa; phylum Chordata; class Actinopteri; order Gobiiformes; family Gobiidae; genus Paratrypauchen; species Paratrypauchen microcephalus. Next base: position 1,330,300 of record JAVJIX010000212.1, on the reverse strand, counting down.
GGCTGGCTGTGTCAGTGTCTCACACTTCACACCTGTGGAGGACACAAATGTGTTGAGGAGACGCTTCAATAACAGGAGCATTGTGTGTAAGTGGAGCTGATGTTGAGTGTGAAAGAGGAAAACTCACAGAGCAGACAGAGAGCAGCCCACAGCAGAGTGAGTGTGTCCATCCTGAGACTGCACATGTGACCGAGGAGGAGCAGCAGCACACTATGTACTGCACACACATTTACATCTGCTCTGCATACACTCCTCCTCTCACCGACAGAGACATGGAAAAGTTCCCTTATAAGGAACAACTAAGGGTATATGCACATGTTATTTTCATACTATTAATTTTACTAACATTTCCACAGCATATTGTATGAGTTCATTATAAGTCATCATTATTTTGATCACATCACACTGAAAAAACAACGTACAAAGATCTGTAATAGGCCGGTGTTTCACAGTCAAAAGTCGATGCACACAAGCACTGTTCATGTGAATAATGTTCAGAAAATATTTGTTTTGTCCATAATTTACTATCAATAGTAAAAAATATAGGCCCAACAGCTAAAATGTCTGTCATTTACATTTTATGTAAATTATATCTGACATTAGCAGCAGGTAGGATCTGGTTGGCTTTAGACCTGTGCCAGAGCATTGTGGAATTGAACAGGGCTGCACTTTATTATCTGTTAATTTTGTTACATCTATAAAAAGAATTTCAGTTTTATTAAAAGACCAGATCAAAAAACATACTTTATCATAATACTGAAACTTACTGCAATAGTTGTTTTTATCGTTCAAACATGTCTATTAATGCTACTATTGACCCTCTTCTATCATGGGTTTATTTCAAACATTCTTTACAGTGTAATTCTATTTGCCTGATGTAAAACAAAATGTTTTGAACAGACTTCTGTTCTGTCATCTCAGTTTTTGTACAGCTGTGGAGCCGTCTGCACCACTGTGTCTCCTTTGCACAGTAATAAACAGCCGTATCTCCTTCCTTTGCACTGTTAAGTCGTAAATACACAGTGCTTGTTGAAGTGTCTTTTGTGATAGAAAACTGGCCCTGGACACTTTGAGCAAATATGGTGCCTGTTCCACTATCAATGCGACCGATCCACTCCAGTCCTCGCCCTGGTTTCTGACGAATCCAGTGCAGCCAAGCTAAAGAGGCTCCCTCCACTTTACAGGACAGTGAGACAGACTGTCCCGGGCTGGTGACCACTGGCTCTGAAGAGGTCAGAGACTGGGCCTGGACCACTGGAAAACACAGAGAGTTCAAATGGTGTAAAGTGCTGTTTGTGCTGTCGATGTGTTCAGTGTATTGTTACCCACCTGGAATTAGAGTCCAGAGGAACACAGTCAGTGCTCTCCGTGTTGATTTGCACATTTATTTGCACTTGATATGAATGCGCACTACACACAAAGTAATTGGGAAACGCATCGAGCAAATTCATTCCTTTTGGCCGAAATCTTTCTCTGGCTACGTTAGACTCCATTCTAAGGCGGAGGAGCACCAGATACCGCGGCGGTCAGTGGCGACAGACTCGGACAATGGCTGGGTGAGCAGGAAAACGCTTTCCACCACTTATTTTAGTCTCTGGACTGTGGGGAGATGCCCAAATTTGACCTGGGGGTGGCATATCCCTTTAAGGAGCTCTGCAAAGACTCACTTTCACTTGGGCTATAAAAAGAGAGTGGGTGTGGCAACGCTCTGGCTATTTACAAGTATTTGCTTCATTCAAGAAAATCTCTCAACATTGGAATATTTTTAGTAATATTAACATTTATGTCACGTATGTTATAAAGATTTTATGATTTAATGTTAAAATTAAGCGTATATTGTATTTTACACTTTTATTTCATTATTGCCTGTGAAAGCAACTTGAGTTTTCATTAATACACAGGAATTTACTGAACGAATACCTAAAGTTGTAGTACTAGTCTGCTAATACTGTATGTAGTCCCAGGTTATAAGACTGTATACTGTTCTGATAATGTGTAGTTGAATTGTCTTTTCCTTAATGAGCTTTACACTCTGTTAGTGGCTTTCACTGTGATTGTGCACAGCTACATATGCAGCACTTTACAATGTTACAGTGATGTTTATCAGGTCATTTTAGATCAATATTGGTGCATTTATAGTAAGAGTGCAGAATAAAAGGTTTTCATTCTGCACTCTTCTCTCTCATTTAATGTCTCTCTTTCTTTTTTAATTTTATGATAATTATTTGTTTTGATTTGTTTGTATTGCGATTTTAATGTATCTCTAATCCTGTAAAGCACTTTGAATGAGTGAAAAGATTTGGAGCAAAAACATTCCCCTGCAGGACCCCAACACGTTTTACACAACACTATGTCCGTAGCCTAGACCAACAGACTGCTGTGTTTTCTGTTGCTCTCTGTAATGACAAATCTTTTAAAGAATAACCCAGAGGTGCTCATATTGTGTCAATGTATAAATAGTGTCTCCCTGTGCTGCACTCAGAAAATATTGTAATGGTAGACTATTATAATGAATGAAAAATTGGCACTGTCCAAATGGTTCTTGCAATAATCCTTTAAAAAGTAAATTTCTGATCATTTGAATTCAGGTAAAAAAAAGGTAGTTTTGTTAACAGAAAGTTTTCATATTAGTATTATACATTAATTTATATTTATAGGTATAAAAGGAAAAGTTTGAATCATGTAACATCAGGTTCTTGTTTTCCTTTGAGATTATGGTGCTTAAAATTGGTGAAGCTTCAAACTATTTTTACAATTAAACACAACCACAACATTTTCAAAAACAATATATTATTAAAAGAGGAGGTTGATACCACAAGTCCAGCTGCAGTTAAACAAATCCTAACACATTATTATCTCAGTGGTGTAAGAGCTCCTCCAGTGTTTGCCACAGTGAATAACAGTCTGATGTGTTTTTGTACAGCTCTACATATACTTTGTGTGAAGGTGTGTGGCTCTCGAGCACAGTAGTACACTGCAGTGTCTCCAGGCTGCATGTTCTGGCCCCTCAGAGTCACTGTTTGTGTGGAAGTGTCTAAATTTATACTGAACTTGTTCTTCAGTGAATCTTTGAGGTACATAGCATATCCTACATGGTGACTCCCAATCCACTCCAGGCCTTTCCCAGCAGGCTGTCTGATCCAGTGTGTTCTGCAGCTTCTAAGAGTATAGGAGACAGTACAGGGGATGGTGAGAGTGTGTCCTGGCTGCACAGTCACAGAGGCTGGCTGTGTCAGTGTCTCACACTTCACACCTGTGGAGGACACAAATGTGTTGAGGAGACGCTTCAATAACAGGAGCATTGTGTGTAAGTGGAGCTGATGTTGAGTGTGAAAGAGGAAAACTCACAGAGCAGACAGAGAGCAGCCCACAGCAGAGTGAGTGTGTCCATCCTGAGACTGCACATGTGACCGAGGAGGAGCAGCAGCACACTATGTACTGCACACACATTTACATCTGCTCTGCATACACTCCTCCTCTCACCGACAGACATGGAAAAGTTCCCTTATAAGGAACAACTAAGTGTATATGCTCAAGCTATTTTCATACTATTAATTTAACTAAGATTTCCACAATATATAGTCCAATCCAATCCAATCCACTTTATTTATATAGCACATTTCATAAACTAAAAGCGTTTCCAAAGTGCTGCACAGAAACATCATTTAAAATAAACAAATAATCACAGAAACAAGTGTGCATACAAATAAATATACCATAAAATAATAAAAACAATATAGAATAAACAAAAAAATAAAAATAAAAATAAAAACGCTAAAAAAATAAATAAATGAAATACTCTAAGAACAATAAAATAATAAAAAACCCTAAAATACAATAAAAGACAACAGAGGACCACACAACTCACGTGGTGTTAAAAGCCAGAGAATAAAAGTGGGTCTTAAGACGAGACTTAAAACTCTCCACTGAGGGAGCTGCTCGGACGTGGGGGGGCAGGGCGTTCCAGAGCTTAGGACCAACCACAGAAAAAGCTCTGTCCCCTCTGGATTTAAGTCTGGTCCTAGGCACCACCAGCTGGAGCTGGCCCTCAGACCTCAGAGCGGCGCCGGAGTGTAAATTTGGATGAGGTCCGAGATGTAATCCGGGGCCAGTCCATTCAAAGCTTTAAAAACAAACAATAAAATTTTAAAATCAATTCTAAAATTAACAGGAAGCCAGTGCAAAGACGCAAGAATTGGGGTGATGTGCTCACGTTTTTTGGTTCCTGTTAAAAGTCGTGCCGCGGAGTTCTGGACTAACTGTAGGCGTGAAAGAGCATTTTGTGATATGCCAGTATAAAGAGCATTACAGTAGTCCAGACGCGAAGAAATAAAAGCGTGAACGACTTGTTCAAAATGCTTAAAACTTAAAAACGGTTTAACTTTGGATAAAAGACGAAGATGATAAAAGCCTGATTTAATGACTGTGTTGATCTGCTTGCTGAGTTTAAAATCACTGTCCATGGTGACGCCAAGGTTGGTGGCGAAGGGATAGTACTAGTTGATTATAAGTCATCATTATTTTGATCACATCACACTGAAAATCAATGTACAAAGATCTGTAATAGGCCGGTGTTTCACAGTCAAAAGTTGATGCACACAAGCACTGTTCATGTGAATAATGTTCAGAAAGTATTTGTTTTGAAATGTCTATCATTTATATTTTATGTAATTGATATCTGACATTAGCAGCAGGTAGGATCTTGGTTTGCTTTAGACCTGTGCCAGAGCATTGTGGAATTGAACAGGGCTGCACTTTATCATCTGTTAATTTTGTTACATCTATAAAGAAAATTTCATTTTTATTAAAATACATGATCCAAAAGTTTTTTGAAATTTACTGCAATAGTTGTTTTCATTATTCAACCATGTTTAATAACTACCTGCTAAATCTGTTTTCTTTGTACAGATTGATCAGTCCGCGGTTTCGCCTCAGTCCTGGTCAAACATGATCGTCCAATCAGATTTGATTTTTTTCAGTGACACGTGTGAAACAAACAAGCTCATTGATCACCAGTGATTTACAAAATTGGCTAATCCACCTGTCAATCACACCTATCTGACCTGGGGGAGACTGGCCAGTGTGAGTCTCACATCTTTGTAAAGTATTGAAGAAGTTTGGTTCTCTGGATCCCAGGCAAGTTCACTAATGCTGCTTTTTACTCACTTCTATCCTGGTTTGATTTCAGACCTGTTTCATAAGTGATTCTATTTGCCTAATGTAAAATTTTAAATGTTTTGAATAGACTTCTGCTATGTCTTTGGATCATCTTAGTTTTGGATTTGCACACACATGAATACACAGTACTTGTTTTTACTATTTACAGAACAGTGTCACTGCGGTCTATTTACATTTAAACTAAATCATTTCAGCTCGTGACAGTTTGCCATTTTTATGATTTTGAAGGAGACATATCATGCTCTATCAACTTTTAAGGATTTTTAACAATGTTATGACTGTTTTCCCTTCTGTTTCATACACTCAAAGGTGTATTTACCAGACCCCCCAGGATTTCGCGGGCATTTTTTGTGATTGTTGCGGGCTAAAATGCCTGAATTTGCGTGAGCTTTTCCGAAAAGGTGCGATGAAAGTTGCGGTGTTTTTAAGGTGTTTGTTGCGATTTTGTTGCGGGAGGAAGTGAAAGTTGCGATAAATAGTTGCGATTTTCCCTTTTTGTAATTAAAATTTAGTAATATTTTGAATACTGACTTATTACTGACAAAGAATAATACAAAGACACAGAGATCACAGATATGGTCCTAAAACAACCTTACCAACATCGAAAATAAATTACTACTAGGAGGGGAACTGTTTCGGTCTTTTGCTGTTATTTTTGTGGGCAGGTGGCGCCGCAGACATGTTTCTTTGCCATTAGAAGCCCTGTCCCAATTCTCAGAGTGCACAGTTCGGAGCGTGGTTTGAAGGGCTTGTGCGTCATTTGTTTTTTGTCCGATATTGCAGTTAACACGCGTTCGCAGACCGCAGTCGCCCATCGGGGCGTGGACCAAGCGCGTGAAAATGCACGCTTTGCACACTCATATCCCATATTCTTCTACGGGAGAAAATGGAGTCGGCGGCTGCTTCCCGTAGTTGCGAGACCTGTCGCATTTCGCAGACGGCCATGCGGTCCACGGACTGCACTCAGGGCTGAGCAAGTGTGCACCGCCTTGACTGCAGTCTGAGCCCCCTTCAAACCACGCTCCGAACTGTGGACACGGCCGCAGTTTCGTTTCGTCACACGGAAGTAAGACAGAAGGAAGTTGGTCGACGTGAGTTCAATATGTCGCCAATGACTGGTCAAAATTGGTAAAAATTGCGGGAAAGTTGCGGTGATTGGTCAAAATTGCAACACCGCCCTGAATTCACGGGGATTGGCTGAAGTTGTGTTGAAGTTGCAAATCGCAACATCGCGAATTCCTGGAGGGTCTGATTTACCGTGATTCATGCTTGTTTGAGTTATCGTTATTTTCCTGCAATTATTCTGAAAATTCAAATTTTCCTCTATCCCACGAACACTTTGTTATAACTATATGAAAGACAGAATAAAATATCAACAATTTCTTTTGGTTGTTTGAAGATCTTTCAGAATATCCTGTAATTTTACTGTTTTTTGTGTTTTTTGACAGTGACAAAGCTGTTCCAGAATGTGATACTGAAGGTGACGATTCTGTGTACAGATTACAACATGTGGGAGTTATTTATAAACTCTATGAAGCCAACAGGACTGTCTTTATTTCCAGTAGAGTTTTTGTTCAGCTCTTCCATGTGTCTCTCTCACTGTGGCGTCGGGCACAGTAGTACACAGCCGTGTCCTCAGTCTGGAGGTTGTTCATCTGCAGATACAGCTGGTTTCTGCTGTTGTCTCTGGAGATGGTGAATCTGCCTTTCACTGACTCAGAGTAGTAAGTAGTGCCCCCACTGGTGTTAATGTAAGCGAGCCACTGCAGCCCCTGCCCAGGAGCCTGTCTGATCCAGCTCATGTAATAGTTGCTAAATGTGAACCCAGATGTTGTACAGGTCAGTCTATGGGACTCTCCTGGTCTTTTCACAGCTGGACCAGATTCAGTCAGAGTCTGAGCAAAGACACCTGTGGAAACAACCCAAAACTGTATTCAAATTCATCCTGCTGTCATTTACCAGTATTAGTCCAGAGCAACAGTTCACCTGTCCAGTATGTGAGAAACACAAGTGCTGTCCTGTAGTCCATATTGTTCAAGTGGCTCTGTTTCCTCTACACAGAGTTAAATAGAGGAGAGGATTTCAGGTTTGCATTGGCTCCTCCTTAATCACAACTGTTGCATACGAGGATACAAGATGAATGACAGGGTGATGTTTTTGTTAAGTGTTAAATTCCTAAAAATGTGGCAGTATATACATGTTTGTATCCATTTTTACAATACAGTTTGTTACACAATTATGAAACCCAAACTGACATTTTTTTATTTATTCATTTGTAATAAATTTACAAGATACTGGTGCATTTATGTCATAGATTGAGATAAAGTGTGAAGAGTTTAGGAGCTATAACAATCCCCTGCAGGACTCCAATAGTATTTACACAACACCACATCCGTAGGTGAACGTACATGTTTGTTTGCCCTTTTTTTTTTGTCCACTGATCCAAGGGTTGGCGGTTCAAATCCCGCTCTTGACATAAGAAACATCAGTGGTTGAGCGGTCAGATCCACTGACCCACAGGTTGGTTGGTACGATTCCTGCTCCCACAGATGAATGCTGCCGTTGTGTCCTTGGGCAAGACACTTAACCCTCCTCGCCCCCAGTGTCTGCGTACACTGGTGTGTGAATGTGTGTGTGAATGGGTGAGTGGTTCCTTGTTGTAAAGCGCTTTGGGTGCCTTGAAGGTGGAAAAGCGCTATATAAAGATGTGACCATTTACCATGACCATTTAAATAACACATCGGGACATAGTGAATTTGCAAAAACAGTATCTCCCTTTGCTGGGCACAGACACTAGTGTAATGATGAGAAGAAAAACAAAAACATTTAAATTTAATCTGTTGAAATGTAAGAAAAATCTAGAATAAGAGGAAGTTGATGGCACATGTTCAGTTGCTGTTACACAACCTTTAACAATAAGGTATGAGAGCTCCTCCTCTGGTGGTTATAGTGAATAACAGTCTGATGTGTTTTTGTTTTTGTACAGCTCCAGATATACTTTGTGTGACTGTGCTTGTCTGGCACAGTAGTACACTGCAGTGTCTCCAGGCTGCATGTTCTGTCCATTCAGAGTCACTGTTTTACTGGAGGAATCTAAAGTTATACTGAACTTGTTCTTCAGTGAATCTTTGAGTGTTACTGTACATCCAGTACAGTGATATCCAATCCACTCCAGGCCTTTCCCAGCAGGCTGTCTGATCCAGTGTGTAACGTAACTGCCAAGAGAATATGAGACAGTACAGGGGATGGTGAGAGTGTGTCCTGGCTGCACAGTCACAGAGGCTGGCTGTGTCAGTGTCTCACACTTCACACCTGTGGAGGACAGAACACAATATTGAGGATCAAACTGTGCTGTTTAGTTGTACCAGAGTTTACTGATGTGGACAGAGACTTACAGGATCCAGCTGCCAGCAGCAGCAGAAGAGCTACAGACAACATCATCAGTGTGGAGTGCACTGTCACACTCTCACATGGGCCTTATATAGACACACAGGAGCACAGCAGGAGTTTGCATTCAAACTAACAGGGAGGGGCATCAGAAGGAGAATAAGTATAAAATGTGATTGAGCATGTGTGTGAAAATATCAGTGTTAAATCATATCAAACATGTTTTAATTCACTTCAAAACTGTTTTCACTAAAGGCCTGTGGTCACATGAAGTCTTTCTTATTGACTGTATGAAGATGTTTTTATACATTCATCTCCTCTCACTTTCTCCTGTTTGGGGTTGTGGGTGACTGCACATCTATGGCCTTTAGGCAGTACACTGACTGTACTGACCTAGAAGAAGCAATCATCTCCTCTAGTACCAGGACACGAGACTACAGGCTCTATGAATTTATATATTTATTTATTCATTCATAAAAGTGGTTGCTAGTCTTCTTGGGGTCCGTTAAAAAAGTATAAAATCACTCACTCATCATTCACTTTCCTGATTAAAAAACATATATAATTCATGAATATTCATAACATCAAAATCATCCTCCACACAGCTCATTCATACATTTTTCTTTTAAAGACATTTTAGAAGAACATCAACTACTTTTTTGTTGTGTATTCCCAGACAGTGGATTCTACGTTGCTGAGGATCTAAATAATACAGTTCTCCTCATACAGTTAAACTTTAAAAAAGGAAAAGTTAAATCACCAGAGCTGACTCTTTTTTAAATATGGCACTATGTATGTAGCACATATTAGCATATTGTGGTGTTTTGTTTTTTTAATATAGGAGGGCTGTGTCCTGCTTCTCTGGCTTGTTTCTATGGAAATGTTTTTCCTTTGGCTATAATATTCCACAGTATGGCATAAACCTTCTGTATCTCCATCAAGAAAGTTCATGAGTATGGTTTTAACTTTCTATTTTCATGGAATCATGCTGTTTCCACCTCCAGAAAGTTACATACTTTAGAATTAAACGTGAAGGTGCAGGTACACTTCATTGTCCCGTAAGTAGATTTATCCTCTGCATTTGACACATCCTTCAGTGCTGTTGGGGCATCTCCTCAGGGGCAGGAGGTGCATCACTGCTGCACCCTGGGAACCATCTCCATGATCTTGTTGCTAGGCCTGGTCAGGACTAATGCCGCATTCTGTTGAATTTCGGTAGTCGATAAATCTGAGTCAGTTCTCCTCACATCCCTTGTAAATGCGTTCCATTGCAACAGTTGGGGAAAATATGGAAGCTCACGAAAGTTTAATGTTACTTAAAAATAAGAGTCTGTTAGCTGACGTTACCTGTCGGCGGATCAGTTTTGGCAGTTATTACATGTTCAGAAAAAAACTGTCTTCTGTCAAATGATGTGAAAGAAGTCTTAATGTCACTACAAAGTTTTTAGAAGACACTTTCTCGACACATACATAACTTAACATAACAAAATGACAAAAAGACAATTCTCCCTGTTTGCTGTGTGCGCTACCATTTTTGCTGTAACGTAAATCCAACTGACTCAATCTGCACCACACTAGCCCGAGTTCGGAACCCCAATTTGTTTGGCCGTTCAATATCACTTTCTCGAGGTGGAGGTCGGTTTTCCCTGAGTCCCGAGCACAAGAGAATGCAGCATAATTTAGCTGGAGGATTTGACCTATTGTACATGTTTTGGGTTGATGGGGTAAACCAGAGTACCCAGAGGAAACCCACCGGGAACCTTCTTGCTGATGCTCTGAAGAGGTGACATGTATCACCAAACAGACGTCCTCCTTTCATATAAACACAAGGCATTTCAAATTCTCATCAAAATCACATGTACAAGTGATTTCTGACTCTGGGAAAAGAGCAGGGGGAATACCCGTGTTACAATACTATATATGCACAAAAGTAAACATAAACACATAAACATGTTATTAAAAGAGGAGGTTTTGTTGTGTTGGTTGTGTTTTTGTCTCAGTGGGAGTCAGCAAGTGCATCTGCTGTAACAACATGCTGTAACTACCCAGGCAAGTTTTACACTAAAGTTGCTGCTCCTGAAAGAAAGTGGGCAGCTCAAATGTGTCTTTGTCAGACAGATTTATCAAATGCATTTTAATAGTTGAAATAAAATGCATATGTTCTTTGTAACACGTATGACTGTATTATACACGTCTGAACTTATCATACAATATACAAATACAAGCACAACATTTACACATACAGTAGTGGTATATTATTAAAAGAGGAAGTTGATCCGTCAAGTGCAGCTGCAGTTAAACAAATCTTAACAAAATGACTTCAGTGGTGTGAGAGCTCCTCCTCTGGTGGCTACAGTAAATAACACTCCCAAGAGTTTTTGTACAGCCCCAGGTATATTTTGTGTGACTGTGCTCGCCTGGCACAGTAGTACACTGCAGTGTCTCCAGGCTGCATGTTCTGCCCTGTCAGAGTCGCTGTTTTTGTTGAAGTGTCTAAATTAATTGTGAATTTTTGCTTTAATGAATCTTTAATGGTTCCTTCATCTCCAATCCACTCCAGGCCTTTCCCAGCAGGCTGTCTGATCCATGCTGTGTAGCTGCTAAGAGAATATGAGACGGTACAGGGGATGGTGAGAGTGTGTCCTGGCTGCACAGTCACAGAGGCTGGCTGTGTCATTGTCTGACACTTCACACCTGTGGAGGACAGAACACAATATTGAGGATCAAACTGTGCTGTTTAGTTGTACCAGAGTTTACTGATGTGAACAGAGACTTACAGGATCCAGCTGCCAGCAGCAGCAGAAGAGCTACAGACAACATCATCAGTGTGGAGTGCACTGTCACACTCTCACATGGGCCTTATATAGACACACAGGAGCACAGCAGGAGTTTGCATTCAAACTAACAGGGAGGGGCATCAGAGCGAGACTCATTATAAAATAAGTGTTTAAGCATGTGTTTAAAAACGTCAGTGTTAAAATGTGTCAAACATGTTTTGTTTAACTTCAGAACTTCTGATCATCATCATTATTATACATTGATCTCCTCTCACTTTCTCCTGTCTGGGGTTGTGCACATCTATGGCCTTTAGGCAGTACACTGACTGTATTGACTTACGAAGAAAACCTGGAAGAAACAATCACCTCCTCGAGTGCCAAGACAGGAGACTACATGCTCTATCAATATGTATTCATTCATTTATTTATGCATTTATTTGGAACCCCATAAACTTACAAATGGTGGTTGCTCGTCTTCCTGGGGTCCATTCAAAAGTATAAAATTACGGTAAAACATTAACATTGCTGATCAAAAACAATTAAAAAACAAATACAATTTATGAATATTCATCACATTAAAATCATCCTCCATACAGCTCATTCATTTTACTTTTAAAGTCTTTTTAGAAGAACATGCTTTTTTTTTTTGCCATGTATTCCCAGACAGCAGATTCTACACTGAAGAGGATCTAAATAATTATGTTCTCCTCATACAGTTAAAGTTTGAAAAGGAAACAATTAAATCACCAGAGCTGACCTGCCCAGTGACATGTTTACAGTGACAATACACACTGTACACCAATCCATCTACAAAGAACTTTGGGCTCTTTTTAAAAACGTATGGGACTGTGCATGTAGCATGTCATAGCACAGGGGAAGAATAGCCCCAATTTGTAACCATAAATATGCTATTTTATTTAGTTGCTTGGTCTGAGTTATACAATAATATTTTTAAAACTACCCATAAAGGAAATTGTTTCATTCACTCTTTCATATATACAATAAAAGTCAATATATCCCCTACACAGATTAACAACAAAGTACTCCCACATGTTCTTATTGCCCTATTTATTTGTACATAATTCACTCCAACCATACTGTCTATATTGTATATACTGTATATACCACACTTGCTGCTCCTTGCACTTCTGATCAGATGCTAAACCACATTTCGTTACATGTATTTATACATGCGTAATGACAATAAAGTTGAATCTAATCTAATCTAATCTTATCATCGTTAACAATATTTAATCTGCTATAACCAGCTCCAATACCCACAGCAGCTGGGAAGGGTAAAAGGGTGGAAGCTGTAGCTGTAAAGGGTGAAGAAAAAGAAGAAAGGGAAAAGAGGAAGAAGAGGAAGCTTGTCCAAACCTAAAAATCATCATTTAGGATTTAGAATACGAACTAACCAGAGCCACATGTAGCAGAACAGGAGCCATGCGTAATCATACCCACCAAACTCCGGAGCCGGAGCATCAAAATGCCAAGTAAAAGGAGAAATTCAATTTGTCAACTGGACAAAGTTTATTTGGTCGAAAACGTTTCGCAGCTCATCTGGGTTGCTTCGTCAGTTCTGGTTAGAGTGCTGATGGACACTGCTTATATCTAGCTGCAGGGAGGAGCTAACTACACTGAAATAATTCTGAAACTATCCCACATCTTGGTTTTCAGCTTACTGTCTTTTGTTTTTTAGTTTCTCTCTGGCGTCTAGTTTAGCATACCCATTCAAAGTCCTAATGGGTGTTTTTCACACCACTGGCTGCCTATTGTTTCCTTTGTTTGTTTTGATTTAGGTTTGAGAATGGAATTATAGATCGGGGATAAACTGTGTCTGACCCCCCCATTCCTGTTCAAAGAAGGATTCTCTTTTTTGACAAAAAAAAAATGCAAAGTGTGCAGCATAAGGCTGGAGGGGTGTCGTGCAAGGAAAGAGCTGAAGTGTTTCACAAAACGCTTCACGCACGAGCCGGAGGATGTCCTGAGCTCACCCTGGTGCACATGCTGGAGGTGGATGGAACACGCAACGGCACAATCGGACACAATCACCAGGCTTTAAGTCAGAGAAAGGTGAGTTTTAAGTGATAATAAGTCTTCCGGAAGACTGTGTCTGTATCTGTGTTCAGTGAGAGAAGAACAGGGGGGAAAGAACACAGTCCTGGAGAATTCCAGAGTTGATGGTCCCACTGCTTAAGACGCTCTTCCTCAGTCGTATGTGCAGAAAACCAATGTATGCAAGAATGGTATCATATTTGTTTCAGATGCTTGACCTGTTGTGTCTTTGTCCCAGTGGGAGTCAGCAAGTGCATCTGCTGTAACAACATGCTGTAACTACCCAGGCAAGTTTTACACTAAAGTTGCTGCTCCTGAAAGAAAGTGGGCAGCTCAAATGTGTCTTTGTCAGACAGATTTATCAAAAGCACTTTAACATTTGAAATAAAATGCATATGATCTTTGTAACACATATGACAGTATTATAAAATTCTGTGGGTTTAACACAAATAAATGACTAAGAATTTTATCATACAATATATGCAAACACAACCACAACATTTACAAATAGGATAGATTATTAGAAGAGGAAGTTGGTACCACAAGTCCAGCTGCATTTAAACAAATCTTAACACATTATCTCAGTGGTGTAATAGCTCCTCCTGTGTTTGCCACAGTGAATAACAGTCTGATGTGTTTTTGTACAGTCGAGTTATAAAATGAAACCAGGGGGGATGGTGGAAGGGCAGAGCAGAATTAGAAGGTACTTTGTTAATATGGAAATGCTTTTATAACTAAAAGTCCATATTATCATTCAATAATGCACAGGATAATATGTTATCACACACAGTCTTGGTTTAGTCTTGGTTTAGTCCTGGTTTAGTCCTGGATAGGTCCTGGTTTAGTCCTGGTTTAGTCCTGGTCTAGTTCTGGTTTAGTCCTGGTTTAGACCTGGTTTAGACCTGGTTTAGTCCTGGTCTAGTTCTGGTTTAGTCCTGGTTTAGTCCCAGCTGAATCCTGGTTTAGACCCGGTTTAGACCTGGTTTAGTCCTGGTTTAGTTCTGGTTTAGTCCTGGATAGGTCCTGGTTTAGTCCTGGTCTAGTTCTGGTTTAGTCCTGGTTTAGACCTGGTTTAAACCTGGTTTAGTCCTGGTTTAGTTCTGGTTTAGTCCTGGTTTAGTCCTGGTTTAGTCCTGGTTTAGTCCTTGTTTAGTTCTGGTTTAGTTCTGGTTTAGTGCCGAAATAGATGCAGAAATAATCTGATATGACTCACCCATAAAAACGCGGTCACTCGTATCCATGTATGCACGTGTCACGGTCTTTAATAATCCGGAGCTCCGGAGAAAAGGACATATCCCGAACTTATCCTGTGTCCCGAGACGAGAGTTTCTTCTTACGTAGCATTAACGTAGCAAGTTAAGGATTCTTCTTCTCTTGGAAATGCCGGGTAAACATTCACGCGGCTCGCTCACAGCTGTGAGCGATCGGCCTCACAGCTGATCGCTCAACTCGAGTACTGGTGTGCGAGTGACTTTTTTTCACTGAAAACGCGCGGTGCCTGCATTAACTTACCGATTTTCTGGGCACAGAAGCGCTGTGAACAGTGGCTACAGTTTTGAATTGCTTCAAAAAAAAATCAGCGTGAGAAATACCATGTGTGGCGTGTGAGCGTGCGAGCAGTAGTCGAGTTGTAAAATGAAACCGGGGGGGATGGTGAAATTTTTCATTTATGTGACATATTTTCTGGGGGCGGGGGCAGGGCAGAATTAGAAGTTACTTTGTTAAAATGGAAATGCTTTTATAACAAAAAGTCCATATTATCATTCAATAATTCAATAATGCACAGGATAATATGTTATCACACACAGTCTTGGTTTAGTCCTGGTTTAGTCCTGGTTTAGACCTGGTTTAGACCTGGTTTATTCCTGGCTTAGTCTTGGTTTAGACCTGGTTTAGTTTTGGTTTAGTCCCGGTTTAGTCCTGGTTGAGACCTGGTTTAGATCTGGTTTAGTCTTGGCTTAGTCCTGGTTTAGTCCCGGTTTAGTCCTGGTTGAGACCTGGTTTAGATCTGGTTTAGTCTTGGCTTAGTCCTGGTTTAGACCTAGTTTAGTCCTACTTTAGAACTGGTTTAGTGCTGGTTTAGACCCGGTTTAGATCTGGTTTAATCTTGGCTTAGTCCTGGTTTAGTCCTGGTTTAGTGGCGGATTAGTCCCGGTTTAGTCCTGTTTTAGACCTGTTTTAGTCCTGGTTTAGTCCTAGTTTAGACCTGGTTTAGTCTTGGCTTAGTCTTGGTTTAGTCTTGGTTTAGTCCTGGTTTAGTCCCAGTTTAATCCTGGTTTAGACCTGGTTTAGTCCTGGTTTAGACCTGGTTTAGATCTGGTTTAGTTCTGGTTTAGTCCTGGTTTAGTCCTGGTTTAGTCTTGGCTTAGTCTTGGTTTAAACCTGGTTTAGACCTGGTTTAGTCCTGGTTTAGTCCTAGCTTAGTCCTGGTTTAGACCTGGTTTAGACCTGGTTTAGTCCTGTTTTAGTCCTGGCTTAGTCTTGGTTTAGACCTGGTTTAGTTTTGGTTTAGCCCTTATTTAGTCCCGGTTTAGTCCTGGTTTAGACCCGGTTTAGATCTGGTTTAGTCTTGGCTTAGTCCTGGTTTAGACCTGGTTTAGTCCTGGTTTAGACCTGGTTTAGTCCTGGTTTAGTCCTGGCTTACTCCTGGTTTAGACCTGGTTTAGTCCTGTTTTAGTCCTGGCTTAGTCTTGGTTTAGACCTGGTTTAGTTTAGGTTTAGTCCTGGTTTAGTCCCGGTTTAGTTCCGGTTGAGACCCGGTTTAGATCTGGTTTAGTCTTGACTTAGTCCTGGTTTAGACCTGGTTTAGTCCTGGTTTAGTGCCGGGTTACTCCCGGTTTAGTCCTGGTTTAGTCCTGGTTTAGACCTGGTTTAGTCTTGACTTAGTCTTGGTTTAGTCCTGGTTTAGTCCCAGTTTAATCCCGGTTTAGACCCGGTTTAGTCCTGGTTTAGTCCTGGTTTAGTCTTGGCTTAGTCCTGGTTTAGACCTGGTTTAGTCTTGGCTTAGTCCTGGTTTAGACCTGGTTTAGTCCTGGTTTAGTGCCGGGTTACTCCCGGTTTAGTCCTGGTTTAGTCCTGGTTTAGACCTGGTTTAGTCTTGACTTAGTCTTGGTTTAGTCCTGGTTTAGTCCCAGTTTAATCCCGGTTTAGACCCGGTTTAGTCCTGGTTTAGTCCTGGTTTAGTCTTGGCTTAGTCCTGGTTTAGACCTGGTTTAGTCTTGGCTTAGTCCTGGTTTAGACCTGGTTTATGCCTGGTTTAGTCCTGGTTTTGTCCTGGTTTAGACCTGGTTTAGTCTTGGTTTAGTGCCGAAATAGATGCAGAAATAATCTGATAATATGACTCACCCATAAGAACGCGGTCACTCCCGATAGTTTGCGTATCCATATATGCACGTGTCACGGTCTTTAATAATCCGGAGCTCCAAAAGGACATATCCCGAACGTATCCCGTGTCCCGAAGCGAGAGTTCCTTCTTACGTAGCATTAACGTAGCAAGTTAAGGATTCTTATTCTCTTGGAAATGACGCGTAAATATCACGCGGCTCGCTCACAGCTGATCGGCGAACAGGCGCAAACACAACAGCGGTAATCATCATGATTGGCGGGAGCGCGTTTCGGTGCGTAATTATGCTGCAACATGATTGGAAACTGGAGCGCAGTTCAGCCTATGATTGGCTCTTGGCACTGGCTATTTTGACTTAAAGACGGCGAATTTCGCTAAAAGGTGAGGGATTTTCATGCCCGATTGATAAAATGCCACAAGGGATGGAAGAAGCGATGTCGTTCACTTCCGCTAAAGGTTAACGGGCTAATAATAAGTAAAATGTTTTTGAAATTGGAAATATCAAAAAAGAGGATGAAGCAATCTACTATTGTCAAATAAAGGGTGGAGCTGTTTTGAGCTCCATGGACAGCACCTTCTTGGTTAATGGTAAAGTATTAGAATACTAAGTGAATACTAAAGAGTATCTGCTGACACTGTGTGCTTTTGCCTTCGGCACAGATGGAGCAGACTCACAGAGCTGTGTTCATGTGACACAGAGTCCATCCTCAGCTTCAGTGGTCCCAGGACACTCAGTGAGCAGGCCCACACCAGCCCGCCGCCGCTCCCCGCGGGAAACGCCAGAGAAATGGAGAGTCCAGCCCCTCTCAAGGCGTTGGGTTCCAAAGCCCAAGCTGTGCATGGAGGTGAGGCCGACTATATTTAGTCGGTAACGCTCAACCTCCCGCATGAGCTTGGGCTCCTTCCCCCCCAGTGAGGTGACCTTCCATGTCCCAAGAGTTAGTCTCCATGTCCAGAGGTCCGGTTGTCGAGGCCCCCTGCCTTCGACTTTCACTCAAATCTCTCTGCACCGGCCCCCTAGGCATCCTCCTGCGGGTGGTGGGTCCACGGGAGGACGGCCCCGTGTCTCTCCTTCACTCTGTATCCGCCCGGGCCCCATGGGGAAAGGCAGGGCCACCAAGCGTTCCCTGTCGAGCACCCACCCCAGGCCTGGCTCCAGGGTGGGGCCCTGGTAACGCCAATCCAGGCGACGTAGCTTGCCTTGGTTTAATACTCATCATAAAGGGCTTCTGAACGGCTCTTAGACCTGCTTTGTCCCAACACTGTAACATAAATTTATATTAGTTTTTCGCATTTTGTCGCATTTCCTTCTCTTCTAATCAGAGCCTCTTCTAATCAGGGAGCCTGTGTGCGCAATACGTGGGGAGGAGAGAGCGCGAAAAGGCGAGGAGCAGTGCACTGACGTGAGGCAGATGGACAGGATGTTTTAAAAAGTTTAACCTGCCCTGTGATACATGCTGGGATGCAAGGGTACACGCTGTTGCAAACACGCTGCGTGTCGTGGGGGCGGGTGTGGTGACGTGCCACCTCGTGTCCGCGGGCTCCAGACGAGCGCACAGTGAAGCCCTACACGGTCCATTTTTTAGTGTCTTTGCTAACCAGAGTTAACTAATGACAGTTGTAGCTACCTGAGCACTTAAAGGAAAAGTAACGTTTTTTTTAACAATCTGAGCCTTCTTTCGGCAATAAAACAAGTAGTTTTACTCACCCATAGCAGTTTGCTGTCAATTGGAGCAGTATTGCAGAAGTTATGTTGTAGCCGTTCTGTTCTAATAATGATCCCGTATCCGTTAACATGGTGCTCGGGGTATTACTTTGCGGTGTCCAAATAACACAAACTTTAGCACTTTTCAAATCACAGAAGATCGCTGTGTCAGGGTAGACTTTCAGTGGATTCCAAAACGGCCTGAAACCCGATATCCAGCTATAGTTTCATTTGATGACGTCATCAGAGAGGACAGTGCGCATGCGTGAACTCAGCTGTTTTGTAAACACCGCTAGTCCGAAAGAAGCTAACACCGCTCTGAACTTTACTTTTCTGTTGCGATATCGGGTTTCAGGACGTTTTGGAATCTACTAAAAGTCTACCCTGACACAGCGATCTTCTGTGATTTGAAAAGTGCTAAAGTTTGTGTTATTTGGAGACGGCAAAGTAATGCCCCGAGCACTCACGCTAACGGATACGGGATCATGAGTAGAACAGAACGGCTACAACATAACTTCTTCAAAACTGCTCCAATTGACACCAAACTGCTATGGGTGAGTAAAACTACTTGTTTTATTGCCGAAAGAAGGCTCAGATTGTAAAAAAAAAACATTACATTTCCTTTAAGCTAAGCACTTTTGACATGAATGTACTTGTATTCATATCAAATATGAATACAATTTAATTTATTGCTGTAATACTGAATACTCAAACTGTTAATAGTGTAACTAGTGCTATTTTAACTTTTATTGTGTGCACACTGAAGATGATATTAGCCTACTTGTTATTGGGGTTAAAATAACAGTTTATTGATTGAAACTTTGGTCCTGTTGCTCAGGCCAGGTTTCGACCCCCCGATGGTGAGCTGAAAGGAGCAGGCCTCAAGCCTGTATTGCCACCCCCATTACCTTTTATTACCACTCAGCACAAACAAAATTATATTTATTTAAGACAATAAAAATCAGGTACAGTGCCTTTCAATGGTGTTTAGTCCCACTTTTTTTTTTACATGCAGCCCCCTCTACATTTTAGAATAAAGATCTGTAAATACTTGATAACTTGATAATACATTGACATATTATTACATATACACAATACATATTATTCTACCATAAGGACAGATCAAGGAATAAATGAATTATACTTGGGCTAAACTGAGTGGAGTTTTATCAACCAGAGAAGAGACTCCAAGCTCTATGTAAATCCACAGTTAAGTATGAGCTTAAATTAAGTATGAAGAATTAGAATTAAATTTGCTTTACTCGATAATTTTCCACAGTATGGAATTAAAGGAAAAGATCGTAGACAAGATCGTGGATACATAAGAATTTGTCTCTGAAAAATCCCACAACACACTGAATCACTGATCTTTTCCTCATCCGTGCTAAAAATTCATCTAAAGGTTCGCTGTAGAGTGAGGATTGCTCAGTTAATCTTTGGGACGTTCTCGTCATTGAGGATTTATCCTTAGCAACCGGTCTAGCCCTCATGGTTTTTACCATTTTCTCCATTTTTTTAACTTCGAGTTTTTGCTTGAGTCGTAACTCTTGCAATACAGAGACATTCTGACCTTGGTAAAGGTCTGACTCATTAGATGTTTGGACATCTTTTTTTGTTTGTTTTTCAGTCAGCAGCTGCTCCAGTGTGAGTTTTTGCTTGAGAAATAACTCTTGCTGCTCTTTTAACTTGTGGATAAAGCTATCATGACCCTCTTCGACCTTGTCCTCCCATTCCTCATTATCAGTCAGCAGCTGCTCCAGTTTTTTAATATGATTTTTATAGTGCAACAGTTTTTGGTCCTTCTCTTCAATTTCGTCTTGCAGCGAGAGTTTTTGCTTGAGAAATAACTTCAAGTAATCTCTTTCTCTGGACTTCATTTCTTCTATCTTTTGGGACTGTTGAATGTACTTTTTGTTCTTTGCCTGCCAGTCTGTCTCCTTTCCGTAAAACTGGTCTTCTTTGCCTTCTCGTTCCATCAGTTGTCTCTCCAGGTTTTGATACTTTAGAGACAGTTTGTTAAAATTCTCCTTTTCTTGTCTAAGCAGCTCTTCCAACATGGCCTCTCGTTCCATGTTGTTTCCTAATTGGACACTAGCAGGTTTTTTGCAACGTACCTTAGTGCCAAGGGAATTATATCTAGGTTTGAAATGACTTGAAATGGAAGCATTCCGGGCTATGGACGGGTCTTGGGGGTCTACAGGTTGTAGGAAACCATAAGCCGTACTGGTCCCCTCTTTGAACTCTGTACCCCACCTATTTTTTCTCGCCATGATTTTCTTCAATCTTCTGCAAACAAATTGTTAAATGGTTGTGCAAGGGTACACGCTCACATATTGTGCAAGGGTACGCACTCACACACTCAGTACTGCTTTGACATCAAAGTTCTACTTTGTCACAAAAATTTGTGACATCAAAGTTCAAAAACACAAAGTTTCTTTTGAACTTGTTGTGTTCCATTGTTACTATGGCAACGCACTGTATGTAGAAGGCATGGACACAAAGTTTTTATTTATTGGGGCCAAGCACCGAAGGTGCTAGGCACCATAGTTTCGCAACACCTTCATCCCAGACAATACGCTGGTTTCCCTCGGTTGGACTTCTGACCCCTACCCCCCTCCGCTATCCCCCCTGGACCCTGGGCCTTCCATGGGCGCTGCGTCGCCCTTGCTCTCCCCCAGACCCCTTTCTTCACCTGGGGCAAGCCCCTTGGTCCTCTGCACTTTCCCTGTTCCTCTCAGCTCTAATGCCCAGTGGTGTTTATTCCCGTACCCACATCCCCCGATGTGTCCTCTGAGTGCTTTGTGAATGTTATTGTGGTGATGAAATATGTACTATTATGTACCTGAAGTGTGTATTATTGTGTACCTTGTAATATTAAAAGATGAAAAAAAAAAAAAGTGTTTGTACTGCGTTGCCTAGCAACCCTTTGATCTTTCCTTTGATGTGTCTGGTCTCCTGATTCTTATTATTATTATGCAGTATTCTCCTAAACATGGGAGTCTATGGCAACCCCTAGAACCATCTGGTAAAAAGTTGTGAAATTTTGCAAGCACATTCCAGCCAGTCTCCTCATTACCCACAGCAATTTATAGCCCCCCAGCCCCAACCGTCTAGTGCCACCAGCAGGTCAAAGTTGCAGGTATTTTCAGGAATTGCCTAGCAACGCACCTAGCAACCGATCTGTCTTTGATGTGTCTTTGATCTGTTAAACCTTGTTCTAACAAGGTTAGACCCTGTCAAACCTTGTTAGACCCTGTTAAACCCTGTTTCGGAGTCTGACAGGGTCTAACTACCCTGTTAGACCCTGTCAGACCCTGTCAGACTCTGTTAGACCTGTCAGATTATTAACTCATTGACTGCCGGTGACGAGTTTTCTCGTCATGTTGAATCCGAACGTTGAGTGCCGTGACGAATATATTCGTCAAGGACGTTTTTCAGCGGGGGTTGCTAGGATACGACCTGGAGCAGCTTTGAAGGTGTAATTCACACCTCCCAACCTGTAGGTGGCGATCTTGTATCATTATCTGCCGATCGGAGATGCGGGAGAGGAGAGGATTGGCGAGTGGAGCAAGATGGTGAGGCGAGTGAACCCGGAAAAGCAGAGGACTGTTGATCAGCGCCTACGGAGCGGTTTGATCGCTTTTGGGACCCAAGATCCCGGATCATAGGATCACAGAGACACGCAGCGAGGTCGGGGCAGAGATCTGCTCTGGCCGAGGCAGGGGGCGTGTCCTGATCGCGCTGCGCGGAGCAGGGACTCTGATCAGAATTACGACAGCGCCAAAGAAGTTTACTGACTTGGATCCTGCTCTCCAAAGAGGCACGAGATGAGAAGAATTAAGTTTACATGATGCTGCTGTGTGGTAATTGTAATGAATGAAGTTATATGTGTGTGTACGTGCGTGTGTGTATGTGTGTAGCTGTGTGTGTGTAAAGGTTTATGCATGGGCTTGTGTGTATGTACATATACGTATATGTGTGTGTGTGTGTGTATATGTGTATGTAGGTGCGTGTGTGTGTATATGTGTGTGTACTCTGAGCTTCAATATTGTTGTGAAGTGACAAAGTTCTATTTCATATGAAAAGATATTATTATATCCTGTAAACATCTCTTGCCACTATTGATTTGAAGGAATTTTCAATTCACAGAGCCTTATATTCTTATATTTGTAAATAAAAAATGTACTTTATCATCAAAAATCTCTTTCTCTGTTGTTTTAGATGTTTGAGGTGTCACTAAATCAATAAATATTGACATCAAAATCACCGATCTGCTCGAAATGACTCTTTGTACAAAATGCTCGTTTTCTCCAATTTTGGTCAGAAAACTGTGTTTTTGCTGAAACTTCCCTATGTTCTACTGTCAGTTACTTGAGAACCGAAAAGGTTAGAAACATATTTTTTTTTCTAGGTGAAAGAAGAGAGTCAACGCTTTATTTTGATGTGTGCCATGTCTATATAGATACTCAGTATTCTGTGAGTCTTGGAAAATCAGTGAAAATGGTCTAAAAGTTCTGGCAGTCTGGGGTTAACATTCTGAAAACAGGCCGGCAGTGAATGAGTTCATAACTTTTTTCTATCATTGCCTGCATGCACTTTTCTTTCTTGTTCAAATGTCCTGGAGCTACTGTGGCAAGTAAATTTCTCCTGTGTGAGATCAATAAAGTCTTATCTTATAGCATGTGCACTTTCCCCCCCTTTTGTGTGTGTGTGTGTGTGTGAGAGTGTGTGTGCAGAATCCCCTCGTGACGTCAGCACGCTCTTTGTGTTTGAGGCTGAACAAGTTTGAGATTTGTGGAGTAGTGGCACCACCTGCTGGACACAAGAGGAAAAATAAACAAATTTAATAAAAAATATTACATAAACACAAATGCAAAGAAAGGCATTAATGCACATTCCCCCTGCATCGTGTCCAGGTTCTGCACAATTTAAAGAATCACTGCGGAACTTTTTAGCCAAAAAATATGCTGAAATGAAAGCCTTTTTTTTTTTCTTTTTTTAAACCAGGAGGACTGAAACAGAACTAAACCAGGACTAAACTAAGACTACTAAACAGGACTAAACCAAGACTAAATCATAACTAAATGAGGACCAAGTCAGAACTAAAGTAGAACTAAACCAGGACTACTAAACCACAACTACGAAATCAGGAAAAAACCATGACAAAACCAGGACTAAACCAGAACTAAACCACCACTACTAAATCAAGGCTAAACCGTTGCTATGTGCGTTGCTATGTGCGGAGGAGCTGCTACGGAGGACGCGCAGAGGCCGACGTTACTTTTTCGTGCTGTTCTTGATCTGTGCGTTGCAACACTGGAATTTCCCCACTGAGGGACTAATAAAGGCATATCTTATCTTAAACAACGACTAAACCAGGATTAAAACAGAACCATGCTGAACAAGTTTGAGATTTGTGGAGTAGTGGTGCCACCTGCTGGACACAAGAGGGAAAAATAAACAAATTTAATAAAAAAAATCATTTGAATAAAAAATATTACATAAACATAAACGCAAAGAAATGCATTAATGCACATTCCCCCTGCATCGTGTCCAGGTTCTGCACAATTTAAAGAATCACTGCTGAACTTTTTAGCCAAAAATATGCTGAAATGAAAGCCTCTTTTTTTTTTTTAAACCAAGAGGACTGAAACAGAACTAAACCAGGACTACACTAAGACTACTAAACAAGGACTGACCCAGAACTAAACCAGGACTAAACCAAGACTAAATCAGGACCAAGTCAGAACTAAAGTAGAACTAAACCAGGACTACTAAACAAGTACTAAACCAGGGCCACTAAACTAGGCCTAAATGAGGACTAGACCAGGACTAAACGAGGATTAGATCAGGACTAAACCAGGACTAGATCAGGACTTCTAAACAAGTTCGAAAACAGGACAAAACTAAGACTACTAAACTAGGACTAAACAAGGACTGAAACAGAACTAAACCAGGACTAAACCAAAGCTAAATCAGGACCAAGCCAGAACTAAAGTAGAACTAAACCAGGACTAAATCAGGACTACTAAACAAGTATTAAACCAGGGCTACTAAACTAGAACTAGATCAGTACTAAACCAGGACTAGTAAACAAGTTCTAAACCAGGACTAAACCAAGACTAAATCAGAACTAAATCAGGACCAAACCAGAACTAAAGTAGAACTAAACCAGGATTAAACCAGGACTGAACAAGTTCTAAACCAGGATTAAACTAAGACTACTAAACTAGGATTAAACAAGGACTGACCCAGAACTAAACCAGGACTAAACCAAGACTAAATTAGGACCAAGCCAGAACTAAAACAGGCCCACTAAACTAAGACTAAATGAGGACTAGACCAGGACTAAACCAGGACTACTAAACAAGTTCTAAACCAGGACTAAACTAAGACTACTAAACTAGAACTAAACAAGGACTGAAACAGAACTAAACCAGGACTAAACCAAAGCTAAATCAGAACTAAATCAGGACCAAGCCAGAACTAAAGTAGAACAAAACCAGGATTAAAGCAGGACTAAACAAGTTCTAAACCAGGACTAAACTAAGACTACTAAACTAGGATTAAACAAGGACTAACCCAGAACTAAACCAAGACTAAACCAAGACTAAATCAGGACCAAGCCAGAACTAAAACAGGCCCACTAAACTAGGACTAAACAAGGACTAGACCAGGACTAAACCAGGACTACTAAACAAGTTCTAAACCAGGACTAAACTAAGTCTACTAAACTAGGACTAAACAAGGACTAGACCAGGACTAAACCAGGACTACTAAACAAGTTCTAAACCAGGACTAAACTAAGTCTACTAAACTAGGACTAAACAAGGACTGAAACAGAACTAAACCAGGACTAAACCAAAGCTAATTCAGGACCAAGCCAGAACTAAAGTAGAACTAAACCAGGATTAAAGCAGAACTAAACCAGGACTGAACAAGTTCTAAATCAGGACTAAACTAAGACTAAATCAGAACTAAATCAGGACCAAGCCAGAACTAAAACAGAACTAAAACAGGCCCACTAAACCGGGACTAAACGAGGACTAGACCAGGACTACCAAACAAGTTCTAAACCAGGACTAAATTAAGACTACTAAAATAGGACTAAACCAGGACTAAATTAGAGTCAGTTTTACATTTAAAGCCAAGACAGTCACTTTCGTCAGTGTCGTGGAAGTAAAATAATCCAAACTTGATTTCCAATTCCCAAATCAAGATTCAACCGATTCCAACTCCTGTAGAAATTCCTTTTCGGCGGTGTTGTAGATGGACGATTTATTCGAAAACATCATATTGTAATAGCTTTATTTTTGTTTTTACCATTATTAACAATCATGTAAACGTATTGTTGGACTATTTCGCTCAGAATAGTCTCCCGCCGGTATGTTACGCATGTAGAAAGTTACATTCTGAACCAGACCGGGCCTGGTAACAACAAAATAAATACTGGAATGGCAAACTTTTACATTAAAATCAAAACAATAAAAACAGGACTTGTGGTTCAAAACATGAACAAAACAAAAACATGTCGCCATTTTGAGTTACAGGACATGCCAATTCATAAAGTGTCTGTACATCGATAAAAATGTCAAAGTAATAACGCTGATACGCTACGCTGTGAATTTTCGTTAGTGCTAAAAATAAGTACAACCAAAAAGGTGCAACGCCAAAATGCTTCCCCCTTTTTTCAAACGATTCCCAGTAAACAAAAAGACAGGGGCGTTTCTAACAAGAGGCTGGCTATGCTGATGGGCCCCATTTTCAACTAGGGGGCCCCCAATAAATGTTGACAATATTGGCTATGCATTATCTAAGTTTTTTGTTTTGTTTTTTTAGATATTTAGCAATAAATAGTACATTGTTTTCTATGTATTTGTGCAAAGTCTTGGTCAAAATGCATTTTATTGTCCATTAATCTGGAAGTTTGTAGTTAGCCATTTGTTATTAGAGTCAAAATGGTACTCAGAATTGTGAAAAGCGATTATAAACTCATTACTGTGAATAATCAGGATGCTCTGAATGCACAAGATGAGCAAGGAATAACTTCGAACCACTGCAAACCATTTAAAAAGAACCAGTTCTGTTTTTTTACATTTTAAGACAGCAATAAACATAAAAAATAAGGTACAGCATCATTAATAATTACTCAATTTAAATCACTAAAACAGATTAAAAATTCAAATGTTGCCATTATGTGTGAGTTTTTTTGTTCTCAATTTGATCTTTTCATATTTGACTTAAACATGATTTGAAATATGTTAATACAACAAAAAGTTAGCATAGCTGGTAATTATAATTTCGTATACCAGAAATTACACATAAAATGTACAAATATTGAATTTTTGTGCATCATAAGTGGGTAGTAATACCTCCAATATTGTCAAACTCAAGGACCCCCAGTGGCATTTTGCATAGGCCCCCCAAACGCTAGAAACGGCCCTGCGACAGACGGTTCATCAAGTCAAAACACAATTTCAGAAATCGTGAACAAAATCAAAATAAGTAATGCCAGTTTTACAGTTTGAGTTGTCGTATGCTTTGGTTACAGGGCTGACACACGTTTAGTAACAAGAAATATTAGCACAAAGCGGTTAGCAAACAACGCCACAGGTTTTGTTCAGAAAACTTCCATGTAATTAGGATTTAAAGTGCCAGTTAGTTTAAGCAAGTTGGACGCACTTAGTTCTCATACGTTAAGACCAAGACTCGATGCAAAAAACTAAAGAAAAACAACAAAACATGAATCAGATTTCTCAGTTTACTACGTACAAATAAAAAGGATCAAAATGGCACAGTGTTTACAACGCAAAAATAAATGTCTAGTGTAGTAAAATGACTTGGAAATGAATAATTTAGACGCATTCACATTTACTAACTAATTACATAATTTAAATTAACGTTTCAAGGCATTTTTACTAGTTTAATGTTTTCTTAAAGGGCCAGCATTTGGTCAAAACCAAAACCATTATTTAACCAAAGATGTTCATTTTGTCTTATGTACTTTATCTTCTTGGGTTCTTTTTTTTTTCAGTTCTGTATCGTCTTTAAAAAACAACCCAAGAAGTTAAAGCTATTATTTAGTATATAAGCAGCTCCTGAGTTCAAAATAAGTCCGCCATGTGCTGCCTGCATCTGATGATAAGTGTTTTATAGTCTGAGAATCAGGTAATGCACGTTAGCATGCTAGTTATTAGCTCTAGACGGCCGAAAGTTGTGAAAATAGCTTATAAACTCATCATGGTGAATAATTAGGATGCTCAGAATACATAAAGTAA
Organism: Paratrypauchen microcephalus; assembly: GCA_036785185.1. Lineage (NCBI taxonomy): Eukaryota > Metazoa > Chordata > Actinopteri > Gobiiformes > Gobiidae > Paratrypauchen > Paratrypauchen microcephalus. Next base: position 1,302,577 of record JAVJIX010000212.1, on the reverse strand, counting down.
GTGAGGAAAAACTGCAAACGGTTTAAAATGAACTAGTTTTATTCTGATTTGTACATATACACTTATTTTTATAATTATGTCTCATTTGACACCGGTCTATTGCTATATTTTTTTGCTGTTCAATTTATGTTTTGTTGCCCTCTGTTATATTATTTGATGAGTTAGCTACTGTACCCAAATAATTTCCTTTGTGGATCAATAAAGTTTTTCTAAGTCTAGTTCTGTTTTTTTACATTTTCCAGTAAAAATCAAAATTATTTCTCAGTACAAGAGAAATCTCATTTTTGCGTTTGAAAAAAAATGGAAAAGAACGGAAAAATATGACGCTGGCGGCAAATTTTGCCTTGAAAAAATATCACTCACCAAACGTCAAACGATCAAGCTTCAACTCAAAACTTGCCCGATCTACAGTAATTAAACCTGATTACCTTATTTTTGTGGAGCTAAAAACGTGAAAAACAGGACTAGTTCATTTCAAACGGTTTGGAGTAATCCAACGTTATTCCTCACTTACCTTATGCATTCTGAGCATTCGAATTATTCACCATGATGAGTTTATAAGCGTTTTTCACAACTTTTTTTGCCATCACGGTAATGCTAACAACAGCTAGCATGCTAAACAAACACTTCCCTAGCATGCTAAACAAACACTTCCCTAGTATGCTAAACAAACACTACCCTAACATGCTAAAGAAACACTTCCCTAGTATGCTAAACAAACACTTCCCAAGCATGCTAAACAAACACTTCCCTAGTATGCTAAAGAAACACTTCACTAGCATGCTAAAGAAACCCCCCCCCCTCAGAAATTACAGTCTCGCGCACGACCCCGCTCAAAACTTGAGAGCCCTGCTAAACAAACACTATCCTAGCATGCTAAACAAACACTTCCCAAGCATGCTAAACAAACACTTCCCTAGCATGCTAAACAAACACTTCCCTAGATGCTAAAGAAACACTTCCCTAGTATGCTAAATAAACACTTCCCTAGTATGCTAACGAAACACTTCCCTAGCATGCTAAAGAAACACTTCCCTAACATGCTAAAGAAACACTTCCCTAGCATGCTAAAGAAACACTACCCTAACATGCTAAAGAAACACTTCCCTAGTATGCTAAATAAACACTTCCCTAGTATGCTAACGAAACACTTCACTAGCATGCTAAAGAAACACTTCCCTAGCATGCTAAACAAACACTCCCTAGCATGCTAAACAAACACTTCCTGATTAACGCACAATAAAAGGCTTTATAATTATACACAGACGGTACACAACTTATTTTGACCTTTGAGCTGCTTATATACCTATAGTACGGAAGCCGACAGAGGCCATGTTCATAATGATTCTTTTCCACCTTAATAACGAGAAAATTAACTTGAGATCTCGAGAAAACGACACAATTAATTCGTGATCTTGAGAAAACAAAAAATTATCCCGTCCCAAAACATGAAACATTCTGGATTTTGCAGTTCTAACATATCGCCACTAGATGTCACTGTGGAGAGAGTTTCAAACTGTGTTTCAGCCTCCGGCACAATCGCTTCAACTGCTTCAGTGTTTCATGAAACCTCACTTTGCCCATCCCTAGTATCTCCGTCGGTAAAGACGAAGCCGGGCCAGTCTTCTGCGGAGGTGCCGCGGACTAATCTCAGGGATGACGATTCTGTTTTTCAAAGGACAGTTGGCGACCCTAAACACAACTATACATATATATACACCCAAAATCTTTCTCAACGAATTTGCACAGATGTTAAAAAAAAATTTAAAAAAATTACCCCGCAGCTGGAAAAAAGCGGAGATCCGCTAAAAAACGGAACTCTTTCATCCCTGTAATCTTGAAATCTTGAAAATAAAAAATTCTTGAAAATGAAAAATCTTGAAAATTGAAAAATCAGCTGATCGATTATTATTCCAGACATTCTAATGACCAAAAACGCGTCTCTTCAGAATGAGAAATGGCCCCGACGTCAGCCTGTCACAACGTGGAGTTTTCTCGAGATCACGGAATAACCGTTTTTGTCGAGATCTCGAAATAACCGTTTTGTTTTCTCGAGATCACAAATTAACTGTGTTGTTTTCTCGAGATCTCAAATTAATTATCTCGTTACCTCGGGATAACAAGGAAGAAAAAATACTGCTTATGAATATGGCCTCTGTTGACTTCCGTACTATACTGTAGCTGTACTTGGGCAACACACTTTTTGCTCAAACACATGGGCATTTAAGTCAACATAAAATTCTTAATTCAATGAAATCATTTAGAGATAGTTATTTTTGCCGTGTAGTTGCATCTTTAACCATTTGTTCGTGCAATATACTCTGCTAATATGTAAAAAAACACACAATTATTCAGTCATATCAGGGTTTTCATGGCGATACAGTAGAACGTAGGGGTGGGCTGTGGAAACGATACACACATGTACGCTCACTTCATGATTACAAATGTTCCGTTAGTGTGTAATACAAAATATAGCTCCGTTTTCTTTCTCGGGATCCCTTCTTTTTACACCACTTTTTCAAATTTTGTCAGCGATTTTTTCATGAGTGCACCTGCTTTTTAACAAGCAACCTATAGCTTCATAAAATACACATACACGGTAAACAATGAACATCGACGTGAGTTAAAAACGACTTGAATTCTTGAGTAGTTTTGACTAGATCTGAAAAAAATAAATTCATATACTGCATTATATATAAAAAAAAAAACACCTGCAGTGCAATCTTACTTATTTCTACTCTGCTTATTTCGAGTTCATTAAGTGTGAAATCAGTCAGTAATGTCAATTTATTATATGATAAAAACTCAATAAAAATATCTAAATTACTCAAATGTAGACTTTAAAAATGTAATGAAATCAAAACTTTAGAAATTAGAAATGCCTTTATCGTCCAGGTAGGATCCACAGCAAAAGAACATTTTATTCTGTTAACTGAGGGTGAAAATTACTCAAATCTTACAAAAAAAAAATCTTGAAATATTCTAAATCCAACATTTAAATATATTAGAACTTTAACATTTCATGACTTTTTTTAAAAACTAAGATGTAAGATCCAAGTAAAGTAAATTAATCAAAATTGGTCAAAATTACTCATGTATAGATTATTTTAAATTTATGAAATATGTAAATGAATTTTAAAAAATTGTCAATATGACTAAAATCTAGATTTTAAATTCATGAAAACATTCTAGATCCAAATATTTATGTCATCAAAATTACTCAAATCTAGCCTTAAAAAAATAAAATCTAGATTTGAATATATAAATTAATCAGAACTTGTCAAAATAACACAAATCTGGATTCTGTTGAATTCATAAACAATTATAGATCCAACAAGATAACTTACTAAAAAAAAAAAAAATCAAGTATTTTTAACTCATGTACAATTTTCATTTTTCCAGTGTACCTCTCCAAATAAAACCAAGGAATCCACTGTACAAAACTAAAAATATATCTTACAAAGTCGTGGACTACACAGGCATTAGGGATAAAGGAGGAGGGCGGAGACGGGCATGCGCGGGCGGAGGGGCGGTAGTTCGTTGGGCGGAGTGGGGGGGCGGTAGTTCGTTGGGCGGAGTCAGAGAGACAGAGCTGTATTGCTCATTGGCACGTGGTCAGTGGTGTGCGGATGTGACCTGCCACACGATCAGGTGACTGCGCTCGGACTTGGGGGGGACCGTCTGACCGGGACTCAGGTCTGAGACGCCGTCCAGATCACTGCCCTCGTCGCCTGTGCACAAAACCACAACAAATGTAAAAGAAGAATAGTGAAACATGTACTATATTCACCAATGGTCAATAAATGGGAAAAAAAACATGCACTTTTCTAAAAATATGTACTTGAATTGTAAAAAAATATACACATAATTAGTGCTGTCAATCGATTTAAATATTTAATTGCGATTAATCTCATGAATGTCATAGTTAATGCACATTAATCACAAATTAATCGCACATTTTTGTCCCTTGAATCATCATTTTTAATTCTTATCAACATAAAAAGTGGATCGGCGCCTTTTTTATGCAAATATGTTTGGTTTTTTGTATTGAAAACCATAACAATTGTCAATGAGACACTTGGTATTCGATGTTCCACTCTCATGAACTGTTCTGCATCAGTGTCAGTGAAGTGCTTCTGCATCAGTGTGAGTGAAGTGCTTCTGCATCAGTGTGAGTGAAGTGCTTCTGCATCAGTGTGAGTGAAGTGTTCTGCGTCAGTGTGAGTGAAGTGTTCTGCATCAGTGTGAGTGAAGTGTTCTGCATCAGTGTGAGTGAAGTGCTTCTCTTCTGTCTTCATAAAAGTCAAAGTGACTGAAGTTCCCAGTGTGGGTGAAATAATGTGACCCTGAGGTAGTTCCATTACTGAGGGACGTCCAGTGATCTCCAGTTAGTGCCACTGTGTTTGTCTGTTCCAGAGCTGCTGTACTAGGGAAGCACTCACACTCAAACGCCGCTGTTTGTTTGGGGTTTCTGGCGGAGTGGGTGGGTCCAGCGTAGGGTGACCACCGGCATGAAACAGGAAAGGAGGACACTTGTGTCCAAAAAGGAGGACAAAGGCCCTAAAGTGAGGACACCTTTTTTTTTTTTTTCCGGGTTGGGGAAAAGAAAAACAACTTATGAATAATGTATGACGTCAACATATATTTATTAACATGGAACACCCATCAAAAAGAAAAATGTGGCAAATTATGGTCAAGATGATATGAACAAAAAACAATATCATCACTAATTCACTGAAAAACACAGTCTTTGCCATGCCATCATATGCCATGGCAAAGAAGAAAGAAGAAATGCAGAACTAGTAGTTCTGCATTTCACTTTAAAGAGGTAAGATCTCGCTACCTGGATTTGTGTAATTCGCACAAAATCCCCAAAATATTATTTGCAATTATGAAATCCGTAATGTAAATATTGTAATGTATTTTAACTGTCTACATTGAGAGGAAACGTAAGCGAAACCTGTTACGCATGGCACTAAAGAAAACAAAATTTTAAGGGACAGTAATAAGGCGATGAAGATGGAAGAAGGAGCCAAGTTGCACCTCAAAGAGTGGCTGATAGCGCAGATAGAGAGCGGACAATACAAGGGGCTGACGGGCTGTATCAGCTGCGCATCGCGTATGTTTGCATACGACACAACATCGCAGAGTAGCAAGTGTAAATAATGGGTGGGGATTTATGACGATTTATGCAAGGGTGGCCGATGAGGGTCCGAAAGGAGGACAAAATGTAAAAAAGGAGGACACGTGACAGACGGCCGGACAGACGGCTCTAAAACCGGACTGTCCGGACGAAAGGTCACCCTAGTCCAGTGGCACGGGGTGTGTATTGAGTGGTGGGACTGATGTGCTCCTGCTGCGGTGCTCCTCCGTGAGTTTGTGGATGCGGTGTCAGCGTGGGGGAGGGAGGCTGCGGGGCTTCTGTCGCCGGCCGCGGTCCTTGTCGGGGTGAGCACAGATTCGGTGTGTGTTTTGGAGTGAACTTTGTTTTGTGTTTTCCTTGTGTGGTGAAGTTGTTAGTGTGCCCAGGCGGCCGTGCCGTGCTTGGGTCCACCTCCTCCAGCCGGGACTTCTCATTTTCATACAAATAGTTTTCCTTCCTGTTCACAGCCAGATCCTGTAGTTTTTCTAACGTTACTAGCAGCTTATGAAAAAAACAGTTCACAAAGAGCATTATCTTGTAATATTTCTAACAATATTTACTTGAATTGTAAAAAAAAACAAGTAAAAAAGAAAAAAAGAATACATTTAAAACCAGTTCAAGAGAATGATCACTGTAGATTTTATACTGTTTTATTGTCTTCATATTTTATGGAAGATAATTTGTTTCATCAGATTTTGAATTTCTCACTTTGAATTTTTTTACTCTGAAAAAATCTCTTTGAATCAGCTTCAGACTATTTCTTTATTTAAATCGTTTTAGAGGACTATTGCGATTTCAAACGTGCGAATAATAACAGAATGATCCACGCGTCTTGTATATTTTAACTATGTCGCAGGCTCAAGCACAATATGTGATCTTTAAGTCAATTTTGCATGATATGTCTCCTTTAAATATTTCAAGGAAGATCAGTCACACATTTTCACAGTCACAGTCATTTTCGTTGCTGACTTTTTGCGCCGGATGCCCTTCCTAACACTACACAAATACTATACTGGTGTAATATATGGTGGATCTTTTCCTGTTCAGAACGTACCCATTCTGAAGTCGATGTAGCCCTCTCCTCCGCTCATCACCAGATATGTTTTAGGCTCCGAGGAGTTTGTGTCGGAGGATTCGGAGGGAGGGTCGTCTGATCCTGAGTCTGCACTGCCAGGAGGGGGCACTGCCTGACCTGGCAACACACAATCACCACAAGCAAACGGTCAACCTTCACTTTACATTGCGCAAAAGGTTTTGTCACAAATCGTTGAAATGTTTAAAGAGGAGGTGTTTTACTTCTATGGGGTCTTAACTGGAAATACATACCATATTTAGATCATTTATTGTTTTGAAAATGCTATATTAACATGTTTTACGAGTTTGATTTTCGTTTTTTGACATTCTGAGTCACCCCTCCCTTTGCGCTCTGAAGGGGGAGTGACTTAACGTGGGGAGCGATCACATTACAAGCAGCGTGCTAATCAAACAACTCAACATCGAATCGATTTTGTCAAGTTATTGCGTGCAGTTTCATATCATGTTTTTGTACATGTACGGAGAATTGTTTTGTGGGAGCGTGGACGACGTACAGAATCGAACAGCTAACCACAAGCAGGGTTCGAAGAGGGCCCGGGAGAGTCCCCTTTAAATACATTTTATACTATGAAATTAGCGATTTGGAACTGCCCCAGAAAACCATCCAGGAGTAATATGTGATCTTACCTGGCACGGTGACAAAGAACTTGACGGCGTCCCTGTGTCCGTGGAAACAGAGCTGGGCGTGCGCCATGGAGCAGTACGGTACAGAGGTGCCAGGCCCCGCCCCCTCGGTACCGTCCTCGCTGTAAACGCGCACCGCCCCTCCAGGACGGTTTGGCACTGAAACGCTCTGGTTCGCTGAGAGGGAAACAGGAGATTGGTGAAGTGTCCATATTACGCCATTTTCTGATCTGTGTTCTAATGTCGTTTCCTCGTCGCAAACAGACCTGGAGTTGTGTTTTGTTTCATTCATGTTTCACACACAAACCCTGCGTATTTAGACTGAGTTCTTCTCTCAAACAGAAAACACTCTATTCCAATGTGTCATGTGGTAAAACAGAAGTGCTCCACTGTGTTTTGAACTCCATACTCCTTCATCAAACATGCGTGAGTTTTGAGGAGGTAACGGCTTTCTAACATGCCTTAAAGCTCACGAGTCATTTTTGTGACATTTTACTGATGTTAGAATGCTAATTAAAACATTTGCATCTTCATTTCATTCATTTATTAATTTTATTTTGGGCAAGTGAGCAACTTACATTCTTTTAAAGGTGAAATAACAGAAGTAACAAACAGAAATACAAAACATTTGCCCAAAAAGGAGTTGGAAGAAGAAAACGTATTTATTTATTTAATAAGTTATAAGTTATAATGTTTAATTAGTTTCTTCTTCTGTATTTGGGGATTCTGTTTCTAGGGCTGGTTGCTTCTTCTGGCAACCCTGGTCCAATAACGCTCCATGCATTTTAGAGCATGTATTCACACAGATGTTGCAGTCAGTGGAAGTGTGTGTGCACCTTGTTCACAAACCACTCACATGTGTAAAAGTGAACCTGTAGAGAAAAACTAAACTTGTTTGGAGGTTCTATGTTGTAAAACCTAAACTTGTTTGGAGGTTCTATGTTGTGACCTTATCTCCATTCCAAAAACTCAACACATTGATTTAGTTAAGACTTTGGTTTTGAACCAAGCTCACCACAAGTGAAGTTGAACGGACAGTTAAGGTACCTTCAGACAGAGGGATGGAGATGATGACTCCATTGCCTGTGCCCACCCAGAGCCTGCTGCAGGAGACCACCAGAGCTGTGATCCTGACGAAGGAGAAGCCCAGTCTGCCCGTGCCTACAACACACACACACATACACACACATACCATCAGGACACAGCATGTGTAAATGAGTTTTCAAATGTAACAAAAAAAAACAAATGTAATAAAAAAACTATTTCCTTTGTGGATCAATAAAGTTTGTCTAAGTCCAAGTCTAACATGTATGCAATTGTCATTCTTGTAGATTTCTTTTATCATCTACATACAGTATTTATAGGAGGATTTTGAGTTTTTTGTTGAGGGAGACAAACATAATGTAACCAAGGTCAATAATACACTCAAACTATGAACTAAAGTTACAAATACATGACTCTGTGAGCCCCAGATGTCCACCAGAAGGCACTGAACAGGTAACCTGGGAAATCCCAGGCTGCTTTCATTCATTCCGATCTGAAAGACAGCCTGGCAACTAGGCTAAGCGAGCTCTCCTGATTTTGGGAGCCAATCAGAGAGCGGGGAGGGGTGGAAAGACAGTCACGCGTATTACGCGACAAACGGAAACTTGTAGTTTGAACTGACAACTGACATAATTGGCTATGGGCTACGTATACGCCAAATGATAGACATTCATAACGCCCAATAAACGGCCGTTGACAATCGTAAACCACACCTCCGCTACGAGATATTCAGTAGGTGGCTCCCAGACCATATCTCACTTGTGATATGGTCTGGTGTAAACCAGGCAACCGAACAGGCTTGATCTGTGGATGAACATTGTCACAGGTACAAAGGCATCAGAAAGTCTGTGAGATCCAAGCAACACAGAGCGGTGGATGCAGCGGCTGATTTAGACTTTAGCCCTGGATTAGACCAGGTTCAATTTATTTGTTTTTGGTTTGTAATCCTAGAACTAGTTTATTCTTAAGTGTAATCTGGTTTACATGGCAAAAACAATGCAAATATCAAACACTACCAAATTAAAAGTTAAGAAGTTTCTCAGTTTTTACAATCTGAACCTTATTTTGTTAATAAAATGTCATTTACTAACCCATTGTGCTTTGGTGTCATTTGGAGCATTTCCGGAGTAGTTTAGCGATATATCCGTAACGTGAGTGCTCGGGGCAGGCGATTGCAGTAACCAAATAACACAAACTTAAGCACTTTTCAAATCACAGAAGCTCAATGTTAGTCTGCACTTTCGTTGGAGTCAAAAGTGGCCTGTAATCCCTTATCCATCCATGTTTTCATTGGATGATGAGGACAGTGCGCATGCGTGCATTCACAGCTGATTTGCAGATAACACGACGCTCTCAGCTCTCGGTTACAGTCATAAACATCTCCGCTTGAGAAAACCCGAAATGATGCGAACATGCATTTATCCCGGTTGTGAAAACAAAATGACAGTTTGGACGAAGTTGAGTTTTCACAGGCTTCCTCATCACAATCCGGAGTTATAGAAGCTGCGGTTAGTTGCTTTGAAAATGGACCCAAACACGAAAACATGGATGGATATTGGATTACAGGCCACTTTGGACTCCAGCGAAAGTGCAGATTAACATTGAGCTTTTGTCATCTGAAAAGTGCTAAAGTGTGTGTCATTTGGTGACGGCAACACAGTGCCCCGAGCACTCACGTTACGGATATCGCTGAATTACAAAATCTCCGGAAATGCTCCAAATGACACCCAAGTACAATGGGTGAGTAAATGACGTTATTTTATTAACAAAATAAGGTTCAGATTGTAAAAACGTTAGTATTCCTTTAAATAATAGATTTGCAGATATAACAGCAAAAATACTCACTTTAATGAAAGGTTTTTTATTTTATATTACATATTTTAATGTTTTTTATTTGTCTCAACTCAACTACAGAAAGCCATGACCATTTTTACCCCATTCTAATTCAGCATTTAATAATCCGTGCTGTTTCGTACCTAACATCTTGCTGACGTAGGGCTCGATGTCCACGTCCTGCAGGTGCTGGTAGGTGTGTGCGTGGAACAGGCGCAGCGTGGAGTCCAGACGGATGGAAACCCAGATGCCCTCCCCGACCCAGGCCAGCTGCCGCACCTGGCTCTCCTTCCGCGGGTGTGCGTCAAAACACTTCTGCTCAGAACACAGCGAGATGACATCTTTAATTATAAAATAACTCCACTGTGCATGAACGGGAATTTATAGTAATTACTATCATATCATTTGAATACAATTTTTATACATAAGCCAAACATGTATCAGTATCAATGATTAAAAAAAAAAAAAAAAGAAACTTATTAGGGATGGGCAATACCAGTGATTTTTGTTTCGATCTGATTCTATGGCAAGTATCGCAATATCCAGCCGATACTAATGAGTTTTGTATTCAAATTATCTATCTAAGACTGCTAAAAGGATTGTTGAATCTGATATTGGCTTCCAAATATCGTCAAAATCCTGCTTGGACCTATAAATTGATGTAATTGGACAATTTACTGGTCATAGTCAGCCCAGAAAGTCTCAGAATATTTGAATTTGTATTTAAATAAAGCTGTCGTGGGGATAAATAACAGCTACATCACACATACATCAGTACAGCGTTGGCAGTAATGCGGTCGCTGTACCGAACTGCTGTGGTGAAGAGGGAGCTGAGCCAAAAGGCGAAGCTCTCAATTTACCGTCAATCTACGTTCCTCCCCTCGCCTATGGTCATGAGCTCTGGGTAATGACCGAAAGGACGAGATCGCGGATACAAGCGGCCGAAATGAGTTTCCTCCGCAGAGTGGCTGGGCGCTCCCTTAGAGATAGGGTGAGGAGCTCAGTCACATGGGAGGAGCTCGGAGTAGAGCCGCTGCTCCTCCACATTGAGAGGAGCAGCTGAGGTGGCTCGGGCATCTTTTCCAGATGCCTCCTGGATGCCTCTCTCGGGAGTTGTTCCGGGCATGTCCCACCGGGAGGAGGCCCCAGGGAAGACCCAGGACACGCTGGAGGGACTATGTCTCTCAACTGGCCTGGGAACGGCTTGGGGTCTCCCCGGAGGAGCTGGAGGAAGTGTCCGGGGTGAAAGGAAGTCTGGGAGTCCCTGCTTAGACTATATATATAAGCGGAAGAAAATGGATGGATGGATACATCACACATTTGGATCCATTTAGTCTTATTTTGTTTTAGTTGTTGGGAATTAGTTGCCGTTTTCAGTCTCTGCGCTGGTATCGGTCGATATCGGTCATTGGCGGATAAAGCTATAGTATCCAAGTATCTTTGCTCCAACTCAGCTTAAACATATGCACAGATCAACTAAAATATAAACATGTATTTCTTCTGAAATTGATTAAATAATAATAAAAAAAACTATCTATGAGAAATCAGTACTTTTCATACATTTCATTTCATTTTCCTTAACAAATGCAGAGTGTACGAGTATGTAAAGAGCTCGCCCGTACCTCTATCCTCATGGCTTTGGGCTGGATGACGTAGATCTTGTTCCTGTATCCACACCACACGGCGTCGTGCACCACACTGATGCAGCGGATGGAGTGATGAGGCCGGCCCAGGTCCAACAGGTGGTAGTTCGTCAGGTCCCACTGGCCGTCAGCTGATCAACAACAACAACAGATGTATTCACTTACTGTACAAAATGAGAAATATATTTGATCTAATAACCAGTGTTGATGGTAATGCTGAAGCTGGAACATTTTCTGTCTTGACAAAGATATCAAAGAATCAAGTACAATAATGGCATTTAAAAAACAAAACAAAAAATCCAGTGTAATGTGCATGTATGAAAAAGAAAACTAAGTTGTTGCACATAAAAATGAAGCTTTCTGTTTACAATTGATTAATAATTGTGATTGAAATGGAATGTTTTATTGTCACTATCGGTGTTTATTTTTCTGGAAAAGGGAAGAGGGGCAGATAACATAAGATTTCTCTTCTTTCTGCTCCCTTTCATTCAGTTTTTTGTATTGTTATCACGCTGTTGATGTCTTTTTATACTTTATGAATGAAATAAACAAACAAAAATAAAAATAAAAAATAATATTCTGGCTTTTATAACACACTGAATGGGAAGTCAAACAGTTAGAGCAGCAAAATGGGGGAAAAATAAATCAAAGAAATATATATATACTGTATATATATTTAAAAAAAAACATTGACATAAGCAAATAATTGTATTTAACAAGTCAGAATAAGTTTACAAATACCTTAGCCTCTGCCCTACCCTTTCACAAAACATGTGAGATTTACAATAAAGTGTATAGCTTTACGTGTATATCTATGTAGTAAATAAAAGTACATACCAATGTTTCTGTGGAAAATGGCTAATGTCCCGTCGGCCAAAGCTACAAGCACTCGTCCTTTAACGTGGCTGCAACAAATGTTTTTTATAAATTAATACAAAATGTATGTGTAGTATTTTTGTAAAAAGTGTAGTATTTTAGTTTACAAAAACAAACAAACCTAAATACTCACACTATGCCAAGAATGGAGTCCTTTAGTTTGATGGCGTGTAGACACTTCCTCCACCGCGCCACAGACGAATGCACGTACAGACTAAAGAGAAGAACTTGTCATACACAATGCTTAGAACAGAAGTTTTTCCAGTGAAGCCGCGGCTCACAAAGTTTTTACAGTTTGCTCAAATAATATTTCTGAAGAGCTCAGCGGCAGACCCAGCACCGATGATCTCTGGCGCCCCCTTTAGGAGTGCTGGTACCAGTGTGTGCCATGTTATCCTCCTACTCACCATCCATTCTGCGCTCCGAGCCACATGGTGGGCAGAGCGCTGCTCATCCTCAGCACCTCGGTCTCCGGGGCCTCGGAGGGCTCGGGTAAAGACGTGACCTCTGACCCCGGGTCCCTGTGGAAAACACAAATGTCAAAGGAAAGTAAGACGTCTACCTGCCACAAGAGATCGCGTTCACGTTTGTGTTATAACAATGTTTATTTTGTTATAAGGCTGTATAATAGTAATGCCTTTCTCTCCAACCGATTCCACCATCAACCCTACCCTCACACCACAGCCCCACAGTGGGGCTGGGCGATATGGAGAAAAAATATATCTCGATATATATTTTCTTATATCTCGATATACAATATATATCTCGATATCTGTACAGGAAAAATAACCCCTCAAAAACAAATATGTCTTTTTTTTATTGAAGTGCAACTGACATGCAGGTCATGTAGAAACAAAGTTCTGTGACATTAAAAAAAAAAAAATCTCTGTATAGAAAAACAATAAATTAACTGTAAAATAAAGGAAGAAATAATACCTAATTTTTATTCAAAAATAAAACAACTCAACTCAAGCTCATCTTTGCATTAACTCCGTTAACCAGAGGATAATCATGAGCTCCTTTAGAGAGGAAGCTCGGGAGGTTCCTTATTTTAATAGATCCATGTTCCTCACCAGTGGTCAGGAGCTCTGAGGTATCCCACAAGCCACTGCACAGATCAAACTAAACGTTTCCAAATACTATTGTACAAGTTTTACACTGCAGCAGATTAATTAAAATCTTCTGCATAAATAAAGTTTACACTACTAAACTTTACAACATATAAAACATAACTACTATAGAGCCATTTCAGCCCATCTGAGATTATAATGTGTTTAATGCCGCTTTGAGCACATCTGTTTACGTTTTATAGAAACGAAACTTAACACCACATGGCTCATTTGCATAAACTATAAACGCCGAAAAAAAAAGGTTGGTAGCCAGCGGTGGCGCGCACGGCACAGAGAAGGCAAACAAGCGAAGCAGCGAAATCAGAATTAAATATAAACATTATATCCAATCCAATCCACTTTATTTATATAGCACATTTCATAAACTAAAAGCGTTTCCAAAGTGCTGCACAGAAACATCATTTAAAATAAACAAATAATCACAGAAACAAGTGTGCATACAAATAAATATACCATAAAATAATAAAAACAATATAGAATAAAAAATAAAATAAAAAAGAAATAAAAATAAAAACGCTAAAAAATAAATAAATGGATACTCCAAGAACAATAAAATAATAAAAAACCCTAAGATACAATAAAAGACAACAGAGGACCACACAACTCACGCGGTGCATCGATATATACGATATGTCAAAATCCAATATATTTTAAATATCACGATACCGCCCACCCCTACCCCTCAGCCCCACCCTCACACTACAGCCCCCCCTCACCTGTGTTCTGGAGGGGTGGGGGTGGCCTCAGGCTCCATGCCCAGAGGGTCTGTGAAGACGTGCTCTGTGTAGATGCCCGGCTGGCTCTGCTCTGCCCCCTGCTGGCCCTCCGCCTCCTCCTCGCCCACACCAGCGTTGGCTTCTGTAGCTTCTGTGGCCTCCTCTGCTGTGTCTTCAGTCGGGCTCGTCTCCCTGGAGAGTTCCACTGGGCGAGAAAATGACAAACCTACCAGTTACTGTCAGCCAGTCCTTGCCTGGTAACTTTACCTCTGAAATCTTCTCTTCATACAACCCATAAAAACTGATCCAGCTTTTTCAGTTCTGATACTTTGGTGATTAAAGGTGCATTATGTAAATCTTCTAGAGGAGGGTCTGCCACTAGCTGGTCTCCATGGACATGCCTACTGTGGCTATGGCATTCAGTTTATCTATTTCCCAGGCCAAGTTACAGGTCAGATCTGTGGAGAGGCAACCACGCTCACAATAAGAATGCAAGTATCACGATTTACGTTTTGCAAAATACCCACCAGTTAAAAATCTCACTAGGCATGTGCAAGTAAATAAATTGCAAAATGTGTGTTTTTTGGACTATACGTTTTTTTCATGGTTTGGATGGTCCTGCGACTTATACTTCGGATCGACTTATATATTAAAATTTTCACAAGCCTTAAGCGCCCTCTCTTGGCTTGACTTGAAAACTACCGCTACCGCTCTATATATTAAAACTGCACCCTCTTGTGACAGCCACAAGAGGGTGCTGTAGGCTTGTGTGCCAGTATCTGCTACACCAGGGGTCGGCAACCTGCGGCTCTTTGATCCCTCTGATGCGGCTCAGTACAGCGGTCCCTTGTTTATCGTGGGGGTTACATTGTAAAAATAACCTGCGATAGGCTAAATCCGTGAAGTAGTCAGCTTTATATTGCGTGTATAAATATGCGTATATTTCACAGTTCCTCTGACCAAGGCGCCTGGCGCCGCTGCGCTGTTGCGGGTTTTGTTGTCGTGAGAAGGCTTCCGTGCGCTCTCAGGACTGTTCCACCGCCTGGACTCCAAGTTCCACCAGTTCGTTTGCGCTATTTCCCGATGTGCATTGACCACCCAGAGAAGTGTGCGCGCGGACATGAGACGTATGGCCGCGGCCCTTCTGGCATGTGTCCAAATGCCAGACCGCTCAGTCCGTCACTGCTTCAGAGTCACACTGCTCATGATCGAACATTTAAATAAATTTGGCAAACTGACTGCATTCTGTACAGGAGACATGGAGGAGAATGACTGACAAAGACAAAAGTCTACAGTCCTTTAGCCAATCAGGATGCAGAACACAATGCGTGTTGATACACTATTAAAAAAAATCAGCGAAACAGTGAGAGACCACTGTATTTAATTAAAATATATTTTATTTTAGTTAGTTCATTTTCAAAATGTAATTCTATGGCACAAAGGTAAAAAAAAAAAGCTGTTATATGCAGTGTTATTTCATTTTAAATTTCAAAAGGGTTTTGTGGCTCCCAGTGTTTTCTTTACTGTGTGAAACGGGTCCAAATGGCTCTTTGAGTGTTAAAGGTTGCCGACCCCTATGCTACACCATTACTTCTGTACCACTGATTGTAAATGTAAAACAAACTTAAAAGGACAAGGGAGAAGACCGAACACAAATGGCCCCAAAAAGAAAATCATATTCTGCAGATTACAAGTTGCATGTAGTGAAATATGCAGCCGAAAATGGCAATCGAGCAGCAGAAAGAAATTTTGGAGTGAGCGAGAAACTTGTGAGGGACTGGAGAAAAGTGTAGGATACTTTAACTGCAATGAAGAAAACAAAAAAGGCTAATCAGGGGCTAAAACTAGATGGCCACAGCTAGAGAAACAAGTTAAGAAATGGGTGTTTGAAGAACGTGCTGCCGGGAGAGGCTGGTCAACAGCGCAGCTACGTCTCCTCGCCCAGGCAGTTGCCAAGGCGATGAATATAAATGACTTTGCGGGAGGACCTTCTTGGTGCTATCATTTCATGCAACGCAACCGCCTCTATCAGACACGGACAACGATGTCCCAAAAACTGCCAGCAGACCTCCAAGCCAAGGTAGACAGTTTCCGTGAGTTGGTTGAAAAGCAAGTAATTGAGCACAAATTTATTATAAAATAAATTTCCCCCCCAAAAGTGCGACTTATAGTCCGGTGTGACTTATATATGTTTTTTCTTCTTCATTACACATTTTTTGGCTGGTGCGACTTATAGTCCAAAAATACGGTAATAAAAAGATGTATATTAAAGGTGCACTGTGTAACCTTTCATGTTTCAAGGGTCTCCATGGAGATCTCAAAATATCACAGGTGACATGAAGCTAAAACACATGATTACACGTCAACCTATTGTATATAAAAAAAAAATTCAACCATTACATAATCAAAAGGTTTTTTTTGTTGTTTTTTTTAGACCTCACCTGATGTGGAGATGCCGCTGTGCTCCGTGGGCTGCTCGCTCCCTCTGGCCCCTGCTGTCTGTGGTACTGCCGTGGTTCCCTCCGCAGCCAGAGCACCGTCGCTGCCCGTGGAGCCCACACTGGCCACGCTGCCCGCTAAGCTCACCCCGTCTCCAGCCTGACCGCCGTCCACGTCCTGAGGAACCTCCTCTCCGGCCGGGAAGTCCGTCTCCAACACTCCTGAAAGAGCAACACTGTAGTGGTGAATAAATCTGGAGGACCTACTGTGCTCGTGTTTGCCATCGTTATAATCTCTGACCCAATCTCTGGGTTATTAAGTCATAATTTACACATTTTAAAGCCAAGTAAAGAAAAGTGGGAGGGGATAAGGGATAGGGATTACTTAAACATGCAGAAACCAATCAAAATATTATTTCCTTAAAACCATAGACCAGCGTTTTTCAACCTTCAGGTTAGAATTCAAATGGGGTCGCCTGAAATGTCCGGAGCAGTGCAGTCACAATAACTAGTGATGGGCAAATGAGACGGAGCTCCGGAGCACGTCTCGTTCTTTCTGAAACTGTCTCGCAGCAGCCGCTCACGTGACCAAAGTGTCGACGTGTTGGTCCCTCCCCCCGCTGCTTCGCTCTGCGTGTCAATCGCTTCAGTGTATCGAAGCGTTTCATTGGCTCAGCGAATGTTCCGCTCTGCGATTGGTTCAGAGTGCTTCAGAGTGTTCAACGCGCTTCCTTGGTTTGACAAGCGCTAAACTGCTACAGTATAAAAGATGCACCAATATTTCTTAAAAATGTTGGGAAGTGAGGAGTATTGTGTGACGTTAGTGGTGATTTCGGTGACTTCTGGCGACTTTTGGCATTTGTTTCATTTTCAGTGGCATCTACAAGTGGAAAAAAGCGATCCATTTCCATCCAAATCATGGGTTGTGTGTTGGTTTGCAATGGTTAAATGTGTCCACTAGAGGTCAGTGTTTCTCTGAGGCCTCAGACACATCGAACCATTTGACACAATATTGCGACTGAGGCTGAGACTGAAACATGATATATTGAAAAAAAAAAAAATCTATGGGGTCGCCAGAAATGTGTTACCGAAATAAGGCTCAGATTGTAAAAAAACGTTAATTCTCCTTTAAGGCTTCTAATAAATAACAGGAAGTTTTGCCATTCACTGTGTGTAGAATCTGTGGGTACTCTCCCCATCCCTTTACACCCCTGCCTCTGCCTTCTTACCGGGCACACTGGCGATGCAGAGCACATGAGTATTACAGGCGTAGAAGGAGTCCAGGATGTCCGCGGGCTGCGTGGCGTCCAGAACCATGACTTTGGTGGAGGAGTGAGTGCTGGTGCACACCCACACCCGACTCGACAGCTCGTCCTGGGCCACAAGGTCCCTCTCAGCCTCCACCTTCTCTGGGTCCTACAGGCACAACATCACAGGACTCAGGTACGTGGTTTTACAGACTTGTGTTCACTAATATATGGGGAAGCTTCTGCCACCTCTTTGGCTTCATGAAGAATTTATGGTGGCCGTCAGCACTCCTGGAGAATTGGCCTAAATCATCACAGTACATTTTACTGCAAGTTACTGCATCTTAACCTCAAAAACAACTATTTTGGAGTAAGACAGAACGGTTATTATAGTTGTAAAGTATAAACACTATGGTGACAAGTCAAATTTGAGAAAAATACAACGTTTTTGAGGGATTTGCTTAACAACTATCAGTCTGTGGCACCTCTATGTTTCAATACATGGCCCTCGACACCCCAGGCTTAGAATTTTCATAGATTTTTCACAGTGTTTCTATGGCGACCTCACCAAAGCCGATGCTAAACATGTTATGAATTCAAAGCAGAACATGGGCTATGTCACACCCCCCATTTTCAGACATGCAGGTATCCTTTGTGCTCACCTTGTTGTCATTGTCCAGTTGGTCTAAACTGCACTGGGAGCCCTTCTTCTGCCTCTGGAGCTCTGCCCTGCCCCCGGACACGTTCACGCCCGCTGCACACCACAACTGGAGCAACAACAAACACAATTAATAAAAAAAAATGGCTGATTTTGAATTATTCCACCACTGTTTTCTTGATATTCTTATGTGACTTTCGAAAACAGTAACGTAACCATAAAATAAACGCAGGACTAATGCAGTACAGATGTAATATTCCCAGTACCTTCATAGAGGTGTCCTTCTGTTCCAGAGGCCTCAGATACACAGGGACAGGCAAGTTCATCTTATTCTCATTCTGTCCACCGTTTACCTGAAAACATATTACAGACAGGGTAACACCAGCAAACCTTCAGAATGTTCTTTTGGCAGAAATCTAATCTTTTTTGGATCAAAACCTGTCGGCAGAGCTTCTGAACCACATCAAAAGGACTGAAAGAGGTTATTCCCCAGCTGAACAAATCTTGCCTTGAAAAATCAATGCCAAGATGAGGTTTTGTAGCATTTTCTGTGAGGTATTTACACCGCTTATGGCAGATGTCCATTCGTTAGGTTTCAGAGACCCATACAGAGGGTCTGACACAGCAAAAACTCACATCTCACTTGAATCCAGTGCACGGTAATCAGATTTATTCAGAAACGGATAAAGCCTTACCTTGCATTTTCCTGGGAGGCTCCAGCCGTGGGCAGTGACGCGCCCGTCCTCCTTCTGCATGTGAGCCTTCACCTGTCGATACTGCGCCCTCTTCTGCTCTTTACGAGACGGAGAGCTGCACACCTCCTTCCTGCAGAATCACGTATTGTATTTATCCTACTAATATTTATTGGTAATATTTTTTACATATTAAAATCGTCATCTAAATATCTATCCATCCATTTTCTTCCACTTATCCGGGGCCGGGTTGCGGGGGCAACCTGGACATTTCCTCCAGCTCCTCCGAGGGGACCCCAAGGCGTTCCTAGGCCAGCCGGGAGACGTAAGCTGTGTCTCAATTCTCAGAGTGCACAGTTCGGAGTGTGGTTTTAAGGGCATGTACGTCACATCTGGCGAGACGACTGCTGTCCCATTTCGTTTTTGTCCTATGCAAAGATAACACACAGTCTGAAGACCGCAGTCATTTCCATGGAAATCGGGGCGTGGACCAACTGCGTGAAAAAGCACACTTCGCGCACTCATATATCCCAGCATGCACCGCGCGCTACTTCTTCTACGGGAGAAAATGGAGTCAGCGGCGGCATTTGGTAGTTGCGAGACCTATCGCATTTCGCTGACGCCCATGCGGTCCACGGAGCCCCCTTAAAACCACGCTCTAAACTCTGAGAATTGAGACATGGCTACTGTCCCTCCAGTGTGTCCTGGGTCTTCCCCCGGTGGGACATGCTGGACGAGGGAGGCGTCCAGACGACATCTGGAACAGATGCCCGAGCCACCTCAGCTGCTCCTCCCAACGTGGAGAAGCAGCGGCTCTACTCCGAGCTCCTCCCATATGACTGAGCTCCTCACCCTATCTCTAAGGGAGCGCCCAGCCACTCTGCGGAGGAAACTCATTTCGGCCGCTTGTATCCACGATCTCGTCCTTTCGGTCATTACCCAGAGCTCATGACCATAGGTGAGGGGAGGAATGTAGATTGACGGTAAATCAAGAGCTTTGCCTTTTGGCTCAGCTCCCTCTTCACCATAACGGTCCGGTACAGCGACCGCCTGCACCTCACGCTGCACCGATCCGCCTGTCACATCACACCGACATCATGTAACACTTCTGAGAGGTCTGATAATACGAAACTATAGTATGATACTTAAAGGAGAATTAACGTTTTTTTACAATCTGAGCCTTATTTGGGTAATAAAACAAGTTGTTTTACTCACCCATAGCACTTTGGTGTCATATGGAGCATTTCCGGAGATGTTTTAGATTAGCGATATCTGTAACGCAAGTTCTCGGAGCATATATTTGCGATCTCCAAATAACACAAACTTTAGCACTTTTCAAATCACAGAAGCTCAATGTCTTAGTCTACACTTTCGTTTCAGTCAAAAGTGGCCTGTAATCCGAGATTTATCCGTAATTTACAGCTTTGCGTTTCATGTTTGGGTCCCGAGAGCTGAGAGCGAAATACTCCGCACATGCGCACTGGCCTCCTCATCTACTCGAAACTATGGCTAAATCTCAGATTACAGGCCCCTTTTGACTTAAACCAAAGTGTAGACTAAAACATTGAGCTTCTATGATTTCAAAAGTGCTAAAGTTTGTGTTATTTGGAGACCGCAAACATATGCCCCGAGAACTCACGTTACGGAGATCGCAAATCTAAAACATCTCTGGAAGTGCTCCATATGACACCAAAGTGCTATGGGTGAGTAAAACAACTTGTTTTATTACCCAAATAAGGCTCAAATTGTTAAAAAAAAAGTTAATTCTCCTTTAAGTTTAGAAGGTTTTTTTTAATAGTTTATTGCCATGCCAGAATTGGATTTAGCAACATTTTTGTCATTTTTGTGTTACTCACTCTTCATTGAGGAAGTCGAACGTTTTGGACTTCTCTGTGGGGAACTGGGAGAAGGTGCTGCTCCTCTTCACCAGGCTGCCCGGAGCGTTGTACTTGACGTTGGACTGGGAGTCGGACTTCTTCAGGGCGGGGCTGCTGCTGCTGCTGCTGCTGGAGGAGGAGCTAAAGAGTCTGCTGAAGCTGAGGGGGGCGGAGTTACAGCGACGCCAACGAGACGAGAGAAGGAGTGCGGGGAGAGAGAGGAGAGCAAGGCACGGGTCACCAACCAAACCACATGGACAATCAGAAAGCATGCTGGGAATCAAGAGACGTCACATGACCTCGTACGGCCTGCATTGAATTTTAATATTAAAGCAAAATTTGAAGCTTCACTATCAGTTTGCAGTTAATTTCTCCAAAATAGTCCAGGCCTGTCAATTAGAAAAAACAATTCCACGCTCCAAAGGTACAATTTTCCAATAAAAATAAAATGTTCCAATTGATTTGCTTATTAGAGTGAAATCTCTGGCATCAGTTTGTCAGTTCAATGAGTATTTAAAGTTGTCGTTGTTGTAAAGTTGTTGTTGCGTTAAATTTGAGAATCTTGTACTGTGGATGATTAAAAAAGTGTTCCAAAAACAGCACTTTCTCGAACACATTTTCAATATGAATTCAAATTTCTTAGAGGAAGAAAAACTGTTCCACCTTGTGATGTTATGTGGTAATACAGGAAATGCTCCACTGTGTTTTAAAATCCACACCAAGGTTATTATAGTTAACGAAAACAAACGAAAAAAATAATATTTTCATTAACTGAAAGAAATAAAAATGACAAAAGAAACTAACTGAACCTGTATTGTGTGTTTACAATACTAACTGAAATTATAGATAAACTAAAGCAGGACTAAACCAGTACTAAACCAGGACTAAACTAGAACTAAACCAGGACTAAACAAGGACTAAACCAGGCCTAAACCAGGACTAAACTAGGATTAAACCAGGCCTAAACCAGGACTAAACTAGGACTAAGCTAGAACTATACCAGGACTAAACAAGGACTAAAGCAAGACTAAACTAGGACTAAATTAGAACTAAACCAGGACTAAACTAGGATTAAACACGGACTAAACAAGGACTAAAGCAGAACTAAATTAGGACTAAACCAGCACTAAACCCGGACTAAACCAGGATTAAACCAGGATTAAACTAGGACTAAGCTAGAACAAAACCAGGACTAAAGCAGGACTAAACTAGGACTAAATTAGAACTAAACCAGGACTAAACTAGGATTAAACACAGACTAAACAAGGACTAAAGCAGGACTAAACCAGGACAATTAAAAGAAAAAAACAATAACTAACCAAAACTGTATTGTGTGTTTACAAAACTAAAACTAACTGAAATTATAAATAAATCGCTCTTCGCTTTCGCCTTTTTTGGAGTTGGTAAATGTGGAAGTTTTGGTGTGTATTTTTATTTGTTTTTGCTCTTAAGGCTGCAGCTTGTGGACCGCTTTGGTTGTTGTGGGGGTAAAACCTGAATAAATGTTTTAAAATTGGATTCGTTTGTTGTAAGTTTGATAACACAATACTTTCTTTTTGAATCCTGCACTTGACAAATAACCCAAAGTATAACCCAAAAACTAAAACCAATAAAAACTAAACTAAAACTAAGCAGTTAGAAAAAAATGAAAATGAAAACTATCAGAGCCACTCTAAAAACTAATTAAAACAAACTGAATTAGAGGAAAAAACTAACTAAAACTAAACTATAATGAAAAATCCAAAACTATTGATCCGTACACAGTCACTCGATGCATTTGGATTCAACCTTGTGGGAATATCATTACATTTGATTGGCTAAAGAGTAGATCACATCACAGAGCAGGCGGGAGGCAGGAGAAGCCCGGGAGAACAGGTAGAGTTAGATTTGAAAATTCTACAATGTTCTGCACAGTTAGTCGGTCAAGGAGAGAAAACACTTGGATGAACTTTGTCAGATGGAGCAGTCCATTGGGTAGAAATACATGTTTTACCTAATGCTGATGTTTCAACAGCATAAAGAGAGATTAGAGAAATACTTTGATCATATATTGATTATATATTCATCATTTGTTTAGTGGTGATAGTCAAAGTCAAGGATAATAACAGTGTTTACGTAAATTACAGTCAAATATGAATAGAGATACAGTGGAATATAACAAAATGTTCAATTACTCACAACTGCCAGATGCTGGATTTCTTCTTTTCGGTCAAAGTTGGATTTTCTCTCGAAGCTCTAAAACAAACAATGAACTTATTTGGATAGGAATTTATAACTACATAAAAAATATACTCAGTCCTCAAGAAGTGCCAGTTAGTCCAGTGGGTAAAAAGTGTAAAGTAAAGTGTAAGTGAAACTACTGAAAACTACTGAGGGATTCTTCACTCATACTGAAAATAAGGTTAAAGCCCCAGTGTGTAGTATTCGTGGCGCATAGGTGGATGGTGCTATTGCACTTTCTGTTTTAGCTACGGCAGACCTCGAGGGTCACCCGGGTGCGCGCACAAGCCGCGCGCCCCCGTTTTTTGTTTTTTTTTTCTCATGAAAACACACATTCCTGATCATGTACCATGACACTCTACATATCAAATGAAACCTTACAGTCTCCTCTTTTTGACTATGCAATTCATTTCCCTGCACAACAATCACTCCCTGAGCACATGGGGCTTTTATACAGAAAAGCACAAAACGAGGTTAGCTTACCTTAGAACGCTTTGCACAGGTCAAACTCTGTATTTCACCATAAACTTGCTCTCAATTTGTCCGTAAGGATCCAGCGAATAAAATCCAGTAAAACAATTTAGTCCAAAACACGTGTTAGATCCATTACGAGTCTGATCTGGCAGCATGCTTGTGTTGTTTACCCAAAACCACGAGCCTTGCCGAAGGCGAAGGCGGAGCCCAAATGTCCTTCTGCGGCTCTCGTATTCAAAATGGCTGCCTCTGCATGGGGAAGATCCCCCTTTTATGTGACTATATCTAAGTCCAAAAGAATACTTTGATTTCATGATGGAAGTGAAAAGGCTTGGGAAACACTGTATTTTTGAATGGGTATCTTCAATTTCAGTAATTAACGGGTAAAAATCTTACACATTGTCCCTTTAAGGATAAGGACAAGCGGCTCAGCCTGGTGGTGACCCGTGCTTGCAAGTTTAACGCCATACTGTGGAACATTCCAGGAAAGCAATAATGTTCATGGGGACAGCTGTATGACAGACTTTCCACAAGAAAAGTTACATAGTGGTGTCGACATGAAGAATTTGTAATTCAAGCTTTTCAGCAGTAAGTCGAGATGAAATAGAGCTGTAGTCCTTCTAACTTGTACTTGCCCACACTTACACCGAAATACATCATACTGAAAAAGGAGCAAACTCGTTGTTTTACTCACCCATAGCACTTTGGTGTCATTTGGAGCATTTCCGGAGATGTTTTAGATTAGCGATATCCGTAACGCGAGTTCTCGGGGCACATGTTTGCGGTCTCCAAATAACACAAACTTTAGCACTTTTCAAATCATAGAAGCTCGATGTCTTAGTCTACACTTTCGTTTGAGTCAAAAGTGGCCTGTAATCCGAGATTTAGCCATAATTTCGAGTAGATGAGGAGGACAGTGCGCATGTGCGGAGTCAGTTTATTTCGCTCTCAGCTCTCAGGACCCAAACATGAAAGGCAAAGCTGTAAGACGTTTGGACCATCATGTTTACAGTACCCACTTCAGTCAGGACGATTTTTTACCAGCAAAGGAAAAGAAAGAAGGCCAGCGGATTCAGCGCACGATTCTAAGAAGTAATGCGAAACCGATGGGTGTTCTCTGTGTTGCTCCTAAAACTGTCTCTGCTTCATTTTTCCGTATCCATTCTGTCTCCTCATCCGTATACTCCTCTTCAGTCCTCAGTCCTCCATAAGTCCTCTTCAGCCTCAAAGTCTGAATCTTCTGCCATGTTTCGCTCGCAATAGAAAAGTTCAGAGCGGTGTTTATCTGCGGAACAGCTGGGACTTCACGCATGCGCGCTGTCCTCTATGATGACGTCATCAGATGAAACTGTAGCTGGATATCGGGTTTCAGGCTGCTTTGGACTCCACTTCAAGTCTACGCTGACACAGCGATCTTCTGTGATTTGAAAAGTGCTAAAGTTTGTGTTATTTGGAGACCCCAAATATATGCCCCGAGAACTCACGTTACAGATATCGCAAATCTAAAACATCTCCGGAAATGCTCCATATGACACCAAAGTGCTATGGGTGAGTAAAACAACTGGTTTTATTACCGAAATAAGGCTCAGATTGTAAAAAAAACGTTAATTCTCCTTTAGTCTGTATGGGTTTCCTTCTAAAAGTGTCGTGCGGTAACACCGGCTTACCTCTGACAGTCTCGTCTCAGCTCGGTTCTGCTCGCGTTCTGGAGCATACGTAAGTAGGTCCAGTAAGTTCGCAGGGACATTTAATAAAGCTTGTTTTTCTTCTCAAAACAACATTTGTCCAAAAAGTGATATATTTGCGTCCCAGACAGTTGGACGCTAAAAATTCAGCAGTGTATTTCGTATTCGCATATTTTCTCTCTAGATTCGTATCAATGCGCCCACGTTAGCTCTATCAGCCTGTTCACTCGTTAACTTCCACACATTCGCTAAAAGTGAACAGGCTAACAGAGCTAACGTGGGCGCATTGATACGAATCTAGAGAGAAAATATGCAAATGCAAAATACGCTGCTGAATTTTTAGCGGACAATTGTCTGGGACTCAAATACAGTCATACCTCACCTTACGAAAGACCCAACTAATGAATAATCCAAGTTACAAAACGCGTTTATGTAAAATTTTCGTCTCTGAATACGAAAGAAAATTCAAGTTACGAAACGCGAAATCTCAAAAATTCAAATAATGTGCGCTTGGATTTGCGCTCGGCTTCGCAGCAGCCGGAATCCCCCATTGCGACTCTACTTAAAAAAAACGAAAAAAAAAAATCACGTTACGAAACCACTTCTGGAACGAATAAATTTCGTAAGGTGAGGTATGACTGTATATCACTTTTCGGACAAATGTTGTTTTGAGAAGGAAAAACAAGCTTTATTAAATGACCCCACGAACTTTCCGGAAATACATTTACGAGCTACATTACCTGAGGATAACCGAGAGCCAATCACGCTGTCATGGGTAAGTCAGTGTTAGTCTCAGGACATTGTTGAAGGGGAAACCATACAGATTAACATAAAAAAAAAGAAAACGCACTATCCCTTTACGGTAAAAGTTCTCTTATCCAAGTACAGTTTAAGCCTTCTTCTCCCTGAGCCCGTCGCTGTTGTACCTGATCATCTCAGTCCAGCGCACGGCCTCCTGCAGCTCCATCAGTCGCTCCTTGTACTGGTTCCTCTCCATGAGCACACGGGCCATCTCCACCCGGGTGAAGCGCTTCTTCTGGGCCACGGGGATGTCGCTCTGTGACACACAAAACTAAACACTCAGGAAGTGGATCCATACATACACTGTCCATCCTCGAACACCCCTTGGTCCTTTCTTATACATTTGATTTTGTTTTAAATCTGTGCTGTAGCAAATGCAAGAAACACATATTTCTATTTCTTGATTAGTTTTACATTTTTTATATTTCCTTTTTAACATGCATCTTTCTGGCTCCTTCCCTGCTTAGAAATATAAAGTTAAAACCAAACCATACTCTCCATGGAGATACGTTTTTGCCATACTTATATTATAGCCAAAGGAACATTTCCATGGAAACAACCAGGAGGTGGCACTAAACAAATAAGTCAAGTTTGTGGAGATGCAAGCCCGCTCACAGTAATGACGCACATTTTTCTGTGTTTTAGAGCATGTTAGTCTGTTTTTCAGCCAAAATGTTACGTGTTAAATGTATATCATTGTTTATATATATAACACAACACGGTGCAGTTTTCTGTGATATTTTTCAACCAAAGGGATGTAACACATTTTAAAGTGCTGTATGATGGTTAAAACGTTTACTTAGCATTATCTGATACTCACATCTTCTTCATCTTGGGTTTTTTGTCTAATCTCCTCCACTTCTTGCCTCACTCTGAAATACAGAAGTGCAGTAAATATCAAACAAGTGTTTAATTCACAGGAGATTTTGGCAATTTTTTTGTCAAATTATTTTCCCCCAAACCGAATAAAGAATAAATTTGCAATTTGTATACAAATGAGAATAGATCATTTGAATTCTATACTTCTTGAGTTCCTCCTCCAGGTCTTTGTTCTTCTCCTCCAGTTTGGCTTTGGCCTGGACCACTGCCTCTAGCTCCCCCTGCAGGACTTCCTTCTCACAGGTCAGCTCGTCCACCTTCAGAATCAGGTCCTTGTTCACTACGTTTAGAGCGTTCCTAAAAACAAAACATTACAAAGAGTGTGAGTGAATCACATGATTTATTGGTGTGGTGGGTAAATAAGAGGGTCATTCTTACTTTGTTTCAAGTAACTGTGAATTTTCCTGAATGAGATTTTCCACTTCACGGCCCATGCCTTTTAGTTAAAGAAACACAGAGTTAGCCCAACGCTAATACACAGGGAGACAATTACTAACTGACTTATGATTTAAATCAATCAGGCATAACAGTATGTCCACCAACAGGACAGTCAGACCAACCAACAGGATGAACCGATTTATACACATTTGCTCAAATTATTAAATACCATAACAGTCTTATTTTTGTCATTTTCTCTACATAAATCTGCATGTGTAGACACCATCAGGGAGGTGTAGGACCACCTGTACAGGAGGGTGGAGCTCCAGCAGACGTCCCACAGGTTTGGGTGATTTGGACACATTATTCTAGACAAAGTCCAGATCAGCACAAATGACACAGTATGTTCAGTAGTATGAAGCTTTAAACCTTCATTCTAAAGATTTGTTGGAACAAATTTAAATGATTTATTTCAAATGAAATCATTGGTTCTAGTAATAATGAGCAGGACTTGCTGGCAGGGGAGATGCAATCTCCAACTCAGTCTTTGGTTTATAGCACTTTGTCTTTGTCAAAGACAAAGTGCTATAAGTTGTCCTATCTACATTGAAAAATGATAAAATGCAGAGGGCAGCGTGAATAATTTTATACAATATGAAATACAATCATCAAGTTGTCCAAAGGCTGATTATTAATGTTCATATTGTTATGCCTGATCCATGATCATATCTAAGTGCAAAATACACATGCATCTACAGGTGACTACACTCCACTATTAGAAACATGTGCAGAGGAAAAGGAGGAGGATGGTAGAGAGGGAGAGGTCTTACCAATCAAACTAAGGTCTGATAAACCATGCAGTAATCCATGTCAGGCAGGAGGACAAAGAGAGAGAGAAATGTGCAGACAGTTTAGGTGAGATGAATAAACGTGAAGGAGCCAGGGTCAGGGTCTGGAGAGCCATGTGTCTTTGTCATTCTACAGCGAGTGCCTGTCTGGTACTTCTACAGACAAACTGTCTGATCATCTTTTTATAGACATAGTCCAAAGATTTATAGCTGGTTATTAAAACTACTGCACATCACATCAGGTCTACACAGGACAGGCTCCTGGAGAGATCACTAAATAAAAAAAATAAATGCCATTTAAAACCTCTTCAGGAATGTATTTGATGAGGAAACATTGTTATAACACAGTAGAACAGTCTTTAACGTTAGCATTAGCATGTAGCTAGTGACTGGCAGTGAAATGAGCAGGTGTGGACTACACAGAAATGGGCTACACAGGTGTGGGCTACACAGGTGTGAGCTACACAGGTGTGAGCTACACAGGGGTGGGCTACACCGGGGTGGGCTACACAGGTGTGAGCTACACAGGTGTGAGCTACACAGGGGTGGGCTACACCGGGGTGGGCTACACAGGTGTGAGCTACACAGGTGTGAGCTACACAGGGGTGGGCTACACGGGTGTGGGCTACACGGGTGTGGGCTACACGGGTGTGGGCTACACGGGTGTGGGCTACACAGGTGTGGGCTACACGGGTGTGGGCTACACGGGTGTGGGCTACACGGGTGTGAGCTACACAGGTGTGGGCTACACAGGTGTACACAGGCGTGGGCTACACAGGCGTGGGCTACACAGGCGTGGGCTACACAGGTGTGAGCTACACGGGTGTGGGCTACACGGGTGTGAGCTACACAGGTGTGGGCTACACAGGTGTACACAGGCGTGGGCTACACAGGTGTACACAGGCGTGGGCTACACAGGTGTACACAGGCGTGGGCTACACAGGCGTGGGCTACACAGGCGTGGGCTACACAGGCGTGGGCTACACAGGCGTGAGCTACACAGGCGTGGGCTACACAGGCGTGGGCTACACAGGCGTGAGCTACACAGGCGTGGGCTACACAGGCGTGAGCTACACAGGCGTGAGCTACACAGGCGTGGGCTACACAGGCGTGAGCTACACAGGCGTGAGCTACACAGGCGTGGCTACACAGGCGTGAGCTACACAGGCGTGGGCTACACAGGCGTGAGCTACACAGGGGTGGGCTACACAGGTGTGGGCTACACAGGTGTGAGCTACACAGGGGTGGGCTACACAGGTGTGGGCTACACAGGGGTGGGCTACACAGGGGTGGGCTACACAGGCGTGGGCTACACAGGCGTGAGCTACACAGGGGTGGGCTACACAGGTGTGGGCTACACAGGTGTGAGCTACACAGGGGTGGGCTACACAGGTGTGAGCTACACAGGTGTGAGCTACACAGGTGTGGGCTACACAGGTGTGAGCTACACAGGCGTGAGCTACACAGGCGTGGGCTACACAGGCGTGGGCTACACAGGCGTGGGCTACACAGGCGTGAGCTACACAGGCGTGGGCTACACAGGCGTGAGCTACACAGGCGTGGGCTACACAGGCGTGGGCTACACAGGCGTGGGCTACACAGGCGTGGGCTACACAGGCGTGGGCTACACAGGCGTGGACTACACAGGCGTGGGCTACACAGGCGTGAGCTACACAGGGGTGGGCTACACAGGCGTGGGCTACACCATTCTCTAAAAGGTTTAAGTTTATACATGTTAATCCCACATTGTAATGGCACATTCATAAGTGCCAGACTACTGCAGGCTAGTCTAATACTCTAGAATACACCGGTATGGCTGACCAGGCTCTCAAATCTGACCACTGGCTCCATTAACAAAGAGAAACTGGTGTGGCTTTGATTTCTAGTATCACGGTTAAAACCACAGCAGAGTAAAGAAAAACAGCAGAAAACGTTCTCGCTGTGAAAAGAAGAGTTAGCAAAACCTGAGACTAGGGCTGAAGGATTCTTCAAAATTAAATTAAAATCACTATTTGAATATTTCATATTATTATTATTTATGAGAACCAAGCGTCACTGTTTCTGCAGGGACTCTTATGTAAAAATAAAATAAGTGCTAATGGCTAAATAAAAAATGTTAATTTTTAAATTTAGCTACAAATACATGGGATTCTTGGATTACTAGTAGTTATTATTATTTTTTGTATTATTTGTTTATTTGATTCATAAAGTATAAAAAGACATCAACAGTGTCATAACATTACAAGAAATGAATGAAAGGAAGAGTTGATAATAATAATAACTCTTCTTCTCCTTTTCATTCATTTCTTGTAATGTCTTGTAATTTTATTATTATTATTATTATTATTATTATTATTATTATTATTATTATTATTATTATTATTATTATTATTAGTAGTAGTAGTAGTAGTAGTAGTAGTAGTAGTAGTAGTAGTAGTAGTAGTAGTAGTAGTAGTAGTAGTAGTAATTGTAATAATAATAATAATAATAATAATAATAAATAAAGGTTTTCAGGATTTTTTATATATATATATATATGAATACAATAAATAAATATATAAAAATACATAAAAATAAATAAAAATAAAAATACAATTTGAAAAAATAAAATAAAATAAAATCATTCAGCCCAACCTAAGATACTGTACTGAATAACCCATGCATGCACAAACTTGAAAAACTGTCGTCGGCATTAAAAAGGTCATTGTGGCGCTGCAACAGAAGTTAATAAAGAAGCTCTGGTTTTGAATGAAAATGTAAATGGCTGAATGGGACAGAGAAGAGGAGACGGTTTAGATAATATGAGTTATACACACCAGAATACTCCACTGGATGATGGACAGAAGCAGAGGATGAGAGAAGAGAGGGAGGAGAGAGAGAGAGAGAGGTGATGTTAACATGGCGAGATGGCTCAGTAAAACAGGTGACGCAAGAAATAATGACAAATAATTCAGGAGACATAATATGCAAAGTGATATATGTAGGCTGACCTGCACCAAAGTCACTTAAAAGGAACAGTGTTTGATTCTTCCGTGAACATCACCGACCCGTCTCCCCAGATATGAGGTAAACAAATCTAAGGCTACGTTCAGACTGCAGGGCTTAAAGGGATAGTGCGGGTTTTTTTTTTTTTATGTTAATCTGTATGGTTTTCCTTCTAAAAGTTACGTGTGTTGACACTGGCTTACCTCTGACAGTCTCAGCTGATCCCAGTTCGGCTCGCTTTCTGGAGCCCACGTAAGTAGGTCCAGTAACTTCCCTGGAACATGAAATAAAGCTTGTTTTTCTTCTCAAAACAAAACATTTGTCCAAAAGGTGATACATTTGCGTCCCAAACAGTTGCCCACGAAACATCCAGCAGCGTAGTTTGCGGTCTCGTATTGTATTTCTCGAGTCGTATCACTGCGTGCATATTAGCTGTATTAGCCTGTTATCCTTTAGCAGAAGTGTACGGCAGATGCGGTCCGCCGTAAGGGGAAGTTTACAAGTGAACAGGCTAATACAGCTAATATGCGCGCAGTGATACGAATCGGGAGAGGCAATACGCGAACGCAATCTACCCTGCTGGATGTTTCATGGACAACTGTTTGGGATGCGAATATATCATCTTTCGGACAAATGTTTGTTTTTGAGAAGAAAAACAAGCTTTATTTCATGTTCCAGGGAAGATACCGGACCTACTTACGTGGGCTCCAGAAAGCGAGCCGAACCGGGATCAGCTGAGACCGTCAGAGGTAAGCCGGTGTCAACACACATAACTTTTAGAAGGAAACCCATACAGATTAACATAAAAAAAACGCACTATCCCTTTAAGGCTCAATTTGGATTTTTTTTTTTTTGTGAAATCAGATTTTTTCGCAAGGTCGTTCACATTTCCAATTAAATGTGACTTGTACGTGATCTCCAGTGTGGACTTTAAACGCCCCAAAAGTGTCCCGCATGCGCCTTGGAGGACACGACGAGGTCACGTGCAGCGAGGGTGCTCAGTGTTTACGGAAGTCGCCTAAACATGGACACTAGCATTGAGCACTTGGCGATTTTAAAGTTGCTGTCGTACCAGAGACAGAACATGTACAACTTATTTGTTTTAGGGAGGAGATTGAGAAGGTAAAGGAGAAAGTTTTTGGCCATGGCGTTTTGTGGGTTCCTCTTCAGTAACGCAGCTATCCAGCAATTCTATCAGCTCAACGCTGGACTTGTCTTCTAATATACGGTCCAGTTCTGTTCAGTTTCCATCTACTTCAGTGCAGAATAGTGACGTTTGTTGCTTGTTGATGACGTGTAGGTCGGATGAACGCGGCCTGGCCGTTCAGACTGAAGTTGCATGTCAAAAGATCGGATATGTATCGGTTTTAGGACCACATATCCAAGTGGCCTGGATCGCATTTGAAAAAATCGGATCTGTGTCGTTCAGACTGTCATTAAAAGATCAGATACAGGTCGTATAGGGGTGAAAAAAATATCAGATTTGGGTTACTTCAGGCTGCAGTCTGAACGTAGCCTAAATTACACCGCTAATTTTTTGGTGCAGGGTCCATTTTTTGGAACATTCAAGTACAACAATAACATCACCATGGAGACAAGAAGATGTTGGACCCTCCACCAGAAAAGTCATATAGTGCACCTATAATTTTGCTTAATCAAAGTCAACACTCCTGGAGAATTAGTTTAAGATTGATTGTGGTTTGTGTCTTTGCTCACTACTGCCAACAGAGGGCGTCGTACTGATACTCTCCACAGGTTATTGTTCGTATCATTTCAAAATTGCAAAACAAGACACTCCAATGCCCATGTGATCATAAGTTTGAAAAAGTCAGTAAAAAACAATGTTATCACCATTGAACTTCCAGTAAATTTGTTAGAAGATTAGAACGCTTTCACCCGTGTAAATACTCACCTAGCAGGTCGGCCCCTTCGTCCACGTCACCTATGAGCCCCGTGCCTGCAGACGACAGCTCCTCAAACAGAGAGTCCGTGTTCCGGTCAAACGCCTTGTTCTCGATACCCTTTGTGGGAGTGCTGGAAGAGACGAGCGGAAAAAAGGGAGTCATGAAGGTGTACAGAGCACCTAAAGACTGCACATGGCCTAGACCTGCTCTAAAGGAGATCTAAACCAGGACTGAACGAGATTAAAGACCAGCGCACCCTAATGTGTCCAATTTATGGCCCAATCGCAGGCGAATGGGGCGCTATGGGCAGTGCGTCTCTGTGCTGGACGTCTTTGTCAAAGGACTGCTCTGATTGGTCAGGAGTTTCGATCCAGGCAACACCATTGAGCGTTAACAAACATTTTTGACATGGCGTTACTCCAGGTTTCTAAGTAAGAACAATGCCATTCCTGTTATCTTAAAGAAGGGATTCTCAAGGGCCTAAAAAAGGGGGTGCAGAGTGTTTCAGTGCAGTACCATTTTCTTGGCTTATTTTAAGCTTAAATTAACATTAATCAGAGGGAATGGAGAAATATTTATTAAAAACACATTGATATATATGTGCCAAAGTGCCAAAGTAACTGTAAATACAAATTAAAGCCGCAAGCGGCGTTGGTCGGGACCTCGCACCTGCGTTTGTTCGTCTTACTGAGACGCACAGCCATACGAAATTTCGTGTGCCTGGCACAATTATCTCACTTCCTGTTGGGCGTGGCCATGACATTGTAGATACCCTGTCAGAACAGACCCTGTCAGACCCTGTCAGACCCTGTCAGACCCTGTCAGACTCTGTTAGACCCTGTCAGACTCTGTCAGACCCTGTCAGACCCTGCATGTGGCCTCCATGCTGAGGCCTACATGAACCTTCGATGCTTGTCCCCACATTGCTGCTTGCAGCTATATCAGATCAAAGGTACAAAGATCAAAGACCTTTGATCAGGGCGTTGCCTAGCAACAAATACCTCCCATTCATAACTCATCACTCCCATTCAATAAATACCTAACTTTATCGATCCGCCGTATCGTCATATTACCGCCTATTTGAAAATCCTTTGCAATTTAACATCTCCAACGTCTTAAGATTATGTTCACCAAAATTTAAGCCTATCTGAGGTACGGTGTAGGAGAAGTGTTTCAAATTCCATACCTAACTTTATCGATCCGCCGTATCGTCATATTACCACCTATTTGAAAATCCTTCACAATTTAACATCTCCAACGTCTTAAGATTATGTTCACCAAAATTTAAGCCCATCTGAGGTACGGTGTAGGAGAAGTGTTTCAAATTCCATTCTATGTCCAATACCCAAAAATCACACAAAAGCCCAATTATCTCACTTCCTGTTGGGCGTGGCCATGACATTGCAGTGAGGCGTTTGTTCGTCTTATTGAGATACACGTCCCTACCGAATTTCGTGCGCCTATCTTAAACGGTATGCCAGCCCCGAAAGACAACGCGCTAGGGGGCGCTATCGAGCTCCTGGGGGTCACTGGGGGACGGGACTTTGTGTGGTCGTACTGGCAGCACTTTGTGATGCCCGTGCAAAGTTTCGTTCGTTTTGAAGCATGGGAACATGCTCAAAATTGCCCCAGCGAGTGTGAACAAGAACAAGAATAATAATAATAGGGAAACAAAGCAACAACAATAGGGACCTTCGTCCCCCTTCGGGGCTCGGTCCCTAATAAATGTCGAAAATTACAAAGATGGTTTCAATTTGGTCTAGGTCTTGTCTCAGTCTCGACCCTTAGAGGTCTTGGTCTTGTCTCAGTCTCAACCCTCAGAGGTCTTGGTCTTGTCTCGGTCTCGACCCTCAGAGGTCTTGGTCTCGTCTCGGTCCCGACCCTCAGAGGTCTTGGTCTCGTCTCGGTCTCAACCCTCAGAGGTCTTGGTCTTGTCTCAGTCTCGACCCTCAGAGGTCTTGGTCTTGTCTCAGTCTCGGCCCTCAGAGGTCTTGGTCTTGTCTCAATCTCAACCCTTAGAGGTCTTGGTCTTGTCTCAATCTCAACCCTCAGAGGTCTTGATCTCGTCTCGGTCCCGACCCTCAGAGGTCTTGGTCTTGTCTCACTCTCGACCCTCAGAGGTCTTGGTCTTGTCTCAGTCTCGACCCTCAGAGGTCTTGGTCTTGTCTCAATCTCAACCCTCAGAGGTCTCGGTCTTGACCCTCAGAGGTCTTGGTCTTGTCTCGGTCTCGACCCTCAGAGGTTTCGGTCTTGTCTCAGTCCCGACCCTCAGAGGTCTTGGTCTTGTCTCTTTCTTGACCCTCAGAGGTCGTGGTTTTGTCTCAGTCTCGACCCTCAGAGGTCTTGGTCTCGTCTCAGTCCCGACCCTCAGAGGTCTTGGTCTCGTCTCAGTCCCGACCCTCAGAGGTCTCGGTCTTGTCTCGGTCCGAAGACCCTGTGGTCTCGGACTGGTCTTAGTCTCGATTAATGCGGTCTTGACTACAACACTAGTCGTGGATGTGAAGAATGATAATTGTAATTTCATGATCAGATTCCATATTTAAACAACTGTTTGTCAACAATGATCTAGATCTTTTTCTGCACATCTTGGGGATAAAATGGCGATTACCTTTGTTGGCGATTATCACAATTATATAAATGATTATTGTTAACCCTTTTTATCACGATAAATGATATTATTGTCCCATCCCTACTCTGTGTTGGGTGCATTCTGAGCTGTGGAGATTGATCAGATCGAACACCAGCGGAGAACGAAATAGAGTTGGTCCATAATTTTGTTGGAGGACGGTGGAGTGGGTAGAATAGGGTATTACTACGACAGTCCATAAAAACAGTAGTGTGGTCCCACCTGCACGGTCTGTAGCCGATGAGGTCCATGTCCAGCTCTGGAGTGGACTCGATGATGTCCTGAACATCTGAGCTCTCCTCATTCTCACCTAAACCTGCACAAACAAGTCAAAACAAACAAATCAATAAACCCCAAAATTTACACTCAACAATTTGGTTACAAAATAAAGCCTTGATTTTTAAATTATTATTCCAATTTTAAAATGATTTTTCCCCATTTCTACTAAAAACAAAATGTAAACAACTGGTAGGGGTATGAGATCATAGGCTCCCATTTCTCTGTCTTACCCCTTCATCTTACCCCTACCTCTTGGTTTCGCATGTTCATGTGAGGGCAAGGGGCGTCTCGATTTTGATTTTGATCAAGGGCTCGGGTGACGACCTCGGACTACATACCCCTTGAAACGAAGTAAACTCTCGACCAGACTTGAAACAAAGGGGTACGCCTACAAGCTCAGGCAGGTTTTGGGATCAGGATGGCAGCGTCACATCGACCAGCCGAGGAGTTGCACAGTTTAGTACGTTTTACAATTATGACGCTTATGTTCTACGTTGCTGTTGTTGCGGTTTTAATTGTAGTGATGTCTGTTTAGTCGACGTTATCGTTTTCATCAAACTTTCATGTATAAACGAGCTAGTTTTTTGTTGAGCTGAGGTACCTGATAATCCTTGACATGGCGAGGGACGATGACGCAAACGGTAATCGAGTGGTGTCCCATTTCTTAGGGGAACATTCGTACCCCGAGCCCTCTCAGCTCGGTATTGACAAAGACGTAGATAAAGGGGTAGGGGAAGGGGTAAGACATGTATAAATGGACATGTTTTTTGTAACTGCTGCAGTGATGCGCGTCATTTTAGTCTTAAAATGTCTGTATTAACCTGCTCTACATGATCCAAAAAATATAGAGCCTGGATCCAAATTCGCCCATGTAGCATCGTGAGCTTCATTTGAGCGAAGCTGACGTCACATTCGCTTAGTTCACTTTTTTAAACAGTCTGCGGTTCAGATTGAGCCCAACAAAATTTGGGTGAACCTCAGCTCCACCTCAGGCTTACACAACATCACAAACTTACTGTACTGCGTGAATGAAAAGAGCGACGGGTCCGTACCCACTGATTTGGAGCTGGTTCCGGGGGCAGCCTGCACCTCTGTACTCCGGCTCCCGTCCTCTCGGTGCGGGGTGGACTGTGAACCCGGCAGGTCCGAGAACTCGTCCTGCAAGAACAAAACACCAAAACACCGGCCGTTAACTGTTTACCACTACGACTTATTCAACTGCAAATGATTCTCAGGGGATCTGCAGGGAAAAGCTGAAATTAAAAACATCAAAATACACAGAGCAACACAGATCAGCAGTGCTTCTCAACGTTTTGTCTTGCAAGGCTAAAATGTGTTTTTTTTTATTTAAAGCTAAACAATCGTCAAGTTTTTAGATATGATAAATTATAGTCAAGTAATTTGCAAGTAGTAGTAGTAGTTAGAGTAACAGTAGTGGTAGTAACAGTAACACTAGTAGTAGTAGTAGTAGTAACCGTAATAGTAGCAACAGTAGTAGTAGTAGTAGTAACAACAGTAATAGTAGTAGTAGATTCAGTCATTTGCTAGTAGTAGTAGTAGTACTAAGAGTAGCAGTAGTAGTAGCAGTAGTAGTAACAGTAGTAGTATATTCAGTCATTTTCTAGTAGTAGGTAGTAAGAGTAGCAGTAGTAGCAGTAGCAGTAGTAGTAGCAGTAGTAGTATATTCAGTCATTTGCTAGTAGTAGTAGTAGTAATAGTAAGAGTAGCAGCAGTAACAGTAGTAGTAGCAGTAGTAGCAGTAGCAGTAGTAGTAGCAGTAGTAGTATATTCAGTCATTTGCTAGTAGTTGTAGTAGTAATAGTAAGAGTAGCAGTAGTAGTAGCAGTAACAGTAGTAGTAGTAGTAGGAGCAGTAGTAGTAGTAAGAGTAGCAGTAGTCGCAGTAGTAGCAGCAGCAGCAGTAGCAGCAGTAGCAGTAGTAGTATATCCAGTCATTTGCTAGTAGTAGTAGTAAGAGTAGCAGTAGTAGTAGTAGTAAGAGTAGCAGTAGTAGCAGTAGCAGTTGTAGTAGCAGTAGCAGTTGTAGTAGCAGTAGCAGTAGTAGCAGTAGCAGTAGTAGCAGTAGCAGTAACAGTAGTAGTAACAGTAGTAGTAACAGTAGTAGTATATTCAGTCATTTGCTAGTAGTAGTAGTAAGAGTAGCAGTAGTAGTAGTAGCAGTAGCAGTAGCAGTAGCAGTAGCAGTAGCAGTAGTAGTAGCAGTAGCAGTAGTAGTAGTAGTAGTAGTAGCAGTAGCAGTAGCAGTAGTATTAACAGTAGTAGTATATTCAGTCATTTGCTAGTTGCTAGTATTGCTAGTAGTAGTAGTAGTAGTAGTAGTAGTAGTAGTAGGAGCAGTAGTAGTAAGAGTAGCAGTAGTCACAGTAGTAGCAGTAGTAGTAACAGTAGTAGTAGCAGTAGTATTAGCAGTAGCAGATTCAGTCATTTGCTTTTAGTAGTAGTAGTAGTAGCAGCAGGAGTAGTAGTAGTAAGAGTAGCAGTAGTAGTATATTCAGTCATTTGCTAGTAGTAGTAGTAGTAGTAAGAGTAGCAGTAGTAGTAGCAGTAACAGTAGTAGTAGTAGTAGGAGCAGTAGTAGTAGTAAGAGTAGCAGTAGTCACAGTAGTAGCAGTAGTAGTATATTCAGTCATTTGCTAGTAGTAGTAGTAAGAGTAGCAGTAGTAGTAGCAGTAACAGTAGTAGTAGGAGCAGTAGTAGTAAGAGTAGCAGTAGTCGCAGTAGTAGCAGTAGTAGTAGTAGTAGCAGCAGCAGCAGTAGCAGCAGTAGCAGCAGTAGCAGTAGTAGTATATCCAGTCATTTGCTAGTAGTAGTAGTAAGAGTAGCAGTAGTAGTAGTAAGAGTAGCAGTAGTAGCAGTAGCAGTTGTAGTAGCAGTAGCAGTAGTAGCAGTAGTAGTAGCAGTAGTAGTAGCAGTAGTAGTAACAGTAGTAGTAACAGTAGTAGTAACAGTAGTAGTATATTCAGTCATTTGCTAGTAGTAGTAGTAAGAGTAGCAGTAGTAGCAGTAGTAGTAGTAGCAGTAGCAGTTGTAGTAGTAGTAGTAGGAGCAGTAGTAGTAACAGTAGCAGTAGTCACAGTAGTAGCAGTAGTAGTAACAGTAGTAGTAGCAGTAGTATTAGCAGTAGCAGATTCAGTCATTTGCTAGTAGTAGTAGTAGTAGTAGTAGTAGTAGTAGTAGTAGTAGTAGTAGTAGTAGTAGTAGTAGTAGTAGTAGTAGTAGTAGTAGTAGTAGTAGTAGTAGTATATTCTTTTATTTTCACTAATTAAACAATCTGCTGAAATCCAAGTGTCGGTTTGTAATAAATGATTTGGTAATGACCCACGCACCGCAGGTTGGGAAACACTGCATTAGTACTACAAACAATTCCATAAATCCAAACACCACGACATGCTCAAAAATCAAACCAAAACACAGAATCATGAACTAAGTGACACTTGTAAGGATGGCTGAGAAAGAAACTGAGAAAAAGCGGCAAAATGCGAAAATCTCATTAAAGAACTACATGTATGAACAGAAAAAACACGGCAGAAAATAAACTGAATTCAAATGGATTAAACGGAACAAAAGTGCGAGGTAAATACTGCGGCGTTCACACACACGGCACCGGCTAAACAGACAAGAAACAATGACCACAATTTCAAAAGTACAGCACAAATACACTACAAAACATGAGAAAGGACACGAAAACAGACGAGTTCTGAGGGAAAAAACTACACTGGTGTTCATGACGAGTGTGGGAGCAGAAGGCAGATGTGAAGTCCAAAGTATGGAGCAAAAACATGAGCTAGTGTAAAATGAAAAGTACTAGATGCAACCATGTATTTTGAGAATTATTCATTTGCATTTTGATTTTACAATTGTCAACGAAGATGTCACGAGATTTGAATTTCACAGCCAAGAATGAACCAAAACTTTGAAATCATTTGGCAAATTAAAATGAAAAATGTATTTTTTTTTTAAATCAGAATATTTATTTTTCTTAAAGGTTTTATGTTCTTTTTTGGTTGGGGGTCCATCACCTGCTTGTTTCTATGTACTCATATATGTCATTGCTCTGCCTGGAATGTTCCACAGTATGACATTAAAGCTTAGTAATTAATTTATTCAATTACAGGTGGTTTTATAGCTCAAAAATACCAAGAAAAACAGGCATTCTGACTGAGTTGCCTCTACACAGATCTGACCAGTAACTTGGGCTACGTTTACACATACCCGGGTATGTTGAGAAACGAATATTTCTCTCCCTCCATTTTCCAAAATAAGGCCCTGTTTACATGTACACTGGTATTTTTTCAAAAGACCTCAAGATTTTTCCCTTCGTTTGTACACATCTTTTACATGCAAACGGCAAATTCGCCTCTGAAAACGAAGAACGCTTTTTGCACTTTTGGTGCGTCACCTGCCTAAAACTCTGTTTATCTCACTTTACATGCAAACATGAAACCGTAGTTTTACAGAATCTCTAGCCAGAGTTTTTAAAGGGATAGTGCGTTTGTTTTTTTATGTTAATCTGTATGGGTTCGCTTCTAACAGTGTCGTGTGGTAACACTGACTTACCGCTGATAGTCTCGTCTCATCCCGGTTCTGCTCGGGTTCTGGAGCTCACGTAAGTAGGTCCGGTAAGTTCGCGGGGACAGTTAATAAAGCTTGTTTTTCTTTGCAAAACAACATTTGTCCAAAAAGTGATATATATTTCCGTCACAGATAGTTGTCCGAAAAAAATCCAGCAGCATAATTTGCATTCGCATATTTTCTCTAGATTCATATCACTCCGCCCACGTTAGCTCTATTAGCCTGTCCACTTGTAAGCGGATGTATACAGCAGATCCGGTATGGCGTAAGCAGATGTTTACAAGTGAACAGGCTATAGGCTAGGCTAGGATACGCACGCCGTGATACAACTTCGAGAGAAAAGGGAACCATGTGAATTAGGGAAAATAGGCTGCTGGATTTTTTTCGGACAACTGTCTGTGACGGAAATATACATCACTTTTTGGACAAATGTTGTTTTGCGAAGAAAAACAAGCTTTATTACCTGTCTCCGCGAACTTACCGGACCTACTTACGTGAGCTTCAGAACCCGAGCAGAACCGGGCTGAGGCGAGACTGTCAGCAGTCAGCCAGTGTTAACTTGACTTAACACTTTTGGAAGTGCACCCATACAGATTAACATAAAAAAAACGCACTATCCCTTTAAGAAAGGTTCGTTTTCAGAGCCAAATTTGCCATTTGCGTGTAAAAGATGGGTA
This sequence comes from Paratrypauchen microcephalus, assembly GCA_036785185.1. NCBI lineage: Eukaryota > Metazoa > Chordata > Actinopteri > Gobiiformes > Gobiidae > Paratrypauchen > Paratrypauchen microcephalus. The sequence goes on along the minus strand of JAVJIX010000212.1, from coordinate 1,261,213 downwards.
CAAACGAAGGGAAATGTCTCAGTTTTTAAAAATACCAGTGTACACGTATACAGGGTCTTGGTCTTGATTCCAGACCAACATTCCACACAAAGCAATAACATCTCCATTGAGAAAAATCATTTGATGGAGTGTGTAGAATCCCTCAGTCGTCCAGGTAGAATCCATGTCAAAAGGAGAAATTCAATTTGTCAACTGGACAAAAGTTTATTTGGTCAAATACGTTTCGCATTTGATAGAACCTCCACCAGAAAAGTTCCAGAATGCACCTTTAAAACTTGACAGTCAATAATTGTGCTGCATTTATTTGTCAATCAAATTTTACATTGATTTAATTTTATTTTTTTTATAAGGGATGCACAGTTTCCAATATTGGCAAAAAGAGAAATACAATTTGTCAAATGGACAAATGTTTATTTGGTCGAATACTGGTCGATTCTGATAGTATTTCCGAATATTCCAAATATTGGTCGATTCCAATATTGTTTTATTATTTATTTCTTTTAAAAAGGGGAATCATAACAGAAATAACAACAATAACGACAAAAACATTCGCCCAAAATTATTATGGCGTTAAGTATTGGCCAAAACCCAATATCACCGATACCAGAGAATGCACTAAAGATAGATTTAGTTTTGTGTTGTGTAGCTCCAGCAAATTTTCATGGATCCATGTCAATATTCGATTCTAGTATTGGTATCGGTGCATCCCTAGTTTTTAGAGTGGCTGTCTGAAAGTTTTAAGGCTAATGTGAATGAAATATAGATTTTATTTATTTTTAGCCATTATGACAACTGTAAAATGTCAAAATATTGTTACCACCAAAACTGTACATCCTTAATCCCCGGATAAGGTTGCATTGAGCATGGATCTGGTTGTGAACGCCACAGAGCCAGTACGTGTGAACAGTGCGAGTCTACGAGAGGATGCATTTGAACAGAAGAACCAGCAAATGAGTCTACAAGAACACACAGACGCCAAAGTGCCCCCTACAGGCCACACAGAGGTACTACCCTCCCTTCACCTGGCAGTCGTCGGGCAGAGAAGAGCCCCAGGGGGTGGAGTCCTGCTCGGGTTTACCCTCCCTGTCCCTGGGGAGCTCCGTGAAGTCCAGCTGAGAGGAGGTAAGGGGAGAGGGACAGTGAAGCCGGGCGTCAATGTAAAAGCAGCGCATGTCGTTGGAATGGATGGAGCAGAGTTATCAGAACAAAAGTCAGTGTAGTGTCATAGGAAGTAGGGCTGGACGATAAAACGATAACGATATGTATCTCGATAGACACGTATTTGATACCAATATAAAAAGCGTTCAAAAGAAAATTTAGATAGAATGTTTTTTGTAAGTTTAGCCAGAGCCCTCTCTGGTTTAGCTCCGATTTTACAATTGTCAACAAAGATGTCATGATATGAGAATTTCACAGCCGAGAATGAACTAAAACTTTTAAATCACGTGGCAAAATAAAATAAAAAATATGTTTTTTTAAATTTGTTTCTTAAGGTTTTATGTACTTTTTGTGTTGGGGGTCCATCACCTGCTTGTTTCTATGTACTCGTATATGACATTGCTCTGGAATCTTCCACAGTATGACATTAAAGGAGAATTCACGTTTTTTTTTTTACAATCTGAGCCTTATTTCGGTAATAAAACAAGTTGTTTTACTCACCCATAGCACTTTGGTGTGATTTGGAGCATTTCCGGAGATGTTTTAGATTAGCGATATCTGTTAACGTGAGTGCTCGGGGCACGACTTAAAAGTCACCAAAGTAACACAAACTTTAGCACCTTACAAATTACATAAGCTCAGTGTCTTTCGTTTGAGTCAAAAGTGGCCTCTAATCCGAGATTTAGCCATAGTTTCGAGTAGATGATGAGGACAGTGCGCATGCGCTCATTCACAGCTGATTTCGCTCTCAGCTCTCGGGACCCAAACAGGAAAGGCAAAGCTGTAAGACGTTTGGACTATCGTGTTTGCAGTACCCACTTCAGTCAGGACGATTTTTTACCAGCAAAGGAAAAGAAAGAAGGGCAGCGGATTCAGCGCACGATTCTGAGAAACCGATGGTTGTTCTCTGGTGATCCTAAAACTGTCTCCACTTCATTCTTTCCGTATCCATTCTGTCTCCTCATCCGTATACTCCTCTTCAGTCCTCCGTAAGTCCTCTTCAGCCTCAAAGTCTGAATCTTCTGCCATGTCACTCGCAACAGAAAAGTTATTAGCGTCTTCTTATCTGCAAAACAGCTGTGACTGAGCGCATGTGCACTGTCCTCATCATCTACTCGAAACTATGGCTAAATCTCGGATTACAGGCCACTTTTGACTCAGACAAAAGTGTAGACTAAGACACTGAGCTTCTATGATTTGAAAAGTGCTAAAGTTTGTGTTATTTTGGTGACTTTTACGTCGTGCCCTGACCACTCACGTTAACAGATATCACTCATCTAAAACATCTCCGGAAATGCTCCATATGACACCAAAGTGCTATGAGTGAGTAAAACTTGTTTTATTACCAAAATAAGGCTCAGATTGTAAAAAACGTTAATTCTCCTTTAAACATTACATTTTTTTTTATTACTAATTTTAAATCTTTGTTGCGAAGCGAGCTTGGATGCGCGAGCAAAGGCCTCATCCTCTGGTGCCGAGCAACATGTAACAGTATCGCATTTGGTTGTGCCATTTCGTTGTCTCGTGGTCGTGTTTTTTCCAGAAACAGCGTGGTGAAGAACAGAAAAGATGAGTACCGCCGCAACGGGTGAGGAAATTGTGGATAAAAAAGGAAAGGTCAGCTCGCTAGTATGGGATTTTTTTGGGATTTTATAAGTCTGATCGTAGTTTTAATGGATTATATAATTTTATTAAACCTTGAGTGAAAATAAACTTGAATAGTTCAGATGTAAAGCCTAAGTCTACTTCAGTTTTACTTTAATTTCCTTCATGTTTATAAAGGATTTTTTATTTTTTATTCTGTCCTGTGAATGTGACTTTTTGAGTATTGATACCTGCTCAAATGAGTATTTAGTTTCTATACTAGTTTTAACATTGATTATTATCCGATTTTTGATACTTTTGACACCCTACTGGCTATACTTTAAGGTTTTGTGGGGATATCTTGATTATAATTTACCAATCTGCTTTGTCACATCAGATTTTACAGACCAGGGATGTTTTCTTAAATAGACATGATTCATAATGGTAAAAATGCACAGAGGCAGTGATGACGTGAGAACCAATCAGAACGCAGCGAGCTCTCCTCTGGCCCCGAGCCATACAGCGACTCCCACAATGCACTGCACCACAAGCCTCCGTCCCAGTTTCAGCAAAGAGAAGAAGAGACGCTGGGATGGAATAATGTGGCATGACCCTTAAGGAATTATTTACACACGAAGGAGCTAAATATTTCTGAGCAATTGTAAGGAAATGATTGGAGACTATAATGCCGCAAAATAATGTCTATAAAAATACATAATTTTTAAGGGTTTAAAGGCATAGGAAGAAAAAAAAAAACCTAATAATCTGGATTTTTATATATACCGTAATATATATATATATATATATATATATATATATATATATATATATATATATATATATATATATATTTTTTTTTTTTTTTTTTTTTTTACCTCAATTTATATTTTGGCAAGCAAACATAAAAGTGGATCATTGCAAAACAAAATCAAAACAAGATTACATGAATTTAAAAAAATAAAAACATAAACACATTAAATTAATTAATTAATGAACAAATAAATTAATAATAAATAAATTAATTAATTAATTAAATAATTTTTCAATATCTTATTATTAGATTTTTTTTATGTGTGGATCATTGCAAAACAAAAACTATAAATAAATAAGATTACATTATTTATTAAATAAAAAATAAATAAATACGTTAAATAAATAAATTAATAAATTAATAACAATAAATAAATAATAATAATAAATTAATAACAATAAATAAATAATAATAATAATAATAATAATAATTAATCATAATAATATTGCTACCACCAATAATAATCTCGAGTCTATACCACTTCTGTATCCGTCTCTCATCCATAGTTTTGTGTTGATTATTTGAGCACATATAAACCGTCTGTAAAGTCACTTGTCGTGCATCTCGACTCTCGCTGCTGCACCTGTCTCGGCGTTGGGCACAGGGAGGAGGCAGAGACAAAGACCGCCCTGTCAGATCTGCGATAAAACGAGCCTGAGCTCATCCTAGCTTCATCAAAGAGGCTATTTTTACAAGCCGCAAACACAAACCTGCTTCTGTTACGGCGCCTGGAGGAACTGTCACGGAATCAGACAGAAGAAATACCAGATTTCTTCATTTTAAACTGCAGAACTGTACTAGATTTTCCCCCATGTACTGCAGCAAAATGTGTCTTTTTGGATTCTAGTTCTGTTTTTCACATTTTTAAGACAGTAAAAATCAGGTACAATGCCTTTTGTTTGCATTTGTCTATGCTTATTTTGGCAATTAATTATCATTTACATTTATGACTGGCATTTGGAGAAAATAAATAGATTTTAAAAGAAGCTGTGTCTTATTTTTACTGTATTAGAAATGTGAAAAATAAGAACTGTTTACAGTGGTTATTAGTTTTTCCACATTTTCCTAATACATTTCCTAGTATCAAAGTTTGTAATGCTAAGCTACTAGCGTGTTTCTAATTTTTTTAACTTCCTACTTTGCAGACTACAAGTGAATTATAATTACCGTACTTTTCGGACTATAAGCCTCTACTTTTTTCCTCACACTTCGGACCCTGCGGCTTATGCATGGATTAATTCTTTATCAAGACAACGAATGTAGCATGTAACCCTAGCTCCACTGCACGCGTCAGGTATTTTTAAGGTTTACCCTTAAAGTTAAAATTTAAACTTTATTTTAAGGCTTCCAGAGGCTACAGGCTGGTCATTTTACAGTTGTTTTACTGCCGTGTTTCTGCCGTGTTACTGCCGTAGGCACCGTTCGAAAAAAGCACGTCCACATTAATTTTACACACATTAATTTACTTTAAAAAAAAAAATCCTTTTGTGTACCATCTTTCTGTGTAAATATCTCATGTTACAATGTGGACACCTGCGGCTTATAGTCAGGTGCGCTCTATAGTACAAAAAGTACGGTAAATACAGACTCATTTTGACCCAAAAAGGTGATTTTACAGTATATTTGTACTGGAGCAAAACAGTTTCTGAATGCATGAAGCTCCTCTGTTTTTAAAGTCCGCAGTGCACCAGAAGATAAAGCCCTTGCGCCTTCTGCCGGAGTTGGTGTGGTTACATCACAACCCCACCAGCAATAAACAATATCTTCTGCTTTCCCCGTTCAGTTAGTCAATTACGGACCATATTATTTAAAAATTGGTTCCATTTTGAGCACATACCTTGAGGCTGGTGTTGGAGTGGTCGTGGGCGGGGTCGGTGAACCTCCAGCCCTCTGTGGCCGGAGTCTCCGCTCTGGCCTTGGGGTCCGGGATGAGCAGAGAGGAGGCTCCGGATGAGGGGAAGATGCCCAAGGACAGCGGTCGATCCCTCCTGGACACGACAGATGGAGCGAAATCAATATGGAGGTGATGCTAAATTGACTTCCTGAAGCTTTTAACATATCAGGTAGTATAAGCCACTTTGCTTGAGGCAGAGTGACAAAGATGTGTGTAGTAAGTGTGTGGGGAAGTGCCTTGCCCGAGGACACAACAGCAGTTAGAGCTCGCAGGGTTCAAACCATCAACTGCCTTGATATGGGATGACCACCTGCCCAGCCAAGCCATTGTCACCATAAACTGAAAGCCCAACGGGACACATTTTCTACAATTGTTTTGAAAATGTTACAAGCGATAAACAACATATTATCATCCCCATAATGCTCGACATACGACGGGAGTTTGTTAAGTACAAAAAGCCAACATGTGTCAGATCGAGTCCGGTCTGCATTCTCGCCTCAAACGAACCGCACCAGGATTCGAATGGTACCGTGCCGAGACCGAGCTTTGGTTTTTATTCACACCAGCCCAAAAGGTCTGAATAAAAGGAGCAAACAAACTCTGGTTTGTTTTAAACGAATCAAACAAGGCAGGTGTGAATACCCCCTAAAACCTCTTCAGGCATATTTTTGATGAGGGAACGATAAATGGTAAATGGTCACATCTTTATATAGCGCTTTTCCACCTTCAAGACACCCAAAGCGCTTTACAACAAGGACCCATTCACACACACATTCACACACGCATTCACACACCAGTGTACGCGAGGAGGGTTAAGTGTCTTGCCCAAGGACACAACGGCAGCATTCATCTGTGGGAGCTGGAATCGTACCAACCAACCTATGGGTCAGTGGATCTGACCGCTCAACCACTGATGTTTCTTATGTCAAGAGCGGGATTTGTGGACAATCAGTGGACAAACGCTCTACCAACTGAGCTACTGCCGCCCATGACGATGTTGAGAAAACTCAGAAATCGTCGTTACCGGACTCTGGCCACGGCGCTGTTCTCGGACGCCTCGCTGACCTGCTGCAGTTTGACCCTCTCCACGTGCTCCATGTAGTTGTGGATCATCTGGAACACACAGAAGAAATGTTATTAAAGACGACTTATGGATACTACGGGAAGAATGTTGCCGAATGTCCACTCTCTTTTTACTTTACCTCTGTATGTCTCTGATGGAGGGAGTTGTATTCCTTTTTCAGCTCCAGTTCTCGCTCTTCTAACCTGCTGACTGAAAACAACCAAGAGTTTCATTATATTAGATTACAACTGCAATATTCAAAAAAAAAAAAAAAATTCTTATCCTTCTCTGTGATCAGTGTTAATTTGGTCTATTTTATTTTAATTAATTTATTTAGACCAGTTATAATACCTGAAAAAATACACAAAAATGAATGAATTTGTTTTTTTTTTATTTAGTTTTTGTTTATTTCATTTTGTCAACTATTTAATAAAAAGGGAACTATTAGGGTCTTAATTTTCAGGTACAAGTGGGGGAATAAAATCAACCATATTAGCAACGACATACATTTCAACAAATAAAAACACACGAAAACTAAAACTAAGTAGACTAAAATCTTCATTAAAACTAAAATTCTGAAAAGTTCAAACAGAAACTAAAATTTCCTGTCAAAAGCAACACAAAGTTGGATTTAAATGGTTAAGTGACGCTACTGCAGCTGTGTCTTTAAAAGTCGAATGTGAAGAAAGTAGATTTGGACTTTGTTCTGAAGTGTCATGTGTTATGAACGAATGATTGACAGATCTGACACAGGTACACAACTGGGGCAATATGTGGGGAAAATAACATTGTCCTCGTATTGAAGGGATGTAACAATAACCGAAATCGTCAAAAGTCTCTCAATAATATCGTGGACCCTCACAATATATCGAATTATAAGTCTCTTTCCTTAAGATGCGTGAAGAGTCCCTCAGTCGTCCAGTCGTCCAAATTGAATTTTTTCTTTTATCATCTCTTTCCTTAAATTCATTGTTATGGTGCAGAGGGAACTACACAGACCATGATCCTTTGCTCTGTTTCAGTGCAGGCTACATGACGAAATAACAGTTCTAAGCACTTTTAAATCTTAGTTCTTTGGATTAAGTCTTGTCAAGGCATTTTAAGAGGAAAAAATACCATATTCACAGTTTTGTTAGCCACAAAATATTGCAATAAACATCATACCGTGAGATGCACATCGTGAAAATATCGTACCGAAAAATTTGGATATTGTTACGTCCCCTGTATTGAGTGACTGTGTGCACATGGACGAGTGTAATCCGATTGCAAACGGATTGGGATTGTATCAAATTCATGTGCACAGGCTAAGGATCGTATAAGGATTGGTTTCCCGAATCCGATTGGAACCCCTGGCTTAGGCCCATCTAATCTGCTTGGCGCCGCCTTGGCGTACTGTGCATGCACGGGAATTTTCGCCAGGGATTTCACCCGGAAGTGGCAGGAGGCACCGACGCCGTCACAAGTAGCAATTGTTGCTGGAAAAGTCAGACGAAATCATGGCTGCGAAGAAAGAATGCACAACACGTACACCAATACTGCTCCGTCAAACTCCTTGAGCACCATCTTTGTAAACCGCCACATAGTTTGTTGTGTTTTTATTGAGTAGCCATCACCCAGAAATAGTTGGACTACAGCATCACATAGCGTAGCGGAGCCGGCCAGGTCACTGACCATTATCTGATTACACGAGCTTCATGTGGATCACTTGGATCACTTGGATTTGGAGAAATCCAATCTGATCCTATCACGTGCACGCAGTGACTGATGGCAATATTAAATCAGATTTTTTTATTAATGTAACATCATGTAACTCTGCATGATTCCCTGGAAATAGACAGTTAAAGCCACACTTTGGTTCTCCATGGATGTAAATATGTTTTATGCCAGATTGTCGAAGGCCAGAGCCAAGAAACACCGTTTCCATCTAAACAAGCAGGAGTAATACCTCCTCCAGGCCATGTAAGAGTCAGGTTTGTGGAGATGCAAGCCCGCTCAGACTTACAGTGAGGTCAACAAGTATTTGAACCCCCTGTGGTTTTGCAAGTTCTCCCACTTAGAAATTGTGGAGAGGGCTAAAATTTTCATCTTAGGTGCATGTCCACTGTGAGAGACAGAATCTAAAAAAAAAAAAAAAAAAACCTGAAAATTATATTGTATGATTTTTTTTTTTTAAACAATATTTTTGTAAATTACTGGGGTAATAAGCGTTTCAGCCCTTAATATTTGGTACAGAAGCCTTTGTTTACAATTACAGCGCTCAAACGGTTCCTGTAGTTCTTCACCTTCAACCTCATAATTTATAAGTGGGAGGAAAAATGAGAAATTCAATTTGTCAACTGGACAAAGTTTATTTGGTCGAATACGTTTCGCAGCTCATCCAAGCTGCTTCTTCCGTTCTCAAGCTACTTCTTCAGTTCAGAACTGAAGAAGCAGCTTGGATGAGCTGCGAAACGTATACGACCAAATAAACTTTGTCCAGTTGACAAATTTATTTTATTTTATTTATATCCTTTGTTGTCCCCGAAGGAAAATTTGTCCTCTGTATTTGACCCATCCTTTATTCAGGAGCAGTGGGCAGCACATGACTGCGCCCAGGGACCCATCTTCATGATCTTGTTGCTTCGGTTTGGTCAGGACCTCAGCTGGAGGATTTTACCTTTGGTGCATGTTTTGGGTTGATGGGGGAAACCGGAGTGCCTGAAGGAAACCCACCCAGACATGGGGAGAACATGCAAACTCCACGCAGAAAGGCCTGGGCGCCCCGGGGATCGAACCCGGAACCTTGTTGCTGTGAGGCGTGAGTGCTAGCCACTCAGCCACCGTGAGAAATTGAATTTCTCCTTTTGCCATGGATCCTACCTGGACGACTGAGGGATTCTTCACACATTCTAAGTGGGAGAACTTGCCCAAGCACAGGGGGTTCAAATTAGGGATGGACATAATTAATCGATTAACCGATAATTGATCATTAAGAATTTCACCGAGCAAGTTCATTTTCGTCGACAAACCGATTAAAAAAACAAAACAACAACAGTCGCCTCAGTTGACGCGCCTCAGTTGATATATGCGAGCTTCCGTAGGTCAATTGCCAAAACATGAAGAGGTCGCGGCGAAGTGTTGTGTGGGACCACTTTAATTTAGAAAATGACCAAGCGCACTGCAATGCAGCATACAAATATACCTCATCGACAACACAAATGATTTATCATTTGAACACCGCGCATCTAAGTCTGGTAAAAGAAGGTGGCGGCGGTTCATCATCTCTATCACAGGCTAGCCTGGACTCGACACCGGACCAGGAGGAGCTGCAGTGCTCAACGAGCAGAGAAGGTCACCGAACTGATAGCGAAGATGATCGAAACAGACATGCTCCCCATCAGTGCCGTGGAGGGCAAAGGTTTTCACGACTTAATATATTGTTGCAGATACGGCTGGGTTGTGTGGAGGAGGTAGGACAGAGACAGCGGGCTAGCAGCGGTTAGCTCGGCTCCCAAAGCGGCTAACTCCGAGCGCGCTAGCAGAGGCTGCAGGATGCGTGTCGCCTCGCTTTAATCCACCTCTACGCATGTTGATTTGCAGATTTACTTTCCCGTGGAGAAGCGCCTGTTCCCACAGCCTCGGCAGACATAGTAAAAGCGGACGCACATGAGTGAATGGTTGTTAACATATTTTGTATTAAAAAGACAAAGAAAACTTCACCGAATGCCCATCCCTGCTTCAAATACTCGTTGACCTCACTGCATTCATAAAAAACAAACAAACATGGTTTTAGTTTCCTTGTTTGCCTAGAAAGTTGTACACTGGGGCTTTAAAGGTGCACTACATACTAGGGATGTCAACAATTAATCGATTAACGGTTAATTGTCGATTAAGACGTTGGTCGATCAAAATGCATTAATTGTAATTAACCGCTAACCGCGGACACGCGGACATGCGCACCCGCGTGGTCATGAAACGAGGCAACCGCGCTGCGCCAAGCTCGACTCACAGCCGACCGCAGGCGCCAACGGCACTGCTCAGCAGCCCCGGGTGTACCGCGAGGCGAGATCTAACCCGGAATGCGTGCCGGTTTCGCCGCAGCCGGCGCCTCGAGCCCCGAGCCCCGAGCCCCGAGCCCCGAGCCCCGAGCCCCGCGCGGCTGGCCTGCGGCTCGGAGCGCGGGGCGCGGCGAAACCAGCACGCGCCCCAGTTGTTTAATCCTGGTCTAGTCCAGGTCTAGACCCGGTCGAGTCCCGGTCGAGTCCCGGTCGAGTCCCGGTCCAGTCCCGGTCCAGTCCCGGTCCAGTCCAGGTCCAGTCCAGGTCCAGACCTGGTTCAGACCTGGTCCAGTCCACGTTCAGTCCTGGTCTAGTCTCTTAGCCAATCAGGACAGAACACAATGTTACTCTATAAAAAAAAAATTGGATAGAGCGAGGGATTACTGTATTTTGTTATTCAGCATCAATACATTTGTCTGCTTTTTACTAAGGAATAATTAATTGAGGAATATACAATATAATAATACTATGATATATTTATGACTCAGTGTTATGTTACTATAGCTTATATTCTTAAAGACCCTATTGAAACACTAAAATTCAGGTGAAAAACGCCGCTTATCAGTTAATCGTTAATCGACCGATAAGGTCAATCAACTATCAGTTAATGAATTAACCGATAATTTGCATCCCTACTACATACACTTATCACTGCTCTGCCTTTAAATGTTCCACAATATGACATTAAAGAGCTCGACCTTATTTATTCAATTACAGGTGGTTTTATTGCTCAAAACTACCTAGAAAAACAAGTATTCTGACTGTGAGCGGGGTCGTCTCTCCATAAATCTGACCTGTAACTTAGCCTGGTTTGGTCTCCATGAAGACAGAAAAGGTTTAATGCCATAGTGTGAAACATTTCAGACACAGTAATAACATATGGACCACACAGATGTCACTTCTCACATATTTACAATCTAATAACTACAGAAAACAGACTTGTGTTGTAAACATAGCGGCTGTTTTCATCCATTTCTCTCCATGTTATAACGGATATTGTGAGTAAGCGTTTACCCTCGTGTATCAGCCAATGACATTTGATTTCCTAATCCACCAATAAGGCGGCGGTGAGCTATGCCGTATTAAAGGGGTGGGTTTAACCAAAAGCTTTTAATCCTATTACAGTAACACAGAACCAGGCTGAGTAAAATGAGACTGTAGCGCTTTTAAATAAAAATATATGGAGATTTGGTTGGCCAACAATTCAAACAAGTGAGAGTTTTTAGTTGATCTGAAGAGAAAACTATCACTTTTGGGATGATGGGGGAAACTGCAGAGCCTGGTCGAAACCCACTACGGCACAAGGGTACACTGGCATTTCCTTAAAAGCGCTGTACCTGATTTTTTTACCGTCTTAAAAATGTGAAAAATAAAACTAGTTCATGTTAAATGTTTGTTATTCCTCACTTATCTTATGCATTCCAAGCGTCCCAATTATTTACAGCAATGAGTTTATAAGCGCTTTTCACAACTTTAAGAGGCCACAGTGGGGTAGTTTTGGTAATGCTGACAACAACTAGCATGCCAACAGTGTATCAGCATTACTTCCTGGTTTCCGGAAGACAAAATAACAATAATAATTTAAAAAAAACAAAAATGTTACAATTAGCCGCAGACAGCACACAGCAGTCTTATTTTGATTTTACAATGTATCTGTACTGGGGGAAATAACAAAATAAAATGTATGGCAAAAGGAGAAATTCAATTTGTCAACTGGACAAATGTTTATTTGGTTGAATACGTTTCACAGCTCATCCAAGCTGCTTCTTCAGTTCTGGTCAGACGCTGGTAGACACTGCCTATATCTGCCTGAAGAGGGCGCTAACTACAATAAAATTATCCCGAGACTACACCTATTTGTTTACAGTTTCTGTTAGTTAGGTAGGCCTATTTAATATGAGTAATAACAGTAATTTCATTGAAATTAGAGTAGTCATTGTAGAAATTAGAGTAATTTCATTGTAGTTAGCACCCCCTTCAGACAGATATAGGCAGTGTCCACCAGCGTCTGACCAGAACTGAAGAAGCAGCTTAGATGAGCTTAGATGAATGTATTTGACCAAATAAACTTTTTTCCAGTTGACAAATTGAATTTTGCCTTTTGCCTTGGACTCTACCTTGACAACTGAGGGATTCTACACACAAAATAAAATGTACTTTAATTTCCGGACTATAAGCCGCTACTTTTTTCTGACACTTTGAACCCTGCGGCTTATACAATGAGGCGGCTCATATATGGACGGATTATTCGTTTATCAACACATTGTCTGTGCAGTTAACATGAAGTTACAACACTAGCAAGCGCTGTTGTCAGCACTAAAACTCTTTAATAAGTTATAATGTTAAATGAACATTAGTGAGTGGGATATGTCTGACTGATATCCGTTAAATGCATAAATGTCAAGACAGAGAGGTGGAAGAGACGATGTGCCAAGGAAAATACTAGTTTGATTTTGTTTTGAACAGTTATTATTATTCATGCACACACCCTCATCATGGAAAAGACACAAAGAAATGCACATGATGCAGCTTTGAAGCTAAAGGCAATTGATCTGTTGAAGAAGGAAATCGAGCTGCTGCACGCGAGCTTGGCATCAATGAGTTGATGGTGAGACGTTGGCGACGGCAGCGTGAAAACTGGCTGAAAAGACGACAAAGGCATTCAGAGGCAATAAAAGCAGATGGCCTGAACTTGGAAACGTTCTTGAAGACCTGCAGCTTACAAACAGGTGCGGCCTATATATGTACTTTTTTTCCTTTTCATTTAAAATTTAGCTGATGCGGCTTATATTCAGCTGCACTCAATACTATAATAAAATTACTGCACTTTATTACATGAAGAGAACCTTTTAATTATTATTGTTTCCAAAATGTATAATATAATAAGTCATGCAGCACCAGGTTACATGAAAATATCCATCCATCCATTTTCTTCCGCTTCTCCATAGTTCGGGTCGCGGGGGCAACAGTCCAGATATATCTGCTGCCCCGATCTCAATCCACCAGCCCCCATGGATCCTCCTGCGGGTGGTGGGTCCACAGGAGGACGGCCCCACATCGCTTGACGGAACCGGCCTTGATGTACTTCTGTCATAGAGGCTCTCTATCAGTGTACACAGACACTGGGGGTGAGGTGAGGTTAAGTGTCTTGCCCAAGGACACAACGGCAGCATTCCTCTGTGGGAGCTGGGATCGTGCCGCCAACCTGTGCGTCAGTGGCTCTGACCGCTCAAACAATGATGTATTGTCAAGAGCGGGATTTGAACCGCCAACCTTCAGATCAGTAGACAAACGCTCTACCAACTGAGCTGCTGCCACCCTTTATATGAAAATAAACATTCAAAAAACTTCTTATGGTCAAATGGTAAATAGTCACATTTTTATAGTGCTTTTCCACCTTCAAGGTGGTGAAAGCGTTTTAAAACAAGGAACCACACACACATTCACACACCAGTGTACGCAGACACTCACTGCGTGCACATGGACGAGTGTAATCCGATTGCAAACGGATTGGGATCGTATCGGATACATGTGCACAGGCTAAGGATCGTATAGGGATTGGTTTCCCGAATCCGATTGGAACCCCTGGCTTAGGCCGAGAGTTATCTGCTTGGTGCCACCTTGTGCACGATATCGGATCGGATTGGTGTACTGCGCATGCGTGGGAATTTTCGCCAGGGATTTCACCCGGAAGTGGCAGGAGGCGCCGACGCCGTCATAAGTAGCGATTGTTGCCGGAAAAGTCAGACAAAATCATGGCTGCGAAGAAAGAATGCACAACACGTACACCAATGCTGCTCCGTCAAACTCCTCGAGCGCCATCTTTGTATACCGCCACATAGTTTGTGTCTTGCCCAAAGACACAAGGACAGCACTCATCTACCTACCTACATTTTCACTATTTTATTACATTTGAATAACTGTATCCAATTTTTGTCCTTGTATTTGAGCTAAACGTAAATCAGCTCATTTAATTTCAAAGTGTGCGAGAACCAGGATGTTTGCTGTTAGCATGCTAGGCGCTGTTAGCAATACAGTGACAGAAAAACTCCACACTAGCCTCTGAAAGGTGAGATACATGCTTCTAAACTCACCGTGGCGAGTAATGAGGATGCTAGGAATGAATTAGGAAAGCTACTTCTGTTGATCGCATTTTTAGACGCAGACGGTTGCCACGGTAATCGAGGTTTGGGCAGCGCGGGCGATGCTTACTCTGGTCGTTGTAGTTCTTGATCTTGAGCTCGAGCTGGCGCGAGTGGGACTCCATGCGGTCGACGTGCGTCTGCATGTCCTTCTTCTCCTGCTCGTGGACATCCTCAAACTCGATGAACTTCTGCTCCACGAAGAGGAGAGAGGAGAAAGGAAAAAGGGTTACAAAAATGAAAAACAAATGAACAAAGAGGGGCTCAAACTGTGACGTAAAGGTGCATTGCGTAGCTTTTCTTTTGGAAGGTCTGTCAAATGCTTTTCTCCATGTAGATGTTATTTCTTTGTTTGGAATGTTTCACAGTGCGGTATTAAACCTTTCGATCTTCAGGGAGACCAAATCAGACCAAGTTACAGGTCAGATCTGTGGAGAGGTGACCCCAAGCTCTATAATGTCATACAGTGGAACATTCGAGACATATCCATAGAAACAAGTAGGTGATGGACCCAACCAAAGAGTTACACAGTGCACTTTTATTAACATTTTTATTTGTCGACTATTTTTCTCATAGTTAAAGGAACCGTGTGGAAGATTTTGATTTTAAATTCCAAATTTTTTTGATCCTATACAATTTCAGTTGTAAAAAAAAATCTATAAACATGAGTAGACACAAATCAAACAACTTCTTCTCCTAATTCTAAAGCTGATTTATGTTTAATTACAAAAACATTGGACGTGAGTTGATCAGAACGGTCACTCCACTAAACCCCAGCACCTGCACCCAAATATTTAATACTGCCAAGAAAACAAAATCAAAACTTCACGAATTTTAAAGGGATAATGCGTTGTTTTTTTTTTGTGTGAATCTGTATGGCGGCGGTGTCCAAACTTTTTTCATCAAGGGCCACATATCTAAACACAGATGAAACAGAGGGCTGATCGAGGGCCAGACTCGTGCTCAGTGGTCAATAATTTACATATATTGATGTTTAACAAATTAGAATGAGCTACCAGTCTTTAATTCATGCTAAAAATCCTCAAAACCACACAATAAATATTACATTTTGTCTTATTAACTCATTCACTGCCGGCCTGTTTTCAGAATTCTAACCCCAGAGTGCCACAGGTTTCAGTAGAATTTCACTGATTTTCCAAGACCCACAGAATACTGAGTTCTTTGACTATATAAACATGGGACACATCAAAATAAAGTGTCGACTCTCTTCTTTCACCTGGAAAAAAAATTATGTTTCTAACCTTTTCGGTTCTCAAATAACTGATAGTAGAACATAGGGAAGTTTCAGCAAAAACACTGGTTTTTGAGCAAGAAATGGAGAAAACGACCGTTTAGTTCAGAGAAGGATTTCGAGCAGATCAGTGACTTTGACATCAATATTTATCGATTTAGTGACACCTCAAACATCTAAAATAACAGAGAAAGAGATTTTTGATGACAAAGTACATTTTTTATTTACAAATATAAGAATATAAGGCTCTGTGAATCCTTCAACTCAATTGTGCCAAGAGATGTTTACAGGATATAATCTCTTTTCATATAAAATAGAACTTTGTCACTTCACAACAATATTGAGGCTCAGAGTACACACTCATATACACACACACACACACACGCACCTACACACACACACACACACACATATACGTATATGTACATACACACAAGCCCATGCATAAACCTTTACACACACACAGCTACACACGCACATACACACACGCGCGCGCCGCACGCGCGCGTACACACGCACGCACGCACACACACACACATATAAACTCAATTCTTCTCATCTCGTGCCTCTTTGGAGAGCAGAATCCAAGTCAGTAAACTTCTTTGGCACTGTCGTAGTTCTCCCTGCGCTGCTGCGCGGAGCAGGGAGTCTCCCTGCTCCGCGCAGCGCGATCAGGACACGCCCCCTGCCTCAGCCAGAGCAGATCTCTGCCCCGACATCGCTGCGTGTCTCTGTGATCCTCTGATCCGGGATCTTGGGTCCCAAAAGCGATCAAACCGCTCCGTAGGCGCTGATCAACAGTTATCTGCTTTTCCGGGTTCACTCGCCTCACCATCTTACTCCATTCGCCTCCACTCGCACTCCACAGTACACATACACTACACTCCTCTCCTCTCCCGCCTCTCCGATCGGCAGATAATGATACAAGATCGCCACCTACATGTTGGGAAGTGTGAATTACACCTTCAAAGCTGCTCCAGGTCGTATCCTAGCAACCCCCGCTGAAAAACGTCCTTGACGAGTTTATTCGTCACGGCACTCAACGTTCGGATTCAACATGACGAGAAAACTCGTCACCGGCAGTCAATGAGTTAATGTAGATTTTCAAAAAAACATGCAGTCAAGGTAATTTGGCCCAATTCACCTGGAAGCCTGAGGGCCAAGAAAAATTTGTCTGAGGGCCGCATTTGGCCCACGAGCCATAGTTTGGACATGCCTGCTGTATGGCTTCCCCTTCAACAGTGTCGTGAGATTAACACCGACTTACCCCTGACAGCGTGATCTGGGCCCAGTTCTGCGCCGGTTCCATAGCTCGCGAACGTAGATCCGGCAAGTTACCGGCGACAGTTAATAAAGCTTGTTTTTCTTCTCAAAACAATATGTCCAAAAAGTGATACATTTGCGTCACAAACAGTTGCACACGAAAAATTCAGCAGCCTAATTCGCATTGGTGCCATTTTCTCTCGATTCGTATCACTGCTGATTAACTGTATTAGCTTGTTCACTTGTAAACATCCGCTTACGGCGGATGCGGTACGGCGACATCCGCTAACAAGTGAACAAGCTAATACTGCGCGCAGCGATACGAATCGAGAGAAAATAGCAGCAATGCAAATTACACTGCTGAATTTTTCGTGTACAACTGTTTGTGAGATGCAAATATATCACTTTTTGGACAAATGTTGTTTTGAGAAGAAAAACAAGCTTTAGCGAACTTACCGGACCTACGTTCCTGAGCTCCAGAACCGGAGCAGAACCGGGCTGAGACAATGCGGTGAGTGATAAGTCAGTGTTAAAGGTCCCATGGCATGAAATTTTCACTTTCTGAGGTTTTTGAATGTTAATGTGAGCTCCCCTACCCTGTTTAGGGCCCCCCCCCCCCCACATGGTTAAAAGTTGCGAAATGTCTAAACTGAGCATTTACGATCCTTTTCTGCGTTACAAAAAATCGGAGCTCAAACGGGCGATTTTGAACAAGGCACCTTATTGACGTCAGATCGAAAAAAAGAAATGCAAATGCAGTTCCACCCCCGTCTGTCTGTACTCGGCGTCTCTGTAAATCACGCCCAGAGAGTTTGGACTGCGAATGCGCTAGGCAATGCGAAATGCGTTTTTTTATTTGCCTGGAGGCACGTCCGAGTGTTTCTAGGCTCGGAAGTCCTTTATCTGAGCCTCTGGACCTTTGAACAGCAGTGGTTTAATTTTATTTTATGTGGAAATGTGTTTATTTTTCAATGGAACGCTTCAAATCTCTCCCCCCGTGCAAAAACACAGAAATGGATCAGCTGAGAGCTCAGAGCCAAGAGCGGAGAGTTTGGCCACGCCCCCACCCTGTACTATAGGCCAGCTCTTTTCTCCTCATTTGCATTCAAGCAACAACGCCCATTATGGCCTGTTCAGAGAGAAAAAAAATACTCTCTCATCTTATCTCTGTTTCTCATGCACTGAGTGTTGATTTTGAAGGATTCATTTACAGTATTAGGGAACCATTAAGGAGCCATATAAAAGCATCAAGAAGTACCATGTCATGGGATCCTTAATGCACGCCACTATTAAAAGGGGAACCCATACAGATTAACATAAAAAAAACAAAAATTAAAAAAAAAAACGCACTATCCCTTTAAACCAGGAACAACATGATTTCATACTATTTACAAGTGGTGAGAATATTGGAGGAGCTGCTGTGCGATGACCATGAGGTGATGTTCTATAAGTGAAATAGGAAGTGCTTCTTTTGGTCGTGAGGAAATGCCTTTTGTGGCACCGGCGGGAAAATATGTGTCCACTTCCTGTCCAGCTGAGTCAGACAGACACTCCCATAGGGTGAGTCATGGCACTCACAACTAAAGACAACCAAGAGAACTGCCACTAAAAAGTTGCCGATACGATACAATACAAACATATGGCTAAATCATGGCAGTGATACCAAAAGTCTTTGTTAAACCACTTCTTGTGCAAAGTTCATATGAAACCCACTCATTTTAATCATCTAAACATTGAAAATGTCAAATGTGTCGCATAAAAGAGTTTCCTTCCACTAAACAAGCAACATAAATGTAGCTCTGTAACAAAATAATTTAGTAAAATATACCAAAAAATACTCGGTGATATATCGATCCAGAAACCCACAATATCGATACTGTATTATCACATTAAACAACATAATCGATATTTTTGCACACCCCTATCAACCAAAGCCATCATAGTTTTACTGCTTTATGACATAAAAAAATACCGTAATTTCCGGACTATTGAGCGCACCTGAATATACAAAATTTTCAAAGAATTTTATTTTTGTACATATATAGGCCGCACCCGTCTATAAGCCGCAGGTGTCCACGTCTTCAAGAACGTTTTCAAGTTCGGGCCATCTGCTTGTATTGCCTCTGAAAGCTTTTGTCGTCTTTTTGCATTGAGTCAGTTCGTCAAGCTGCCGTCGCCAACGTCTCACCATTGACTCATCAATGCCGAGCTCACGTGCAGCAGCTCTATTTCCTTCTTCAACAGACAGATCAATTGGCTTTAACTTCAAAGCTGCATCATAAACATTTCTTCCTGCGTTTTCCATGAGGAGGGTGTGTGCATGAAGCGCAAAATAACTGTTCAAAACAAAATCAAATGAGCATCTTCCTTGGCGCATCATCTCTTGCGCCCTGTCTGGCAGTGCCCTGTCCGGTGTCTGGGATCATGTCGGCGTCTGGGATCATGTCGGTGTCTGGGATCATGTCGGCGTCTGGGATCATGTCTGGGATCACGTCGGCGTCTGGGATCATGTCCGTGTCTGGGATCATGTCTGGGATCACGTCGGCGTCTGGGATCACGTCGGCGTCTGGGATCACGTCCGCGTCTGGGATCATGTCTGGGATCACGTCGGCGTCTGGGATCACGTCGGCGTCTGGGATCACGTCGGCGTCTGGGATCACGTCGAAGTCTGGGATCACGTCGGCGTCTGGGATCACGTCGGCGTCTGGGATCACGTCGGCGTCTGGGATCACGTCGGCGTCTGGGATCACGTCCGCGTCTGGGATCACGTCGGCGTCTGGGATCATGTCTGGGATCACGTCGAAGTCTGGGATCACGTCGAAGTCTGGGATCACGTCGAAGTCTGGGATCACGTCGAAGTCTGGGATCACGTCGAAGTCTGGGATCACGTCGAAGTCTGGGATCACGTCGGTGTCTGGGATCATGTCGGCGTCTGGGATCATGTCGGCGTCTGGGATAATGTCTGGGATCATGTCGGCGTCTGGGATCATGTCCGTGTGTGGGATCATGTCCGTGTCTGGGATCATGTCCGTGTCTGGGATCATGTCAGGATCTAGGATCATGTCAGTGTCTCGTAGGATTTCAGCAGATTTCAGGCTCAACCGGGGGCGGGGATAGGTGTATTGATCAGTTATGAGTAGATGTCCGGCTACTGAACTTTGAGACGTTTCTTCTCGTCATTTACGCCTCACCTGCATTTACCGCATATGGGTCATTAAGACGTATCCCACTCACTAATGTTCATCATCAGAATTTATTTTATCACATGTTGATAAACTACACACACACAGACAACAGCACTCGCTCGTGTCGTAACTTCAAGTTCACCGCACAGACAGCGGCGATTTCTGCGAATAATCCGTCCATAAATTAGCCGCATCGTTGTAGAAGCCACAGGGCTCAAAGTGTGAGAAAAAAAAGTAGCACCTTATAGTCCTGAAATTACGGTAATTTCAAAGACGTAAATAGTCTGATTTAGTTCCCAAAAGTTTGTTTCAGAATTTGTATTTACTTCATTTAATATTTTTGTCATCATTCTAGCAGTGCTTTTTGGAACTACGGCTTCTCAAAAGATCGAACTCACTGGCACTTCACTTTTTTTTTGTCTAATCCAAATTTTTCTCGTGTGGAATTTTTCTCTTGCGAAATCTTGTGGCACGAGATACTGTCCCATTCCTAATCACATATGTTTGTATTTAAGCCGTAGTTTTATTCAGAAAAATCACCAGATGAAATACGTGACCAGTTTTACTTACTTAGTGTTAAAGATGTACTGTAAGATATTTATAGATCTATATTTCTATTTTTAGCCCCTTCTAGACTCTAATATACGACACATGTAACAGTGGATGAAAAGGCTGAGTCACCAAACCTCTTTCTTTAGAGATTATATATTTTTTTAAAATACGTAATTTTTCTGGGTTTGGAAGACTGGGAACTGGTTTTCCTGTCCAGAGTTCCTGGTTTGGTTTAATCCTGATTTAGTTGGCATACCCTGAAGATCAAAACAAGGACTAAAACCAAACCAGGGACCAACCCAATAGATGAGTTTTTGTTTAGTTCAGTGGAGGAAGAAAGACTCAATTTTGTTATTTAAGTAAAAATACAGATGCAGGAGCAAATAAATAGTCAAGCAAAAGGAAAAGTATCACATGAAAAGATCTACTTAAGTTAAAGTATTAAAATTCATGTTTAAAAGTGTTCTTAAAACTTAAAAATATTTTGAGATCTAATGAAGCTCAAAATGTAGTGATTTTGAAACGGATTTATGCAGAATTTATAAAAAGAACTTTTACTTTTCAATCCAGTTAAAAAATGTAGCGGCATAGAAAGTTCAGATACCCGCTTTCAAACGTAGTGAAGTAAAAGTAAAATGTATGGGTCATTCCAGAATTGGAGGGCATTTTACATCCCACCCATTAGCTATTAAATAATCCACATACAAAATACTAAAACATACAGTAACATAGAGTGAATTTACTTGTCCTGAGATCAAATTTAAAAAACTAAGAGAAAAGAATGCTTGAAAATATTTTTTAAAATACCAAATAACTCTGGAGTACCCCCCAAAATGCCATTTTCCTCTTGTCCCACCCCTCTAATGACCAAACTGAATCTCAAATAAACCAGTTAAAAAAAATTTTTTTGTATTATTTGTTTCATTGCCATCTCTTGTAACTGTGGGAACATTTGTTTTAATAGACATAATATTTCAAATAATTATTATTATTAATGAAACATGCACGCAACCCTGTTACCAGAACATTTTTAGCCTGGTAGAAGAAGAAGAAAGCAGAACCACATGATCCCCTGGACTTGACATCAAACAGTTTTCCAAAAGAATGGGAAGAGCAAAGGTTTGTCTTCTCTTCCATTTTTCATATTTTTATAACATAGTTAGTCTTGATTGAATGTCTCACTCTACCTCATGCAACCCTGTTATGCAAATGATCAGAATAAGACCATTTTTTTTCCTTTACTTATTTGTATAAATAAGTTTTTCCTCTTTGATTAGCAGTAACAGCTAAACAGCTTCTACTCCTGAGATAAAGCTAACATTAGTGCAGATTTGCAACCCTGTTACCTGCAACCCTGTTACTGTGATTAGAGTAAATCAATAAATAAAACATATAAATCAAGTAATAAAATTGTACCATTGACCGTAAGCTGAGCTAATCAAGCATTTGATAGTTTATTACCTATTATTGATGAATATGTAGCAGAGAATCAGAAAAATTAAGGTTTATTTTTCAAGAATTTTAAAGCCCATATGTCCTCCATTTCTGGAATGACCCGTTTAGTCCAGTTTAAAATGTACTTAAGTCAAGTACAGACAACCTAAAAGTTATACTTAAATACTACTTTTACTTCGTTACTTTCCACTACTGGTTCAGTCTTAGTTTAGATTTTGTTTATTTATGATCTGTCCTGGTTTAGTCCTGGTTTAGTCTTGAGAGATTCTGGTTTAGTCCTGCTTTGTTAAGTTCTGTCATTAACCTCTTTTATAGTCCAGATTTAGTCCTGGTTAGTTCTTGGTGGAAGACCTGACATGTAGCACTCATTTCACTCTCTGGTTTAGCCCCGACTTAATCCTGGTTTCGTGACGTTTTAGCCTTGGTTTAGCACCGGTTTATTCAGTTTACTTTAGGTCCTGATTAGGGATGGAACGAGGCAATTTCCTATGAGCACGCCACAAAACGAGATTTTAACATAATTTCCAATACAGGTATATAAATTTCATGTTTCAATTACCAGTTTTGGCCTCACAATTTTTGTTCCCATTCTAGTACTTGTTTTGAAACTGTAAAAGGAGGTCACTCACCAATACCCATTTTTGTCCAATCCAAATGTAAACACTTGGAAAAAAAATAACCTCACGACATCATTTTTCTCTTGTGGCACGAGATCTTGTCCCATCCCTCGTCCTGATTTAGTCCTGATCAGTTCTGGTATAGTCGACCTACTGGTTTATTATCACTAGTTAGTTCTTGTAGGTTCTGGTTTAGTATTCTATTAGACCCAACTTTGTAGACTGATTTAGACTTAATTAGTCTTGATCTAGTCCTGATTTAATGCTGGGTTAGTCCTGTTAAATGCTGGGTTAGTCCTGGTTTAGTCCTAGTTTAATGCTGGTTTAGTCCTAGTTTAATGCTGGTTTAGTCCTATTAAATGCTGGTTTAGTCCTGGTTTAATGCTGGGTTAGTCCAGGTTTAATGCTGGTTTAGTCCTGGTTTAATAATGGTTTAGTCCAGGTTTAATGCTGGTTTAGTCCTGGTGTAATGTTGGTTTTAGTCCTGGTTTAATGCTGGGTTAGTCCTGGTGTAATGTTGGTTTTAGTCCTGGTTTAATGCTGGTTTTAGTCCTGGTTTAATTCTAGTTTAGTCCAGGTTTAGCCCTGATTTAATGATGTTTTAGTCCTGGTTTAATGCTAGTTTAGTCCAAGTTTAGTCCTGGTTTAATGTTGGTTTTAGTCCTGGTTTAATGCTGGTTTTAGTCCTGGTTTAATGCCGGTTTAGTATTCTATTACACCCAACTTTGTAGACTGATTTAGCCGTAATTATTCTTGATCTAGTCCTGTAGTCCTGGTTTAGTCCTCTAGTCCTCGTTTAATCCTGGGATAGTCCTGTTTTTTATCTTTTATTATTTCAAGGTACATAATAACACATACTTGAGGTACATAATAATACATAGTCCTGGTTTAATGCTGGTTTAGTTCTGATCTCACTCCAGTTAACAGGCTAGAGATTGAGTATCAGATTTAGGACCTGATTTAGTACTTTTAGCATTGGTTAATTCTTGGGTTTAAGTCCTAGTTCAGTCTTTATTTTGTCCTGGTTTAGTCTGGATACTAGTCTTGTTTAACTCGTTCAGTCCTGATTCAAACCCGGGTTAAGTCATTTCTTACACAGAAAACAGGACTAAAACAATGGTCCCTGTCCGTACAAAGAGGGCCATGGGGGTCCGGGGGGCTGACGTGACGTGCCTGCGCCTGGCTACTGTTGTTTACATCCACGCTGAAGATGATGAATGATGAAGACTAACCCCACGTGTAAAGCAAAGTTAATCCACAAGCATGACCACAACGGAGTCTCCAATTACGCGCAAGGACCCGCGGGCGCGTCCCCACATCCTCCTCACCTCCTCGGCGTGCTTCCTGAGCGCCTTCTCCCGCTCGTACTGGGTGATGAGCTGCTCGTTGTCCTCCTTCAGCAGCTCCAGCTCCACCTCGTGCTCCTGGTTCTCCGCGAACACCGAGTCCAGGTTCTCCAGCACGGCCACCACCAGCGGCATCAGCTCCTTCACCACGTCCTCGTCGTACTTGCCGATGAGCCGCTCGAACTCCCGGTAGATGGAGCTGGCCAGGCCCGATACGCGCTCCGACATCATCGCGGACGTACCCCCGGGGTCGTCCTGGTACACAACCCCGTCCTCCAGCTCCATGTTTGCGGGTTTCCCTTGCGCCGATCGATCGCGGGCTGGTGCGGGAGCGTGGAAGTGTCCCCGCGGGTACAGAAGACACTCCGGGCCGATCAGGGAGCGCGTAAAAGCGGGCGCATTTCGGGGGTGGACCGCGGGACCGCTACGATGCTACGGTGGCTACGTGGTGCTGGACTCCTTCCTCCTTTCCTTCCTCCTTTCCTTTTTTCCTTTGCTTGTCTCGTGGTGCGTTCAGCGGTCGCTCCACACGCGCGTATTTAACGATTGCGCTTTATTTCTAAATTTGCTGCGCTACATTTTGGAAAACACCGAATAGCCAGACAAAAACAACAATTATATATGTTTAGAAATATGTATTGTGCTGAATAAAAATGCGTAAAAGTTCGTTAAAATCGCCTGTGTTTTGTTTCGCGTGTCCCGTTTTCTTGTGGACAGTGAAGGCGTCATCAGAACAGCTGAGTTGTTGTTGACCACATCACGTCATGACGTAAGAGCGACTTTACGCACGCCCACAACCTATTTTTAATTTAATTTAATTTAATTTAATTTAATTTAATTTAATTTAATTTAATTTTATTTTATTTTATTTTATTTTATTTTATTTTATTTATTTTTATTTTATTTTATTTTATTTTATTTTATTTTATTTTATTTTATTATTTATTTATTTATTTATTTATTTATTTATTTATTTTATGCGTGAAGAGTCCCTCAGTCGTCCAGGTAGAATCCATGATAAAAGGAGAAATTCAATTTGTCAACTGGACAAAGTTTGTTTGGTCGAAAACGTTTCGCCGCTCATCCGAGAGGCTTCGTCAGTTCTGGTTCTAGTGCTGGTTAGACCCTGTTTATATCTAGCTGCAGGGAGGAGCTCCCTACACTGACTTTACTACTACTTTATTTTTTTACTTTAAATATACAAAAATATAAACAAAGATATCAACAAGAGCAATACTCGGGGCTTAAGAAATTTCAAAATCAAAACAAAGTGCTTTGGTTTTCATGGCTTTTTGGTTTGTACAAAATTTTAAAGAGTTTAAATACGAAGACAAGAGGGACTGAAATATGACACATTTGGGTTTTTGGCTAGAAAATTTACAATGAATATGCTATTTTGAAAAGATTTATTTATTTATTTTAATTTGAAAAAGTAAAAATGCTAGAAAAGAGTCATTGCATTTAAATGTGCACTACGCAACTTTTCAGTGTACTTGTCTCAATGGAGAGTTTATAGATTGTCTGGAATGTTCCACAATATGGCATTAAAGGAACTGTAACCATTACCCTCTGTTATTATATTATATTGTTATTTCTGAGCTACTGTACCCAAATAATTTCCCTTGTGTATCAATAAAGTTTGTCTAAGTATGTAAGATTTTGATTTTAATAAGCTACACTGCCTGACAAAAGATATGGACGATGGCATAATTTGTGGTGCTGGGGTACTGGGCCAACTTTTCAATGTATCAAGCATTATTTAAATGTGGTGTACTTAATACTATTTCATTGCATTTATTCAATTATATTATCACACGTTCTCATATTTTCAGCTCATTGTGCACAAATCCATTTGTGGATGAATATTACTCATGTTTTCATAGCATCCTTTCATTATGAAAATAATAGTTTGAACAGTCAATAATATTTTAAAATCAACTCATATCATAGAGTTCTTGAATCAGCCCATATGCAGGATTGAAAGGACAGAATTTGTAAAGCTGTGATTAAGGCCAAAGGTGGTTATTTTGATGAAAAAGCTATTTAACTTGAAATGTTACATTTTAGCAATAATATTTACTTTACACATGATGAAATTTGCTTTCATATATCAATAAATTGATTTGTTGTCATTACCAATACATCTTCTTATCATTATTAATGTTAAGTTCAGAAATACATAATCGTCCTAATACTTTTGTCAGGCAGTGTACTATAGGCATGACCAGATACAAGGTAACCATGTTCAAAACACTTTTTGAAAATACTGATTTATACTTTATTAATTATTGTTCAAAAACACTGTACACAATATCTCCATTTATGTTATAATTTGGAGTGTTGGTTGTCAAGACGATTATCAAATCAGAATGAATCTCTCATTTGGGTTGCTCAATGCTGAAATCCATCCATCCATTTTCTTCAGCTTATCCGGGGCCGGGTCGCGGGAGCAACAGTCTAACCATAGAATTCCCTCACACTGGACACTTCCTCCAGCTCCTCCTGGGGGACCCCAAGGCGTTCCCAGGCCAGCTGAGAGACATAGTCTCTGTGCAGTATCGTTTTTCAATACTCTCCTAGTTACTGTTTTTTATTATTATTACTTGTATAACTCCACTTTATGGTCCTAACGTGCAATATCGTTTTTCCAACGTGCAATATCGTTTTTCAATACTCTCCTTGTTACTGTTTTATTATTATTATTATTACTTATTCGATTACAGTGGTACCTCACCTTACGAAATTAATTCGTTCCAGAAGTGGTTTTGTAACGTGAATTTTTCGTAAGTTGAGTAGCTATTTCAATGGAAAAAGCCTGATTCGTTCCAAGGCCCCGTTCCAAGTTTTTTTTTATAGTGTAACTTTTTTTATAGTGTAACACTGTGTTCTGCGTCCTGAGACTGTAGACCCAGGACTAAACGTGAACTATACCAGGTCTAGACCAAGGTCTAAACCTGGACTGGACCAGGACTAAACCTGGACTAAACCAGGACTAGACCAGGTGGATTTAAGCGCCGCGTGCGGGTCTATTTCCTGGTTTCGTGCTAGCTCTGCTATTAGCAGCAGCATCGGTGTACCTCACGAGTCACGGCTGAGGCGAGCAGCGACTGTGCGCGTGGGGGGAAGGGAGAGAGCGGAGAAGTGTGCACGCGGACATGTGTGATGCATGACCCGGCGCGGGGCTGCAAGCACGAGACCCGTGCTAAACCTGGTCTAGAGGAGGCACGGTTTGAGCACGGGTCTCGTGCTCGCAGCCCCGTGCCGGGTCATGCTGCGCTATCACACACGTGTCCCCGCGCACACTTCTCCGCCCTCCGCCCTCCCCCTTCCCCCCACGCTTCACTATTAATACATTTTGTTGAAAATCTATGAAAGTTTGAGTGTTTAAATGAGAGACAAATGTGAGAAAAGTTTAA
This sequence comes from Paratrypauchen microcephalus, assembly GCA_036785185.1. Taxonomy (NCBI): domain Eukaryota; kingdom Metazoa; phylum Chordata; class Actinopteri; order Gobiiformes; family Gobiidae; genus Paratrypauchen; species Paratrypauchen microcephalus. The sequence continues at coordinate 1,233,438 of JAVJIX010000212.1, read as the reverse complement.
ATCCAGTGGCTGAGTGCACATTATTTGAATTTTTGAGGTTTCGCGTTTCGTAACTTGAATTTCCTTTCGTATCTAGAGACCAAAATTTAACGTGAAGGCGTTTCGTAACTTGGAATTTTCGTTTGTAGGGTCGTAAGGTGAGGTACCACTGTATTACTTATTTTATTATTGTTATTACTTATTTTTATGCCATTCTTGCCTGCATGTTGCCTGGAAGAATCCATGACTCATCGCTGTACCAGCGAGTGAGTCTGGTAACGTTTGATCCACAGAATGCGCTGCGGTTGCGCGTAGACAGACAGCTAAGTGAACCAATCAGAGATTGCGCCATCTTGATTCAAAACTGAGGCGGAACTTCCGCTGCCTAAGAGTGACTTTGCGGGCAAAGGCGGGTGCACTGACGTCACCATCTTTGAACGAATCAGAATCGCGGAGTCGGTTTGGAACCGGAGGAGCGAGAGTGGATGGAGAGTGTCCAAATGGTATCGCGGTGTATAGGAAATACAGAGAGATATCATTTGGCTGGCCAGGTAAGCCTGCATGCACTTTTCTTTCTTGTTCAAACTCTCCCTACCTGGAACTACTGTGACAAGTAAATTTCTCCTGCGTGAGATCAATAAAGTCTTATCTTATCTTATCTTATCTTAGCTTAGCTTAGTTTAGCTTAGCTTAGCTTAGCTTAGCTTAGCCTAGTCCCTCCAGCGTGTCCTGGGTCTTCCCCGGGGCCTCCTCCCGGTAGGACATGCCCGGAACACCTCCTGAGGGAGGCGTCCAGGAGGTGTCCGGAACATGCCCGAGCCACCCTAGCTGCTCCTCTCGACGTGGAGGAGCAGTGGCTCTACTCCGAGCTCCTCCCGTGTGACTGAGCTCCTCGCCCTATCTCTAAGGGTGCACCCAGCCACTCTGCAGAGGAAACTCATTTCGGCCGCTTGTATCCGCGATCTCATCCTTTCGGTCATTACCCAGAGCTCATGACCATAGGCGATGAGCTTCCTACCCTCACCTATGGTCATAAAATTCAGTTGGTTTAAACCTAAAATGCCTCTCTCTGATCTGAACGGTCACTACCTAAACCCCAGCACCTGCAGCCAAACATGAGTCAGTGCTAGTGCAGCCTCTGCAGCTCAGGGAGGGAATTCTGGAGGTTCTGAGCTTCACATGAGCCTGTCCATAAACTGAGAACGAGATAAATGTGGATGTGTCTCTGTCTGCAGGTGAAGACACGAGTTCGGATGTGATTGTAGAACTTTTTAGTCCTAAATATAGTTCCTTTAAACGTATCCATCTCCATGGAGACAAGCAGCCGATGACACCACCAGGACATGTTACGGCAAACGTCTGTGGAGAGGCAGGACGCCTGTTCACAATGAATAAATGAAAGTGAGATATGTTTAATGCCATATTGTGGAACTTTACAGACAAAGCAATAACATATAAGAAAAAAACACAAAGGAGTAACAATAAAGAAAAGCAGGTGATGGACCCTCAACCATAAAAGTTACGCAGTGGACCTTTAAAACCAAGAAGAAGAAGAGGAAAACGTGGAATTTCACCAAAACTAAAGCGCTGTCCTCTGGCTCCATCTGCTGGTGTCTAAAGGCAACTGTAGACAAGGACTGTGAGAATGGAATAAAATCGCATTTGGGTTTAGACTTTAATCTGTTTCTAAATTAAATTTTAAAACAATCTGACCACAAAACTGACTTTGTTGGAACTACAACAGGTGAGCTGATTTGTGCTGTTGAACAAGCAAACACGTAAAATTACAGTCTCAAGTTAAATTAGCCAGTTTTTTCAGTTAGTCACTCTCATCTTTTGTGGAAAATCAAACTCCTAAACAGGACCATGAATGGTTGGAATGATCACATTTCTTCCTGGTTATTCCTGGGATGTCCTAGAGTATGGCATGCTTTATCTATCTCCATGGGAACAAGCAGTTACAGGTCAGATCTTTAGAGAAGCAAGCCTGCTCCGGGAATGCACGTTTTCTAAGATATCTGAGCAATAAAAACTCCTTTATAGATAAATGCAAGATAAAGTTAATGCCTTAGTGTGGATCATTCCAAGTAAAATAATAACATCTCCATGGAAACAGACCTTTTTCCACAATGGTTAATGGTTTTCTATGGCAAAATGTTCTTTCTTTTTTTTTTTCTTTTTATTTAAAGGTCCCATGGCATGAAATTTCCTAGCCTGGGAATTCCCAGGCCGCTTCCGTTCGTTTCAAACTGGAAGGCGGCCTGGAAACTCGTCCAAGCGAGAGTCCCAGATTTAGGGCCCCAATCAGAGAGCGGGGGAGGGGTGGAAAGACGGTGACGCGTACTACATGACAAACGGAAGCTTGTAGTTTGAACTGACAACTGACATGATTGGCTATGGACTTACGTATACGCTCAATGATAGACATTCATAACGCCCAATAAACGGCCGTTGGCAATCGCTAACCACACCTCCGCTACGGGATTTTTCGAAGCGAGTTTCCAGACCCATATCTCACTTGTGATATGGTCAGGTGTTAACCAGACTAGAAATTTCCACTTTCTGAGCTTTTTGAACGTTAATGTGAGCTCCCCTACCCTGTTTAGGCCCCCCCCCATGGCTAAAAGTTGCGAAATGTGTAAACTGAGCATTTGCGATCCTTTTCTGCGTTTGAAAAAAAGGCAGCCCAAACAGGCGATTCTGAACAAGGGAAGTTTCTGACATCACGCTCAAGGAAAAATGCAAATACAGTTCCACCCCCTGTCTGTGTTTCTACCCACACTCTCTGGAACTCACGCCCAGAGATTTTGGACCGCGAACGAGCTACGCAAAGTGAGATGCGTTTTTTTTTATTTGCCTGGAGGCATGTGAGAGTGTTTCCAGGCTCGGATGTCCTTTATCTGAGCCTCCGAACCTCTGAAACAGCAGTGGTTTAATTTTATTTTCTGTGGAAATGTGTTTATTTTTCAATGGAAATCGTCTCATCTCTTCCTCCGCGCAAAAACGCGGAAGTGGGGCCAGCGCACATCGCACCCCTAAAGAGGAAAAAGCGGAGAGTTTGGCCACAACCCCACCCGCTGCACTGGCCTATCTCTGTCCTCCTCATTTGCATTTCAAGCAACAACGGCAAGAATAAAGTGTTTCAGAGACATATTTATGACTCTGACTGTGTTCATGAGGCTTTCTCATGCACTGAGGCTTGATTTTGAAGAAGGATTCATTTACAGTATTAGGGAACCATTAAGGCGCCATATAAAAGCATCAAGAAGTACCATGTCATGGGATCTTTAAAAGGGACAATGCATATTCATGAACATTTGTAAATATGCCAGAATTAGCCCAAAGGTTCTTTGAATCTGCCGTCCTGAGCAGGTCAGAGAGATAAAAACAACGACTTCACACAACAGACAAACTCACAGGACAAACATGATATAAACACACAATACGACACAATCATGACACACAACACGGACATTTACATACAGCTCTGGAAAAAATAAGAGACCACTGCATTTTTTTCTGAAATCAGCATCTCTACATGTATTACAGCCATTCCATTCCAGCGTCTGTTGAATTCCAACACAAACACAAAGCTGAGCTACTTCAGTTCTTGCACCAGGAGTGGAATAAAGTCACCCAAGAACAATGTGAAAGACTTGTAGAGAGCATGCCAAGACGCATGGAAGCTGTGAAAATAAGTAAAAATAAGGGTTTATTGCACCAAATATTGATTTCTGAACTCTTCTTAAGTGTAAACATTAGTATTATGTTGTTTTAAAATGAATTTGATCTTGTTTCTTTGCATTGTTTGAGCTCTGAAAACTTGTATCTTTTTTGTTATTTTGACCATTTGTCATTTTCGCCTGACAGCACTAATATTTATATTTATATTACTGGGCTTAAACCAGGACAACATCTTAAGTCTTGAGGGTTTGGTCCTGATAGCTTTTCCTTGTTTTAGCTCGGGTTAATACAAAGTCCTATATTACACAAAATTAACTCTTGTGAGCTTTAAGTCATGTTTTAATAATAATAATAATAATAAATTTTATTTGTAATGCACTTTACATTTGACCTCAAATCTCAAAGTGCTACACTTGCAACAATAAAAGAACATTCAAATCATCATAAAACGTTGTAAAAGAACATAAAGAACAATTAAAAACATCATAAAAACAATTAAAAATATCATAAAATATTGAATGCTTTTCTAAAAAGATGAGTTTTGAGTCCTTTTTTAAAAGCTTCCACCGTCTGTGGGGCCCTGAGGTGGTCAGGTAGGGCATTCCACAGACGGGGAGCGGCGGCTTCAAAGGCTCGGTCCCCCATGGTCTTGAGCCGTGTCCTGGGCGGGAGCAGACGGTGCTGTTGGCCTGACCGGGTCCTGGATGAGGTGTGCAGTGTGAGCAGGTCTGTGAGGTAGGTGGGGGCATCACCGTGGAGACAGTGGTGGGTGTGCAGGAGGATTTTGTATTCTATACGGAGGTGCACGGGGAGCCAGTGGAGGGTGTGGAGGATGGGGGTGATGTGCTCATGTTTCCGCACCCTCATCAGGACCCTGGCAGCGCTGTTTTGGACATACTGGAGCTTTTGGATGCTCCTGCCAGGGATCCCGATGAGGAGTGCGTTGCAATAGTCCAACCTGGAGGAGATAAAGGCATGGACGAGCTTCTCTGCAGCCGGGAGGGACAGTGAAGAGCGAAGTTTAGAGATATTACGGAGGTGGAAGAAGGAAGTTTTGCAGATGTGGGTGACATGATTGTCGAAGGAGAGGTGGGGGTCAAACTTGACCCCAAGGTTTGTAACAGAGGGAGAGAGGGGAATGCTGTGGCCAAAGAGTGAAACAGAGGTGACAGGAGAAGAGTGAAGTTGATGAGAGGTACCGATTTGAATGGCTTCAGTTTTTGAGCCATTCAGCTGCAGGAAGTTTTGGCTCATCCATGCCCCCATCTCCTCCAGGCAGGAGTTTAGGCGGGTGACAGTGGCAGAGGGGGTGATCTTGAGGTAGAGCTGTGTGTCGTCAGCATAGCAATGGAAGTTGATTCCATGCCTGCTGACGACACACCCAAGGGGGAGCATGTAGATGGTGAAAAGGGTGGGGCCGAGCACGGAGCCCTGGGGAACCCCACAGGTGACAGTGTGGGGGCATGATTTAGCATCCCCCAGGACTACATGCTCGGTCCTGTCAGTGAGGTAGGAGTGAAACCAGTGAAGGGCAGTGTCCGAGAGGCCGATGTGGTGCTGGAGGCGGTGTAATAGGATGTGGTGGTCGATGGTGTCGAACGCAGCAGAGAGGTCGAGAAGAATGAGGAGGGATGTGGAACCGGAATCAGAGGCCATGAGTAAATCATTGGTCACTCTGATGAGAGCTGTTTCTGTGCTGTGGGATGGGCGGAAACCTGATTGGAATTTTTCATACAGACTAATGTTGTTCTGTCCTCAAAAACAGACCTGGAGTTGTGTTTTGTTTCATTCACATGTTTGAGTAACTCTTTATTATTAGTATATCCACTTCTGTAAAGATCAAAATGCTCTGTTCCACCTTGTGATGTCACGAAGCCTTTAGTTTTACCTTTAGTTCAAGAAGAGATTGGCAATTCCAGGGCTGAAATCATCGAAAGGATTCTATTGAAGGTGTATGGAGTTTAAAAACACAGTAGAGCACTTTCTGTATTACCACATGACATCGCTTAGACTTTTGTCTTAAGTTGAAATCAGTAACATTCTTGTTTTCTTTGCCCGTTATCAGGGGCAGAGCTGCGGACAAGGTTTATGATTCCACATTTAGTGAGTACACCTAATGAGTACCACGAGAAAATTATCAGTTTTTTCTGATTTTACTACTTATAGGTATGTGTTTGGGCAAAAGGCACATTTTTGTTGGAGTCTATAAACTACTGACAACATTTCCCCCAAATTCCAAATAAAAATATTATCGTTTAGAGCATTTATTTGCAGAAAATGACAAAAAAGATACATGTTTTCAGACCTCAAACAATGCAAAGAAACAAGATCAAATTCATTTTAAAACAACATAATACTAATGTTTACACTTAAGAAGAGTTCAGAAATCAATAGTTGGTGCAATAACCCTTATTTTATGGAATAATTTACAAAAAGTTGAAATTACAAGAACTGACTTCAATAGTTCAGTTTAAAGGCAAATTAACGTTTTTTTTACAATCTGAGCCTTCTTTCGGCAATAAAACAAGTAGTTTTACTCACCCATAGCATTTTTCTGTCAATTGGAGCAGTATCGCAGAACTTATGTTGAGCCGTTCTGTTCTAGTAATGATCCCGTATCCGTTAACATGGTGCTGTATCATATGCTCGGGGCATTACTTTGCGGTGTCCAAATAACACAAACTTTAGCACTTTTCAAATCATAGAAGCCCGATGTCTTAATGTAAGATTTCGTTTGAAGCAAAAGTGGCCTGTAATCCGAGATTTATCCATAGTTTTCATCTTTGCGTTTCATGTTTGGGTCCCGGGAGCAGTCCGCGCATGCGCACTGGCGTCCTCATCTACTCGAAACTATGGCTAAATCTCGGATTACAGGCCACTTTTGCTTCAAATAAAATCTTACATTAAGACATCGGGCTTCTATGATTTGAAAAGTGCTAAAGTTTGTGTTATTTGGACACCGCAAAGTAATGCCCCGAGCATATGATACGAGCCCCATGTTAACGGATACGGGATCATTAGTAGAACAGAACGGCTCAACACAAGTTCTGCGATACTGCTCCAATTGACAGAAAAATGCTATGGGTGAGTAAAACTACTTGTTTTATTGCCGAAAGAAGGCTCAGATTGTAAAAAAAAAACGTTAATTTGCCTTTAAATCTACGTTGAAAGGTTTGGAAATTAAATCTATGATGTGTTTGCTTTTAAGAATCCATTTTGTGATGTGTTGAAATGTCTGTGTGTAAACCCTGTTTCCGAGTCTGACAGGGTCTAACTACCCTGTTAGACCCTGTCAGACCCTGTTAAACCCTGTTAGACCCTGTCAGACTCTGTTAGACCCTGTCAGACTCTGTTAGACCCTGTCAGACTCTGTTAGACCCTGTTAGACCCTGTCAGACACTGTTAGAACCTGTTAAACCCTGTCAGACTCTGTTAGACCCTGTCAGACCCTGTTAGACCCTGTCAGACTCTGTTAGAACCTGTTAAACCCTGTTAGACTCTGTTAGACCCTGTCAGACCCTGTTAGACCCTGTCAGACCCTGTTAGACCCTGTCAGACTCTGTTCGAACCTGTTAAACCCTGTTAGACCCTGTCAGACTCTGTTAGACCCTGTCAGACCCTGTTAGACCCTGTCAGACCCTGTCAGACCCTGTCAGACTCTGTTAGAACCTGTTAAACCCTGTTAGACCCTGTCAGATTCTGTTAGATCCTGTCAGACTCTGTTAGATCCTGTCAGACTCTGTTAGACCCTGTCAGACCCTGTTAGACCCTGTCAGACCCTGTTAGACCCTGTCAGACTCTGTTAGACCCTGTCAGACTCTGTTAGACCCTGTCAGACCCTGTTAGACCCTGTCAGACTCTGTTAGACCCTGTCAGACCCTGTTAGACCCTGTCAGACTCTGTTAGACCCTGTTAGACCATGTCAGACTCTGTTAGACCCTGTCAGACCCTGTTAGACCCTGTCAGATTGTTAGACCCTGTCAGACCCTGTTAGATCCTGTCAGACTCTGTTAGACCCTGTCAAACTCTGTTAGACCCTGTCAGACCCTGTCAGACCTTGTTAGACCCTGTCGGACTCTGTTAGACCCTGTCAGACCCTGTTAGACCCTGTCAGACTCTGTTAGAACCTGTTAAACCCTGTTAGACTCTGTCAGACCCTGTTAGACCCTGTCAGACCCTGTCAGACTCTGTTAGAACCTGTTAAACCCTGTTAGACCCTGTCAGATTCTGTTAGATCCTGTCAGACTCTGTTAGATCCTGTCAGACTCTGTTAGACCCTGTCAGACCCTGTTAGACCCTGTCAGACCCTGTTAGACCCTGTCAGACTCTGTTAGACCCTGTTAGACCATGTCAGACCCTGTTAGACCCTGTCAGATTCTGTTAGACCCTGTCAGACCCTGTTAGATCCTGTCAGACTCTGTTAGACCCTGTCAAACTCTGTTAGACCCTGTCAGACCATGTCAGACCTTGTTAGACCCTGTCAGACTCTGTTAGACCCTGTCAGACCCTGTTAAACCTTGTTAGACCCTGTTAAACCCTGTTTCTGAGTCTGACAGGGTCTAACTACCCTGTTAGACCCTGTCAGACCCTGTCAGATTCTGTTAGACCCTGTCAGACCCTGTTAGACCCTGTCAGACTCTGTCAGACCCTGTCAGACCCTGCATGCGGCCTACATGCTGAGGCCTACATGCACCCTCAGTGCTTGGCCCCACATTGCTGCTTGCAGCTATATTTATTATTGTCATTGCACAAGAGAGAACAACGAAAGTGTGTTTGGAGCATCCACATACGTAGTTGTAAAGTGCGAAATAGTAAAGTGCAAACCCAGTGAAATAAATACCCCTCAATAACCCCTAAATAACCCCAGTTTAAACATTTGTAAACATTTTGACATCAGTACAGCAGTCTTGGCAGCAGCATCAGGGCATGTAATAATATTATCATTAAAGTGCATTAGAGAGCAGGTTCCTGGTTAAATAAAGGTTAAAGGAGAATTCATGTTTTTGTTTTTTTGTTTTTTTTTACAATCTGAGCCTTATTTTGGTAATAAAACAAGTTGTTTTACTCACCCATAGGACTTTAGTGTCATATGGAGCACTTCTGGAGATGTTTTAGTTTAGCGATCTCCGTAACGTGAGTTCTCGGGGCATATGTTTGCGGTCTCCAAATAACATAAACTTTAGCACTTTTCCAAATCATAGAAGCTCACTTTCGTTTGAGCCAAAAGTGGCCTGTAATCCGAGATGTATCCATAATTTACATGAGGAGGCCTTTGCGCATGTTTGGAGTCACAGCTTATTTCGAAATAAGCTGTGACTCCTCACGTGAGCACTGGCCTCCTCATCTACTCGAATCTATGGATAAATCTCGGATTACAGGCCACTTTTGACTCATAGAAAAGTGTAGACTAAGACATTGATCTTCTGTAATTTGAAAAGTGCTAAAGTTTGTTATTTGGAGACCGCAAACATCTGTCCCGAGAACTTACATTACGGAGATCGCTAATCTAAAACGTCTCCGGAAATGCTCCATATGACACCAAAGTGCTATGGGTGAGTAAAACAACTTGTTTTATTACCGAAATAAGGCTCAGATTGTAAAAAAACGTTAATTCTCCTTTAAATAAAAGTTTTTAAAAAATATTCACAGCTTTCATCGTCTTGGCATGCTCTCCACAAGTCTTTCACATTGTTCTTGGGTGACTTTGTTTGGGTGCCCAAAACAACGCACGGGGCGTGTGGAGAGGACTGAGGAGCATGTCTGGTTTTGGACAGAGTGGCAGAGGGACAGCTGATGGTGATCAGCGCTGGGCGGACGAATTAAACTGTTACTTCAACAGGTTTAATGCGCCCCCCACCCCCTCTGCCCCTCTGCCGACTCCCCCCTCCTCCTCTTCACACCTCCCCGGGCCAGTAGGCATACCCCCCTTCCCCCTCACACGGACTCAACCCAGCACCAGCCCCCCTCCACCCCCCACCACCACCACCCCCCGCAGTCCACCCCAGTCCCCCCCCTCTCCCCCCTCTCCATCACACCGGACGAGGTGAGGAGGGAGCTCAGACGACTCAGGCAGAGGAAAGCCGCAGGACCCGATGGTATCTGCCCCAGGCTGCTGAGAACCTGTGCAGACCAGCTCTGTGAGGTTCTCTGCTACATGTTCAATCTGAGCCTCAGCCTGGAGAAGGTCCCCGTCCTGTGGAAGACCTCCTGCGTGGTCCCGGTTCCCAAAACAACAAACGCCAGGGAACCGGCCCACTACAGACCAGTCGCCTTGACCTCCCACCTCATGAAGACCATGGAGAGGGTGATCCTCAGCCAGCTCCGCTCTGTGGTGAGCCCCACCCTGGACCCGCTGCAGTTTGCCTACAAGCCAAACGTAGGAGTAGAGGACGCCGTCATCTACTTTCTGCAGCGGGCGCTCACCCACCTTGAGACCGCCGGGAGTGCTGTGAGAGTCATGTTCTTTGACTCTCACAGCACTCCCGGCGGTCTCAAGGAGTGCTGTGAGAGTCATGTTCTTTGACTTCTCCAGCGCCTTCAACACCATCAGGCCGGCGCTGCTGCGGGGGAAGCTGGAGGACGCGGGAGTGGATGGACATCTCGCTGCCTGGACCATCGACTACCTCACTGACCGTCCACAGTACGTGCGGCTGCGCAGCTGTGAGTCAGAGGTGGTAGTATGCAGCACGGGGGCCCCCCAGGGTACTGTCCTCTCACCCTTCCTCTTCACCATATACACCTCGGACTTCACATACAACACGGACAGCTGCCATCTCCAGAAGTTCTCCGACGACTCTGCCATTGTGGGCTGTGTGTCAGAGGGGAACGAGCTGGAGTACCGCTCGGTCATCAGTGACTTTGTAGACTGGTGTGGGCGCAACCACCTGTGCCTTAACACTAGTAAGACAAAGGAGCTGGTGATCGACTTCAGGAGGAGACCACTACCTCACTCACCGGTGAACATCCAGGGGCAGGACATAGAGACTGTGGACAGTTTCAAGTACCTGGGTGTTCACCTCAACAATAAACTGGACTGGTCCCACAACACTGACGCCCTGTACAAGAAGGGCCAAAGTCGCCTCCACCTCCTGAGGAGACTGAGTTCCTTTGGAGTGTGCAGGCCTCTGCTCAAGACTTTTTATGACTCTGTGGTGGCCTCTGCTCTCCTCTATGCTGTCGTCTGCTGGGCCCCGAGCAGCACAGAACGGGACAGAAAAAGACTGAATAAGCTGGTTAAGAGGGCCAGCTCTGTCCTGGGCTGTCCTCTGGACTTTGTAGAGGAGGTGGCTGAGAGGAGGGTACTGGCCAAATTCATGTCCATTAAGGACGACACCTCTCACCCTCTGCACCGGACTATTGAGGAGCTGAGCAGCTCCTTTAGCAGCTGACTGAGGCACCCCCAGTGCAAGAAGGAGCGCTACCGCAGATCCTTCATCCCCACCGCCATCAGACTGTATAATTCTAACATATAGGCCAGACATGCAATATCCTCCTTTTCATGTTGATGCTTGTTGTTACTATTATCATTATTACTATTTTCCATTATTATTATTATTATTACATATTACTATTTGCACTATTTATTACTTACTTTATCCCCTCCCTGCCTGCATGCACTTTTTCCCTCCTGTCCAATTGTCCTGGAGCTACTGTGGCGAGTAAATTTCTCCTGTGTGAGATCAATAAAGTCTTATCTTATCTTATCTTATCTTATCTTTATTCCACTCCTGGTGCAAGAACTGAAGTAGCTCAGCTTTGTGTTTGTGTTGGAATTCAACAGACGCTGGAATGGAATGGCTGTAATACATGTAGAGATGCTGATTTCAGAAAAAATGCAGTGGTCTCTTATTTTTTCCAGAGCTGTGGAGTAAGACCTCTTTGTTTTAGATCGTGGAGGAGCAGCACCAGCAGGAGGAGTGGTGTCAGTATTGTCCACCAGGGGTCGCTGCGGCACTCTTCTCCCTGACGGTGGAGCGGCGCTGTGGAGAAGAGAGCGCGGACAGGGGCCGACGGGACCCGCGCACAAAGAGAGAGAGAAAGAAAGAAAGAAAGACAGACAGATAGAGAGAGGGAGGGAGAGAGGCGGACAGAGGTGAGGGCAGAGAGTGGACACAGCAGCGGAATAGTTTGTATCCTCACACACAGAAGTGAGGACAGAGAGGCGCGTCAGAGGAGCGTCCTGGTGAGTCCTGGTCAGTCCTGGTCAGTCTTGGTCGGTCTTGGTGAGCCCTGGTCAGTCCTGGTTTGCTGTTAAGAGGCCACAGTCCTGGTTCAGTCCCTGGACCAGACCCTGGTGACGTCTGGGAGTTTGACCCGGAGTGAGTGAACCCTGAGCGGCCTGACAGGGGCACGGAGCGCGGACAGGTGAAGATGCAGCTGTGGTTCACCCTGCTCACGGTGTGCGCGTGCAGCCGGCGCGCGCTCGGGGGGTACGGGCTCAGCATGTTCGCCGCGCAGTCCTCTCCCCCGGACCCCTGCTACGACGAGAACGGCAACCCGCGGAGGTGCATCCCGGACTTTGTCAACGCGGCGTTTGGGAAAGATGTGCGCGTGTCCAGCACGTGCGGGAACCCCGCGGCGCGGTACTGCGTGGTGAGCGAGAAGGGCGAGGAGCGCACGCGGGACTGCCACACGTGCGACGCCTCTGACCCCAAGAAGTCCCACCCGGCCGCGTACCTCACCGACCTGAACAATCCGCACAACCTGACGTGCTGGCGCTCCGAGACGTACATCCAGTCCCCGCAGAACGTGACGCTCACGCTGTCTCTGGGGAAGAAGTTTGAGGTGACCTACGTGAGTCTTCAGTTCTGTTCGCCCAGACCCGAATCCATGGCCATCTACAAGTCCATGGACTACGGGAAGTCCTGGATGCCCTTCCAGTACTACTCCACCCAGTGTAAGAAGATGTACAACCGCCAGAACCGCGCTGTGATCACCAAGCAGAACGAGCAGGAGGCGGTGTGCACGGACTCGCACACGGACATGCACCCTCTGAGCGGCGGCCTCATCGCGTTCAGCACGCTGGACGGACGGCCCTCCGCGCATGACTTCGATAACTCCCCAGTACTTCAGGACTGGGTCACTGCCACAGACATAAAGGTGATCTTCAGCCGGCTGCACACGTTTGGAGACGAGAACGAGGACGACTCGGAGCTGGCCCGGGACTCGTACGCGTACGCCGTGTCGGATCTGCAGGTGGGCGGCAGGTGCAAGTGCAACGGACACGCGTCAAAGTGCGTCAAAGACCGCGAGGGAAACCTGGTGTGCGAGTGCAAACACAACACCGCGGGGCCCGAGTGTGACAGGTGCAAACCCTTCCACTACGACCGGCCCTGGCAGCGGGCCACGGCGCGCGAGGCCAACGAGTGCGTGGGTAAGTGCTCCGCTCCACGCGCACTGTCCACTCTGGGGCAAGTGTTATAGAACAGGTTTCACAGTCTCCCACTAACAGCGCTTATAAAGGCACTGGGAATAAAGGACGTGCCCGATTAATTTATTATTATATTATTATATTTATTATATTTAAACGGAACAGTTTTGAGCAGCATTTCGACACTTTCAAAACTTTACAAACGAGAATGAACTAATGATGAATCTAAAGTCAGTATATGTATGTGCTGTAGCGTACACAAGGTGAAAAACTCCATATTTTAGCAGAATTTAAATGACTTTTGAATGAAATGAAATGAAATCACAACAAATACAGTTTTACGATTGGCTCTCTTGAATAAACTCCACAACAGCCTAAATTATACGTGTGTGCGAAAAGTAACTTTGATAGTCTTTTATCCTGTCTTTTATTTCATCTTATGTGTACTTGTGCCATGTCAAATGTTCTTATGTATTTTATGCTGCCGATTTATTTAGTATTATTTTTAGCTTTTTGACATTGTACAGCACTTTGGCCAGTTCTCACTGTTTTTAAATGTGCTATATAAATAAAATTTACTTACTTACTTACTATAGTAAGCCAGCTGGTTTAAAAAAATCAGAATTGGCTACGTCTGTTCCGTGCGTAATTACGCATGGCGCAGCTGGCCCCAAACCGCAACAGCAGTGTTCGATTACGCATTATCGGTAAACTCTTAAGTGTAAAAAGATGATTGGGGCGTTTTTTTTTTAGACATTTGACACTATGAAAACGATATTTCTCAATTACGGGTCCCGGTGCGTTAACGGTCTTTTCCGCGCACGCACAATAATCGCAGAGAAGCAACAAGTCCCGACAGCTCCGTAAGAAACCGGACGCCCTCTGAGCTCCGTGTCGGGGGTTTGGGGGAGTCAAAGGCGGCCTGCTGGTGGTATTCATCACGGTGTCATTGGGAGGTTACAGGCTATGGCACGGTTACGCACGGTTACGCACGGTTACGCACGGTCTTGTATAAAGGTGGGCTTGACTAGGACGCTCCACTTTGACTCATTTAGGTTCATAAAAAGTCGTTGTTTTTGTTAGTTTAGTTTAGTTAATTAGCAACCCATGTTTCACTGTTAATGGATTAGCTAAAATGTACACAAAAAGGTACTGTTCAAAAGTAATTACAACAAAATCCACAGTAGTAAAGTATATCAAGTACGAGTTACAAGTTGAGATCTTTTGAAATAATATTATATGGATGTAATCAGACAGAAACAGAAAAATTATAATTACAGACCTATTAAAACAACAACAAATATACAATTAAAAAGTAAACTAGTTTGGCAATGTACTTTAAATAATATTATTTGAGTTGCAAAAAGGATGGCGCAGTGTTGATGAACCGAGGAAAAGTTCTTGGCTTTAGAGTGATGAAAAATGAGCACAGTTGCCATAACAAATAACAATTAAAAACAGAATATTATGAATGGTGAAAAGTTCTCAGCATGGCCTCTGTAAACCTATAAAAGTTCAAAACAATACAGAAGGAAAGTCCAGCCGAGGTTTCTTTTCAAAGTCACATTGTTAGGATTTTTATTTTTATATATATTTTTAAATAATTTATGTATTTTAGAATTTTTGTCATCTTTCTTTTTTTAGTCTAAAAAAATAATACTACTTTTTGCAAGCGTTTAATTTTTTTAATGCAAAAACAACACAGTAGCAGGAAGCGATAAAAACGTTCGGTCTCGTGCACTCAAATTTCAAATGTCGAAATCAAAACTCCCTCTGCGACCTCTCCAGAATCTTACAAAACTCGGACGAAATTTCACGACTCAAATTCGACACGTTTTGACATTTTACTGCTGTTATAATCTCCTGCTGGGTTCATAAAAGTGCTTATAAAAGTACATTTTCATATCAGTTGCTCTTGTTTTACGTGTTTAACCTGTGGAACGCTCTACATCATTCAAACTAGTAAAAAAATGAAATAAAACAGAAATATCCGTGCTATTTTCTCAGGGGTGTAGTTCAAAATTCTGGGCCCTGATTGATTGATTGATTGGTTGATGTTCTCTGTATGAAAATTGCATATTATAGATTTTGTAAAGGGCCCCTCGCTGCTGTGGGCCCCCGATAAACGGTCCCCTTTACCCCCCCAGTCCGACGCCCCTTCTTTATTCTTTTTTTACACTTTTCACTTACTTTTCTTACAGTTTGAGACCTATTGAATTATCTGAGGGGTTCTTTTTGAGGATGTTTAAGGTGTTTAAGGTCTTGCCCAATGATATGAAGTCCAAGTTCCACTTTGGCTTTGCACACACAAAAAAAAAACCTGTTCCTTTCTGGAGCTAGATCCGTTTTTTGCCATATTGTGGGATATTATAGCCAAAGGAAACGACCCTTCTGCAGATCACGTAAGAGTCAGGTCTGTGAAGGTGCAAGCTCGCTCACAGTAACGGCGCCTGCTTTCGGTGCAATAAAATCAACCAAAATTTAAAAAGAAAAACCAAAAACATGCTTTAATTTGAGTCTATTTCTTTCTTCCTTGTAAATGTATTTGCTTTTTCAGATCCCATTTCAGTCAGAGGTAGTGAGTTTTTAAAGAAAATGTACTTTTCGGAGTATTTTTCTAGCACCACGCCTTTCCTGCGACTTGACTAATATTTTTATTGAAGTAACAAAACTCTCACTTAAGTTTATAAAAGTTTTAGTGACTTTTCCCACTGTGAGTAAGTGTACAAAAAGCTGACAAAAGCTTTATGAAATGATTTGACAATGATATTTGACAAGGAAGTTAAATCAATCATTTAAGTTTTGGAAGACAGGGGTGGGATTCAGTAAGTTTTCTTCTTCTTCCCACTCCTTTTCGAGCAAAAAAATCGAACGTATTTGATTGTATGTTGGTTACATGTATTTATTTCCTTGTGTTGACCTGTTCGAAATGAATAATGAATAAAAAAATGAACCTGATCTGATACTGGTATTGGATATCAGCACCGATATGGACAAATTTGCTGGATCAGGTATCGGCGTTCACATCGGTTCAGCAGATATCCTGGTTGGACACGTAACATGACGTAATAAGAGTATTTACTTGTCGTAGTTCACCCACAAAGTCTACGAATATTTAAATTTATATTTATAGAAAATTCTATCGCTACTTGAAAGATAAATAAACAGCCACATAACACATTTGCAACAGTTTTGTCTTATTTTATTGTAGTTTTAAAGAAATAATTGCTGTCTCTGTGCTGGTATTGATTGATATAAAGTAGAAAAACAGCAGAAAAAGTATATCTAAAATCGGTTTTGGAACTGAAATAGCTGGATGGGTGCATTCCTAATTTGGATATTTGTGTATTTTATGTTTTGTCCTTCAATTTAGATTCATTTTAAATTATAAATTAGATGTTATGTCCCAAAAGTTACTCTTACTTCGGTAGTACCTTTAAGAAATACTTATTTGGGTGATTTCTACGGAAGCCGACAGAGGCCATGTCCGTAATGATTATTTTCCACCTTAATAACGAGAAAATTAACTCGAGATCTCCAGAAAACGACACAATGAATTCGTGATCTCGAGAAAACAAAACTGTTATTTCGAGATCTCGAGAAAACATTGGTAAACAGGAAGCCGGGTCAGTCTTCTGCGGAGGTGCCGCGGACTAATCTTGAAATTATCCCAAATTTAATGCAATCTCCCCGTGTCAACCCCTGATCAAAATATTGCCTTATCAGCTGATCGATTATTATTCCAGACATTCTAATGACCAAAAATGCGTCTATTCAGAATGAGGAAATAGCCCCGAAGTCAGCCTGTCACAATGTGGCGGTAGACGTTTCAGTTGTTTTCTCGAGATCACGGAATAATTGTTTCCTTTTCTCAAGATCTCGAATGAATTATCTCGTTATCTTGGGATAACACGGAAGAAAAAATATTGCTTATGAATATGGCCTCTGTCCACTTCCGTAGGTTTCTTGTGTGACCACTTTGTACTTCTACTTAAAGGGATAGTGCGTTTGTTTTGGGTTTTTTTTGTTAATTTGTATGGGTTTCCTTCTAAAAGTGTCGTGCGGTAACACTGGCTTACCTCTGACAGTTTCGTCTCAGCCCGGATCGGCTCGGGTTCTGGAGCTCACGTAAGTAGGTCCAGTAAGTTCGCGTGGACAGGTAATAAAGCTTGTTTTTCTTCGCAAAAAATCCAGCTGCCTATTTTCCCTAATTCGCATGGTTCCCTTTTCTCTCGGAGTTGTCTCACTGCGCACGTAGCCTAGCCTGTAGCCTGTTCACTTGTAAACATCCGCCGTCGCCGTACCGCATATGCTTACAGGTGAACAGGCTAATAGAGCTAACGTGGGCGGAGTGATACGAATCTAGAGAAAATATGCGAATGCGAATTAGGCTGCTGGATTTTTTCGGACAACTGTCTGTGATGGAAATATACATCACTTTTTGGACAAATGTTGTTTTGCAAAGAAAAACAAGCTTTATTTCCTGTCCCCGCGAACTTACCGGACCTACTTACGTGAGCTCCAGAACCGGGTTGAGATGAGACTGGAACCCATACAGATTAACATAAAAAAAACAAAAAAACCCCGCACTATCCCTTTAAGTAAGAGTAACGCTACTTCAAAACTACTCCAACCACCTGAATCCAATTTCAATTTCTGTTTCTTTTAGCTCCCTCAAACCACCCTCGCATATTTTCAAGTTAAATTCAGTAATAAAAAAAAAACAATCCAACACATGTGCTGAATGATTTTAGCAGCACACCCTAGCGCCCCTTTAACCGACGATCCTCGAACGCAACTGTGGGAACCGATTCTCGCCAACTGGCTCCTTAAAACGTGTCATTTTGCACTTGTTTGATCGGAAATATATTTGCGCTGTCAGCTCGCCATATCTTCTGTTTTAGGAGTTAGCATGTGGTTTCCCTTTCAGCTAATACGGCAATTTTCCATTAGCTTTGATAGTATCTGGAATTATGTATACAGCGGGATACGATCACAAAGTACACATGTAATAGAACCAGGCTTTCCCGTCATGTGCGAAATGTTAGGATGAAAAATGTTTGCTTGGTTTTTATGAGGGGTAATTGTTTTTGAATGGGAGCCAGTGGTTTTCGAATGGGGCACTGAAGATGTGATCCATTGTGAGTTGGAAGCCGGCCCAGTCAGTGCAATATGTAATGTATTTGATGAGTAGTACTTCAAGCAGAGTGCAAGGATGTAATAGTTTTGGATTTTTCATTATAGTTTAGTTTTAGTTAGTTTTGACATTTTTTCTTCTAATATGATAGTTGATAGTTTTAGTTTTTTTCTAACTGCTCAGTTTTAGTTTAGTTTTTATTAGTTTTAGTTTTTGGGTTATACTTTGGGTTATTTGTCAAGTGCAGGATTCAAAAAGAAAGTATTGTGTTATCAAATTTACAACAAACAAATACAATTTTAAAACATTTCTTCAGGTTTACCCCCACAACAACCAAAGCCGTCCACAAGCTGCAGCCTTAAGTGCAAAAACAAATAAAAATACACACCAAAACTTCCACATTTACCAACTCCAAAAAAGGCTTGGAAATAAATTGACAAAGATGAAAACAAAGTGCGATTTATCTAGTTTTAGTTTTGTAAACACACAATAAAGTTTCAGTTATTCTTTTTTCCTTTTTGTCCTTGTTCAGTCCTAGTTTAGTCCTGCTTTAGTCCTTGTTTAGTCCTGGTTTAGTCCTGCTTCAGTCCTGGTTTAGACCAGCTTTAGTCCTGGTTTAGTTATAGTTTAGTCCTGCTTTAGTTTATCTATAATTTCAGTTCATTTTAGTTAGTTTTGTAAACACACAATACAGTTTCAGTTCGTTTTTTTCTTTTAATTGCCGTTTTTATTTATTTCAGTTAACAAAAATATTTTTTCAATTTTAGTTTACGTTTTTTTCGTTCGTTTTCATTAACAATAATAACCTTGGCAGAGTCAGCTTTTTTTTGTTTTCTATCGTGTTATAAGATAAGATAAGATAATCCTTTATTTGTCCCACAATGGGGAAATTATAATGTTATTGCTTCGTCAAAAACACGTCAGGAGGTTTTAGATGCCATCCATGCTTGTTTGAGTAATTGAGCGATCTCTCAACAACCTTATTCGACAATTCTCCATAAATATACAAAAGCAGCATCGGCAGTGATGCGGTCGCTGTACCGGAAGAGGTGAAAAGGGAGCTGAGCCGAAAGGCAAAGCTCTTGATTTACCGTCAATCTACATTCCTCCCCTCACGAGCTCTGGGTAATGACCGAAAGGACGAGATCGCGGATACAACTGACCGTAAAGAGTTTCCTCCGCAGAGTGGCTGGGCGCACCCTTAGAGATAGGGTGAGGAGCTCAGTCACACAGGAGGAGCTCGGAGTAGAGCCGCTGCTCCTCCACGTCGAGAGGAGCAGCTGAGGTGGCTTGGGAATCTGTTTCGGATGCCTCCTGGACGCCTCCCTCGGGAGGTGTTCCGGGCACGTCCCACTGGGAGGAGGCCCCGGGGAAGACCCAGG
The DNA here is from genome assembly GCA_036785185.1 of Paratrypauchen microcephalus. Taxonomy (NCBI): domain Eukaryota; kingdom Metazoa; phylum Chordata; class Actinopteri; order Gobiiformes; family Gobiidae; genus Paratrypauchen; species Paratrypauchen microcephalus. The sequence goes on along the minus strand of JAVJIX010000212.1, from coordinate 1,213,886 downwards.
ACACGCTGGAGGGACTATGTCTCCCGGCTGGCCTGGGAACACCTTGGGGTCCCCCCGGAGGAGCTGGAGGAGGTGTCTGGGGTGGAGGAAGTCTGGGAGTCCCTGCTTAGACTGTTGCCCCCACGATCCGGCCCCGGAAAAGCAGAAGAAAATGGATGGATAAATGTACAAAAGCATGATACAAAACTGTACACAAATTGATTGTGTTGTGATGGCTCTCTGAAGGGGGAGACTTAGCGCTTAGAGCAAGAGGAGGGGAGACTCAGAGCATCAAAAACAAAACTAAATGTGTTAATATGATGTTTTTGGTGAGTATAGCATTAAAAAAAAAAAAACTCTGTCTGGGTGGGTTCCCTCCGGGCACTCTGGTTTCCCCCATCAACCCGAAAACATGCTGACCAAGCCTAGCAATAAGATCATGGAGATGCGTCCCCGGGCGCCTTCATGTGCTGCCCACTGCTCCTGAAAAAAGGATGGGTGAAATCCAGAGGATAATTTCCCTACAGGGATAAATAAAGGATAATAATTTAAAAAAGTAAGCAATTACTACCCCATATAAGTAAAATACCCCCTCTTTCATTATTGTCACTTTAACCCTCCGGTCGTGTTCGCCTCCAGCCCCCTACTTTAGTGTTCCCGGTCAAAATTGACCGGTCTGTTTTAACTGCTCTTAAATTAGCACAAACATTTTTTTTTCCACACCAATTTTTTTATTAAGCATTCTTTAGTTGAGAACAATGTTTCAAAGTAGTGTCTAACAACAATTTATAGAAGTAAACATTAAATAACATCAGTTAAAATACAATTGGCACTGAAAATGAACTACAAAATGAACATATAATACAAAAAATAAATGGAATACCAAACACCAAACTCAACAGGGTGTGTGTGTGTGTGTGTGTGTGTGTGTGTGTGTGTGTGTGTGTGTGTGTGTGTGTGTGTGTGTGTGTGTGTGTGTGTGTGTGTGTGTGTGTGTGTGTATATGAGTGTAAGTGTGTGTGTGAGTGTGTATATGTGTGTGTGTTTTCATGCACATGAGTGGCATGTGACACTCAGGTCAGAGTGGGCCTTGCAAACATAAGCATGACATTAGCAGCATGTCAGGCTCGTTTTGATGTCTCTAAGGGCATAGAGGCCACAACGCTTCCTTTTCTGCCCATGTCCTTGTTGGGGGAGAGCAGCCAGGGCTGGGGCTGGAGCTTGCATGCTCCTAACCAGACTGGCGGAGGCTGGTGTGCGGGGAATGTGCTGGCCTTGCTGTATATAAGAGGAGTCACCAAAGCGAGGAAAAGTCTCCTCTTGAAACTTTTCCCCTGATTCCAGGTTGGGTCGATTGCTGTCCACACCACATACGCGTTGAAAGCTGACACATCCAGGATGTTGTGGAACAGTGCCACAGGCCAGCAAGCCGTCATCCGCTTACAGGTGTATGTACCAGTAAGCTTCAATAAAGGAACAATAAATAATAAGAGATTAGGAACAATATTCAATCTGTCATACACAAAATGCTGATTCACCTAGATAAAAATAAAATAAAACGCATGATGAGACTTTACATTACCTTATCAAGGCAGTCAACGCCTCCCTTGTTCTTGTTGTAGTCCTGGATCATCAGGGGCTTCCTGTCCTCTGTGGCGCTGATAGCGGCGACTTTGTGTACTGTGCTCATCAGGATGACATTTCTGTTCTTCTTGGGAACGTATGACACAAGAGTGTGAGTGTCAGTGAATGCAAATTGTGATGAGAGTGCCTGTCTTCCTCTGGTCGATACCAGCGCAGAGGGAAGTTCGGGCTTGTTCTTCTTCACTGTCCCTACCATGGTGAGCTTTCTTTTCAGTAGCTCCTGACCAAAAGCATGTGATGTGAGGAAGTTGTCACATGTGATATTATGCCCTTGGAGACCGGTTGTCATGTCCAGCACAACACGCATACCCTGGTTTGTATGTGTGTGTATGTGTGTGTGTGTGTGTGTGTGTGTGTGTGTGTGTGTGTGTGTGTGTGTGTGTGAGAGCTGGGGCAGTGTGTATGGGGATGTTTTCTGTATGTTGAATGAATTTACTCTGGATACCCATTCATTTCCTATGGCGGTCACTTTTGACCGGGAACACCACAGGTGTAACAAGGTTGATTAAAACACTCAAAATTTAACGAAATAGGTGATCATCACTTTTATATGTCCATGTCCACAGTGTGGAGGATATCATAAGGTCTTGAGGTAATCAGATGAAAAACATAATATTTATGAATATTATAAGTTGTAAAACGGTCAGATTTGACCCGAACACGACAGGAGGGTTAAAGGAACTGTTTGTAGTCTACACTCTGAACCTGTGTCTCCAGAGCCTTCACCTGCAGATAGAGACACATCGACGTTTGTCTCATTCTCAGTTTATGGACAGGTCTCATGTGAAGCTCAGAACCTCCAGAATTCCCTCACTGAGCTGCAGAGGCTGCACTAGCACTGAGTCAGGATTGGCTGATCAGAGAGAGGTATTTTAGGTTTAAACACACAGGATTTTAGCATTGAAACTGGCAACCCAAATGAGCGACTGATGTGCGGCTCATTCTGAGAACCAAAACCAAATTCTACCATAAACAACTTGGCCATCTTGCTCAATGTTTTTGGAATTCAAGTAAAAGTTATATTTAGCCTCTACCTCATATCTAAGGACACAGATCGGTCTTGTTAATCAAATTTAAAATTAAACTCTTACAGGCAGCTCCAGATTTTTACAGTCTTATAAAAAACGGGTTCATTTTAAACCGTTTGCGGGCGTCCAAAGTTATTCCTCACTTACCTTATGCATTCCGAGCATTCTAATTATTCACCATGATGAATTTATTGAAGAATTGAGCTTTTTTCAGAATTCTTAGAGACCAGTGTAGAGTTTTGCCATGACGACATCTAGCATAGGTGAGGGGAGGAACGTAGATTGATGGTAAATCTTCACCACAACGGTCCGGTACAGCGACCGCATCACTCCCGACGCTGCACCAATGGTCATGAGTTCTGAGTAATGACCGAAAGGACAAGATCACGGATACAAGCGGGCGAAATGAGTTTCCTCCGCAGAGTGGCTGGGCACTCCCTTAGAGATAGGGTGAGGAGCTCAGTCACACGGAAGGGGCTCAGAGTAGAGCCGCTGCTCCTCAACGTCAAGAGGAGCAGCTGAGGTGGCTTGGGCATCTGTTCCAGATGGGAATGGAGGGACTATGTCTCCCGGCTGGCCTGGGAACGCCTCGAGGTCCCCTCGGAGGAGCTGGAGGAAGTGTCTGGGGTGAAGGCAGTCCCTGCTTAGACTGTTGTCCCCATGACCTAGACCCGAATAAGCGGAAGCAAATGGATGGATGGACATCTACCTGTGGGGTATTAACTGCTGTGGCAATACCTGCTTGTCAAAGCCTAATCCCGTCAGATCTCAGGAGCTCAGCATGGCAGGGCCTGGTTAGTACTTAGATGGGAGACCAGTGGGAATTCCAGGTGCCACAGGGGGGCGCCAGTCACAAAAACTGTCATTGTGTCCTTAGCTAAGACATTTCACCCACATCGCCTAGTGTGAAAGTGGAGTGTGCGTGAGTGCTGGAGGCGGTTGGAGGGGCCGATGGCGCAGATTGGCAGCTCTGGGTAATGACCGAAAGAACAAGATCACGGATACAAGCGCCCGAAATGAGTTTCCTCTGCAGAGTAGCTGGGCGTTCACTTAGAGATAGGGTGAGGAGCTCAGTCACACGGGAGGAGCTTGGAGTAGAGCTGCTGCTCCTCCACATCGAGAGGAGCAGCTGAGGTGGCTCAGGCATCTGTTCCGGATGCCTCCTGGACGCCTCCCTCGGGAGGTGTTCCGGGCATGTCCCACCAGGAGGAGGCCCCGGGGAAGACCCAGGACACACTGGAGGGACTATGGCCTGGGCCTGGGAACACCTGGGAACGCCTTGGGGTCCCCCCGGAGGACAGCCTTGCTTCTGTCAGTCCAGGGCAGCTGTGGCTACAGAAAGTAGCTTACCACCACCAAGTGTGGAGTGAATGAACAATGAACTGTAAAGCACTTTGGGTCTCATGAAAGGCGCTATATAAATGCTATGAATGATTATTATTATCTAGCATGCTCTCACGCACTTCCTGATTATGGGACAATAAAACACTTTATAATTAGATAAAAACAGCACACAGTGAATTTTATTTTACTTCAAGACCTGATTATACAATATATATGGGCAAGGTAGATTAAGTGTTTTGCCCAAGGTGGATTAAGTGTTTTGCTCAATGACACAAAGCCATTCATCATCTGTGGGAGCTGGAATCGCACCGCCAACCTTTAGGCTGATGAATCTGACCGCTGCACCAAAGATGTTTATGTTGAGAGTGGGATTCGAACCGCCAACCTTCTGTCGCCCATAAATAATATCGAGTTAGCTCATTATGAATTCAGTTTTTACCCACGCTTAATCACAGCTAATTAAAATGTAGTTAAACACGTTGTCCCTGATTACAATCTCGTGGGTTGCCAGATTGGGTTGCCAGGTTGAAGCAGGTTCCCGGAGCAGACCTGTTCCACATCTGTGTCTCATTTGGACACACGATTCGCTTCATTCTTTCGCACTCCCAGGAATCTAAGCGCTACATGACGTCACTCGGCGCTTGTAATGTTACCGGCAAGCTGCAGGCGTTTGGTTCTGCGTTCCAGCGTTAAAGGCGCATTGCGCATCTGTAATCACAGACATCAAACCAGACCACGTTACAGGTCAGATCTGCGGAGAGGCGACCCCGCTCACAGTCCGAATGTCTGTTTTTCGAGGTATTTTTGAGCTTTAAAACCACCTGTAATTGAATAAATGTAAAGTAGAGCTGTTTAATGTCATACTGAGGGACATTCTAGGCCAATGGTCTCAGGCACGCGGCCCGCGGGCCAACTGCGGCCCCCGGGACGATAATTTGCGGCCCTCGTCTTAATATGAAAGATTAATATAAGTGAGGCCCGCAAGATTAATATGAATTTCATTTCTTGTGTGCGACGCAGAATGAACCAATCACGATGTGGTATATGGCTCTGGAGGGCGGGACATCGGTCGTGCGTATTTTCTCTAAATGTGTGGCGGGGCTAGGGTGAGGTCCCAGTGCTTAGAGCTTTTAGTGCTTGTGTGCTTGTGTGTGCTTGTGTGTGCTTGTGTGTTTGGGGTTGCGGCAGGCAGACATCAGACAGGGACAGTGATTGATCCATTTCTTAGACACGAGGGAGGCAGACAGTAGTGCATTTGTGCGCGCTTTGCGCGCGCTTTTCCCCGCACGGGCGCACAGCTCCGGGCGCTTCTTCCGTGAACGCGTCTTCGTCCGTCTCTGACTCCATTCAGAGCCTGTCAGATCTGTGGAGAGGCGGCGGGCGGCCCTGTTCCCACACGTGCAGATAGTGTCACGGCCTCACTCGCGCTACGTGTTGTTTGATGTGCGCGCGCGTGAGACGATACTGCGATAATCCATATATTGACTAGACCAGGACTGAACCAGGTCTAAACCAGGAGTAAACCAGGACTAAACCAGGACTAAACCAGGACTGAACCAGGTCTAAACCAGGTCTAAACCCAGGTCTAAACCAGGACTAAACCAGGACTAAACCAGGACTAAACCAGGACTGAACCAGGACTGAACCAGGACTGAACCAGGACTAAACCAGGACTGAACCAGGACTAAAACCAGGTCTAAAACCAGGTCTAAACCAGGACTAAACCAGGACTGAACCAGGACTGAACCAGGACTAAACCTGGTCTAAAACCAGGTCTAAACCAGGACTAAACCAGGACTGAACCAGGACTGAACCAGGACTAAACCTGGTCTAAAACCAGGTCTAAACCAGGACTAAACCAGGACTAAACCAGGACTGAACCAGGTCTAAACCAGGTCTAAACCAGGACTGAACCAGGTCTAAACCAGGTCTAAACCAGGTCTAAAACCAGGTCTAAACCAGGACTAAACCAGGACTAAACCAGGACTGAACCAGGACTAAACCAGGACTGAACCAGGACTGAACCAGGACTAAAACCAGGTCTAAAACCAGGACTAAACCAGGTCTAAAACCAGGTCTAAAACCAGGTCTAAAACCAGGTCTAAACCAGGACTAAACCAGGACTGAACCAGGACTAAACCAGGACTGAACCAGGACTAAACCAGGTCTAAAACCAGGTCTAAACCAGGACTAAACCAGGTCTAAACCAGGTCTAAACCAGGTCTAAACCAGGACTGAACCAGGTCTAAACCAGGTCTAAAACCAGGTCTAAACCAGGTCTAAAACCAGGACTAAACCAGGACTAAACCAGGACTGAACCAGGACTGAACCAGGACTAAACCAGGACTGAACCAGGACTGAACCAGGACTAAAACCAGGTCTAAAACCAGGACTGAACCAGGACTAAACCAGGACTGAACCAGGACTGAACCAGGACTAAACCAGGTTTAAACCAGGACTAAACCAGGACTAAACCAGGACTGAACCAGGTCTAAAACCAGGACTGAACCAGGACTAAACCAGGACTGAACCAGGTCTAAAACCAGGTCTAAAACCAGGTCTGAACCAGGACTGAACCAGGACTGAACCAGGACTAAACCAGGTCTAAAACCAGGACTGAACCAGGACTGAACCAGGACTAAACCAGGTCTAAACCAGGACTGAACCAGGACTGAACCAGGTCTGAACCAGGACTGAACCAGGACTAAACCAGGTCTAAACCAGGACTGAACCAGGACTGAACCAGGACTGAACCAGGACTAAACCAGGACTGAACCAGGTCTAAAACCAGGACTGAACCAGGACTAAACCAGGACTGAACCAGAGAATCCATGTTTAAAACAGTTTATGTTCAATGTTCCATTTCAGGCAATTAACGTTTAAAAAACTGTTAATACATACATTTAAAACTGAATAAAAAATAACTAGCCAGCCAGCCAGTCAATATGCGGTTTCTTTAGTCGTCTGTATCTACTGTATGACCATTATTATTATTAAATTATTTATTATGGATTGATTTATTATTTTTTCATTTTTTCATTTATTTCATTTGTATTAAAAATAAATATATTTGAGAACATTGGAATGATTTATTTGCACTTTTCTTGTGGAAATCCTGATGCGGCCCAGCCTCATTCAGATTCTACCCCATGCGGCCCCTAGGTAAATTGAGTTTGAGACCCCTGTTCTAGGCAGAGCTATGACATCTCCATAGATTTTTAGATTCGTGTGATAAGGAAATCTAAATTTCTTCCACGTATTTTGAGCAAAAACGCACCAACATGCACATAAATATTGTACAAACAGCTCTTGAAGTCAAAATAAGTCCGCTGCATCTGATTATAAAGCATTTTTATTGTCTGAGAACAAGGTTATAATAGGTTTGGATTTTTCTTTATAGTTTAGCTTTAGTTAGTTTTGACTTTTTTCCTTCTAATTCAGTTCGTTTTAATTAGTTTTTCGAGTGGTTCTGAGTTTTAGCTTTTTTTCTAACTGCTCAGTTTTAGTTTAGTTTTTATTAGTTTTAGTTTTGGGGTTATACTTTGGGTTATTTGACAAGTGCAGGATTCAAAAAGAACAAATATAATTTTAATGTGCATTTTAGTGTGCACGAGCCGACTGTAAACAAGAAGTGATGGACAGGGAGTGACGTAAGGTGCCACTAGCTCACTTAGCCACGGGTTGATTTATTGTATAGCAATCCAAGGCTTGTAACTAAATTAACAAAGACGAAAACGAAGAGCAATTTATCAATAATTTCAGTTAGTATTAGTTAGTTTTGTAAACACACAATACAGTTTCAGTTAGTTATTGTTTTTTCCTTTGATTGTCCTAGTTTAGTCCTGGTGTAGTCCTTGTTTAGTCCTAGTTTAGTCCTGTTTAAATCCTTGTTTAGTCCTGGTTTAGTCCTAGTTTAGTCTTTGTTTAGTCCTGTTTTAATCCTTGTTTAGTTCTAGTGTAGTCCTGGTTTAGTCCTTGTTTAGTCCTAGTTTAGTCCTAGTTTAGTCCTAGTTTAGTTCTAGTGTAGTTCTAGTGTAGTTCTAGTGTAGTCCTAGTTTAGTCCTGGTTTAGTCCTTGTTTAGGCCTAGTTTAGTCCTAGTTTAGTTCTAGTGTAGTTCTAGTGTAGTTCTAGTGTAGTCCTAGTTTAGTCCTGGTTTAGTCCTGGTTTAGTCCTTGTTTAATCCTTGTTTAGTCCTGTTTTAATCCTTGTTTAGTTCTAGTGTAGTCCTGGTTTAGTCCTTGTTTAGTCCTAGTTTAGTCCTAGTTTAGTTCTAGTTTAGTCCTAGTTTAGTTCTAGTGTAGTCCTAGTTTAGTCCTGGTTTAGTCCTGGTTTAGTCCTTGTTTAGTCCTTGTTTAGTTCTAGTGTACTCCTAGTTTAGTACTGGTTTAGTCCTTGTTTAGGCCTAGTTTAGTCCTAGTTTAGTTCTAGTGTAGTTCTAGTGTAGTCCTAGTTACGTCCTGGTTTAGTCCTGGTTTAGTCCTAGTTTAGTCCTGGTTTAGTCCTGGTTTAGTCCTTGTTTAGTCCTTGTTTAATCCTTGTTTAGTCCTTGTTTAGTTCTAGTATAGTCCTAGTTTAGTCCTGGTTTAGTCCTTGTTTAGGCCTAGTTTAGTCCTAGTTTAGTTCTAGTGTAGTTCTAGTGTAGTCCTGGTTTAGTCCTGGTTTAGTCCTGGTTTAGTCTTTGTTTAGTCCTGCTTTGGTTTATCTATAATTTGTTAGTTTTAGTTAGCTTTGTAAACACACAATAGAGTTTCAGTTATAATTTTTTTTCTTTTTCTTTTAATTGTTGTTTTTATTTATTTCAGTTAACGAAAATATTTTTTCAATTTTATTTTTCTTTTTTTCGTTCGTTTTCGTTAACTGTAATAACCTCGTCTGAGAAGTGCGCAGTTAGCATGCTAGTGGTTGTCAGTGTTAGCGTCCCTCCTCTGCGGTCTCTGAAAGTTCCAAAAACTCTTATAAACCATCAGCGTTCAGAATCAGGATGTTTGGAATGCATAAGGAAAGTGCGGAATAACTTGCATAACTGCCTGAGGGCTGGACTAATATTTGTACTGCAGAATAGTAAAAACATAAGTATAAAAAATATTCAACCGCAACCTCTGATTACTTTTTAAAGAGGGGGTATTTTACGTGTATGGGGTATTAGCTCTTTACACATAACATACTTACATCACCGTGTTACCGTTTAACGTTTGAAAATGCTCTATTCACCGAAAACAGCATCAGTAAGTCGAATCATTCACTTTTACTTTTGACGCCTGAGTCTCCCTTCTGAGCGCTATCACAAAACACAAGCTTCTGTGTAGAGTTTTGTAAAATGTTTTGGTATATTTATGGAGAATTGTCGCGGTGTATGGGTGCATTGCACAGAAAACCAGCTAACTGTAAAAAGGGTTTGAATATGGCCCGGGAGAGATCGCTAGATGACACAAACGTGCATGCATCAAAGTTATTATAGTTAACGAAAACAAACGAAAAACTAAAACTAAAATTGAAAAAATATTTTTGTTAACTGAAATAAATAAAAACGACAATTAAAAGAAAATACAAGAACTGAAACTATTGTGTGTTTACAAAACTAACTAAAACTAACTGAAATTACAGATAAACTAAAGCAGGACTAAACTAGGACTAAACTAGGACTAAACAAGGACTAAATTAGGACTAAACAAGTACTAAACCAGGACCAAACTAGGACTAAACAAGGACTAAACAATGTCTAAAGCAGGACTAAACCAGGACTAAACTAGGACTAAACCAGAACTAAACTAGGACTAAACAAGGATTAAACAAGGACTAAACCAGGACTAAACAAGTACTAAACCAGGACCAAACTAGGACTAAACAAGGTCTAAAGCAGGACTAAACCAGGACTAAACTAGGACTAAACAAGGACTAAACTAAAACAAAACCAGGACTAAACTAGGACTAAACAAGGACTAAAGCAGGACTAAACTAAACTAGGACAATTAAAAGAAAAAAACAATAAGTAATTGAAACTGTATTGTGTGTTTATAAAACTAAAACTAACTGAAATTACAGATAAACTAAAGCAGGACTAAACTAGGACTAAACTAGGACTAAACAAGGACTAAATTAGGACTAAACAAGTACTAAACCAGGACCAAACTAGGACTAAACAAGGACTAAACAAGGTCTAAAGCAGGACTAAACCAGGACTAAACTAGAACTAAACTAGGACTAAACCAGGACTAAACAAGGATTAAACAAGGACTAAAGCAGGACTAAACAAGTACTAAACCAGGACCAAACTAGGACTAAACAAGGACTAAACAAGGTCTAAAGCAGGACTAAACCAGGACTAAACTAGGACTAAACAAGGACTAAACAAGGTCTAAAGCAGGACTAAACCAGGACTAAACTAGGACTAAACAAGAAATAACTAGAACAAAACCAGGACTAAACTAGGACTAAACAAGGACTAAAGCAGGACTAAACTAAACTAGGACAATTTAAAGAAAAAAAACGATAAGTAACTGAAACTGTATTGTGTGTTTATAAAACTAAAACTAACTGAAATTATCGATAAATTGCTCTTTGTTTTCGTCTTTTGTCAATTTATTTCCAAGCTTTTTTTGGAGTTGGTAAATGTGGAAGTTTTGGTGTGTATTTTTATTTGTTTTTGCATTTAAGGCTGCAGCTTGTGGACGGCTTTGGTTGTTGTGGGGGTAAACCTGAATAAAAAATTTTAAATTGTATTTATTCGTTCTAAGTTTGATAACACAATACTTTAATTAAAACTAACTGAATTAGAGGAAAAAACTCAAAACTAACTAAAACTATAATGAAAAATCCAAAACTATTATAACCTTGGTATGGATGACATCTAAAACCGCTTGAGGCATGTTTTTAATGAGGAAACAACATTATAACACGGCAAAAATCAGTCAATTTTGCCTAACACCCAAACTTTAAATGACTTGACCAACTTTTTTACAATGTATTTCATAACTCATTTCCTTTTTTTTTCTTTTTCCTGCACCATAACCATTAAAACAAACTTCTATACGCTTCTTTAACACCGTCTCGAGCATGACTTCACTTGGTTTAAGCCCTTTCCACGGTGGCCAGCTCCCCGTGTCCCCTGCATATTATGTGGGTCCTCGGGTATGCTCCGGTAGCCGCTAATCGCTTCTGCACCATTTGCGGCAAATTGCAGCCAATCCTTATATTGGTTGTGTCATTTCCCCGCGTAAATCTCCCTCCGTATTAAAAGCGGCTCTAGCGTCGACTTAATGGCCGGATAATTGTATTTACAGTAAACCTCGTAATTAAATGTGGCTAATTCTGCCAGACCGGTTTTTGAACCGCTTTTTAGCCACGTTACAAAGTCGTTTCCTTCATAAAACGAAGTAGGAGTTATGTAAAAAGTGTTTTTGAGGGCTTACATAGCAACAGAAACGGGAAAAGGAAGTGCTACGCCGTGTTTTTAAACTCCCTTCGCCAACGTAAACTCGATTTTCATCTGATTATGTCGTGTTTTCAAACAATTTTCCTTGTGGATCAATAAAGTTTGTCTAAGTCCAAGTCTAAGTTTTGTTGTCCGGGAATGAGGAAGTGTGTGTTAGCATGCTAGTTGTTGCTAGTGTTACAGTGATGGCTTTAAAAACATATTTTTTTATTTTCTAGAACATTTAACAACGTTGTAAAATATAATACTGACATAATATTACACATGTAAAGGTGCACTATGCAAAGTCTGAATGGGGATGGTAGATTTTCCTGGAAAGTTCCGCAGTATGGCTTTAAATGTATCTGTGTATCTGTAGTTCAGGTGGTGGAGTGTTTATCCGGTGACGCACAGGTTGGCGGCGAGATTCCAGCTTCCACAGATGAACGCTATTGTGTCTTTGGGGAAGACACTTTTTATCACAGAGCGTCTAACTATTAGCGTCATGTTAGTGTACTCATTGTTGCCAGAAGGGGGCGTCATCCTAACCTAATCACGATCCCGTAATCGCGCCATATTAGGGCTTGGTGATATACCGCTTCATACTGAATACCAGTGTTTTTTTTTTTTTTTTTAATGATATGGATTTTTCATATATCCCAATCCCGGTGAGTGTGTGCGTACAAAACGTCGGGAACAGAGAGCGGCGGAACGTGGCGCCGCGGGTCATTGTTTGAGAGGGAGACTGTTTTGCAGTGGCGTGAGAGCGGTGGAAGATCAGTGTGTGTTGAGCGGTGAACAACATGGACGGAGAAAATGTTACAGACACAGAGGAACTTATACCGAAAAGAGGAGCTGTGTCAGTTGTGCGGTACTTCAGCTTTAAAAAAATCTGATGCCGATCAAACAACCGTATTCTGTAAATGTTGTCGGGCTAAAGTTGTAGCCGCAGGAGGCGACACGAGCGATCTGCTTCACCACCTCTGTCACAAACATGTCCTGGAATATGAAGAATGCACAAAACTAAGATCTGCATCCTCTTCCACGTCTGCAGGGAACGTTCAAGTTGGCACCGCAACACGAAACGCCACTCAGACGTCACTCAAAGACGCGTTTGCTAAGGGGACTGCCTACGACAAGAAAAGCAAACGGTGGAACGATATTACCAACGCTGTTACTGTCCACTTATCCAAAGACACGGTACCACTTAGTACATGAGAAGAAATACCATCAAATACCGTGACACCGATATAATTTTGAAAACCGTACCGTACCATACCGTGATATCTATTTTTGGTCATACCGCCCAGCTCTAATCGCCTTCTGATCAGAAGTTTGTTGGTTTGAATCCCACTCCCTGCATACAGTAAACATTGTTGGTAGAGCAGTACTACTACTACTACTACTACTACAGGTTGGCATTTTGGTCGAAGATCCAACAGATGAATACCGTTGTTGTGTCCTCGGGCAAGACACTTCACTTCCTCACCTCCTAATGCATTCTGAGCACCCAAATTATTCACGTCGATGAGTTTATAAGCACTCCTTACAACCGTCAGAGACCAGTGCGGAGTTTTACAGTGACGATAAACGAATAAAATGCTAAAACGCACTTCCTGCTTACATTAAAACACTTTATAATTAGATGCAGACAGTACACTTTGGACTTATTTTGACTTCTAAAGCTGTTAAAACAATATATAAAATCAGGTCTTTAAGGTGGACTGGTGGGATCATTTGAGAATAAACGTCCATGTAGCAGGTAGTGGGGTTTTAATAGCGCCCCCTAGTGAGCACAGGTGATTTTTTTGTGTTTTTTTTTTTGTTTTAGCACTTAGCCTTGTGTGCACTGGGGTCTGGAACAGGAAGCAGTCCGGGCTGTAAATCATGAACTTGAAGTGACAAACCATCGCTTATTGTGCTTTCTCCACTTTCCTCTGAGGGCCAATTTATAACCAGCTACAAGCCATGTCAGAGCTGAAAGTACGATATATTTTCTGAGCAAGAGAGCTACAGTGGATTATACGGGGGTCACCCTTCAAATCACCCTGGACATGCTTAATTTAAGAACGTAATACTGCATTTACCAAAGCCGACTCTGATGAATAATACTAATACAGGCTCTGCAGTTCATACCTAAGAGTTGTTCAATGGACTTAACTTATAGAAACTCTAGGGTATGTTAGTTTCAGAGTAGAGTTAGCTCCTCTCTGGGTGCGTAGTAGTAGGAGTAGTTGCAGCAGTAGAAACAGTGGTAGCAGTAGTAGTAGCAGTAGTAGCAGTAGTAGTAGTCGCAGTAGTCGCAGTAGTAGAAACAGTACAAGCAGTAGTATATTATCATTTAGAGCATTTATTTGCAGAAAATGACAAATGGTCAAAATAACAAAAAGATACATGTTTTCAGACCTCAAACAATTCAAAGAAACAAGATCAAATTCATTTTAAAACAACATAATACCAATGTTTACACTTAAGAAGAGTTCAGAAATCAATATTTGGTGCAGTAACCCTTATTTTTAATCACAGCTTTCATGTGTCTTGGCATGCTCTCCACAAGTCTTTCACATTGTTCTTGGGTGACTTTATTCCACTCCTGGTGCAAGAACTGAAGTAGCTCAGCTTTGTGTTTGTGTTGGAATTCAACAGATGCTGGAATGGAATGGCTGTAACACATGTAGAGATGCTGATTTCAGGAAAAAATGCAGTGGTCTCTTATTTTTTTCCAGAGCTGTATGGCAGGTTTTGATTATTTTTGACTTAATTTGACGGAATAATACATGTTATTTGTTAGGAAAAGTTCAAAAAAATATGTTGAAGAGTTCTATTTTCGAGAGTCCCACACTGGTCACACTAGGGAGAATTCTATCTAAAAGTTCACAATTTACACGAAATAAACACATTTTTCTGTTACTTTAAACATGATTCCAACAAAATAAAGGTGTTTTCTTATATTTTTACTTGTCAAATCATAATCTCTGTGTACATTAGAGGAAATCCCTAGCGCGATGTCATGATTTCCAACCAGGAAGTCAATTTTTTAGCTTAACCTGAAGTACCACCACAAAAAAAGTGTCATATTCGCTCTGTATCCATGTGTGTTTTGGAGATCTACTTAGAAACAAAGTAGTGAGCATGTCCAGAGGAAGGGAGAGGTCAGTCGATGAGAGCCGAGAGCCGTTCAAACGGAATAACCGTGTAACGTAACAAAGTAAAAGTAGTAAAGTACTGCACTTAAGTATACAGTTTAGGTATCTGTACTTTTAGACTTTATAGTGGATCCTTGAGAGCAGGTATCAGAACTTTCTACTCTACTATATTTTTGAACAGGACTGAAACGTAAAAGTATATTTATTATAGTTTGGGACCTGCTGAAAAGGTTGAGGGTTTATTTTTAACACCTTCATAATTTGAGAAAAAAACAAAACAAAAAACAAACAAAACAAAAAAGAAGGAAAAAAACATTAAACAAAATTCAGCACAAATCTGTATCAAAATTTGTTTACTTTTAAATATCTCAATCTGGAGGAGCTGGTAATGACTGAAAGGACGAGATCGCGGATACAAGCGGCCGAAATGAGTTTCCTCCGCAGAGTGGCTGGGCGCACCCTTAGAGATAGGGTGAGGAGCTCAGTCACATGGGAGGAGCTCAGAGTAGAGCCGCTGCTTCTCCACGTCGAGAGGAGCAGCTGAGGTGGCTCGGGCATCTGTTTCGGATGCCTCCTGGACGCCTCCCTCGGGAGGTGTTCCGGGCATGTCCCACCGGGAGGAGGCCCCGGGGAAGACCCAGGATGCGCTGGCGGGACTATGTGTCCCGGCTGGCCTAGGAACGCCTTGGGGTCCCCCCGGAGGAGCTGGAGGAAGTGTCCGGGGTGAAGGAAGTCTGGGAGTCCCTGCTTAGACTGTTGCCCCCGCGACCCGGCCCCAGATAAGCGGAAGAAAATGGATGGATGGATGGATATCTCAATCTGTGCTAAATACTTTTACTTTTTTGTCTTTAAGTACATTTTAACGGGTACTTAACAGGTAATACTTTTACTTTTTTCTGGTGATATTTTTTTTACATTTACTTGAAATTTTCTTCTGGTATCTGTACTTTTAAGTGGCTATGACAGGTTGGACACACATTCATGAAATTTTCACCAAATTACAGTTAAAATCTGACTTTTTTCCCAATTTAGCCATTATTTTCAGGTTTAAAATTGTACTTCCTGGCTGGAAATCATTTAAATCAATTCAATTCAAGTTTATTGATATAGCACATTTACAACAACTTCAGCTGACCGAAGTGCTTCGCATAAAAGTCAACAAAAACAGAAGAAACAGATCATAACATCACATCACACTACGGCAATTCCCTAACTTTTACCTAGCAACAATTATGTAATGGGACCAAAACTGCTTTGAAGTACACAAAAATTATAATTTGATTGATAAAAACACAAGAAAACACATTTATTTTGCTGATTTTTCTTTGTTTGGATAGAATTCTTCCAAGTGTGATGTCATCGGTATCATTAAAAAAAAAAAAAATCAACTTTTTTTCACAAATTGCTCCTATTTACAACAGGTTTTATCCCACTAAAGAAGTAGAAAATAGAGAATTATAAAAATCTGCTATATGCACTTTGAGTAATTAAACGGAGTACTTCTTCCACCACTGCTCCTGTGCACGGTGGATTTATTTTTATTATGTTGGGCTTGATTGGCTGCGCATGTGTCATTGTATTGTAATGGGTATGATGTGTTTGGTAGTTAGGTGGCATCGGGACACCGGAGCAGGCTCTGAGTGAGGAGGAAAAGGCCGGGCACTTCCTGGTACCGTACAGGAAGTCACACCGGTCACATAAACATAGCTGCTTAAGATACAATAGGATATGTATATAAGCAGCTCTAGAATTCAAAATAAGTCAATTGTGTAATCATAAAGCTGTTGATAGCATTACGGCGGCGGCAAAACTCCGCTTAAAAACTTTTGTTCAGTTGACAGAATTTTCTTTTGCGATGTTGTTGAAGCAGTTCTCAAGTTCAAACTGCATGGCTGTTAGCTACAACATCGTAAGACATCGTAAACATAATATTACGTGTTTAAAGATGCACTGGAATGTTCCACAGCATGACTTTAAATTGTAGTAATTTCACTTGTTTATTACTGTAAACATTCACATTATAATTATTAGATTGAGGCTACGTTTATATGACGACGGTCTGAAGAGAAGACGCAAAAGTGGCGTCGCGTCTTCACTTTTTATTCCGCGTTTAGACGAGCAGGAGGAAATCTGCGTGCATACGGTGACGCAAAAGTGTGTGGAATTGGATTGGGTATGCATGCCAGGCGGCTGTGTGGCGCTGTGATACATTATCACTATGACCACGTGCATGCGTAGAATCTTCCTTCTTCTCATCTGCGCCGTGAAAAGCAAAACAAAACATGGCTACCAGTAGCAAAAAAAAAATCGTGTGGTCAGACGAAGAAGTTCAACTATTGCTTCAGACCACGTTAGACCACAAAGCAACGAAGGCGCAACAAGGTGTGGACTGGGAGTCTTGCCAAACAAAGTACACTGATATATGGACCGATGTGTGTGACCAGAGTTTTGCGTCTTGGGCAGTGTAGACGAAAACGTTACGGCGGAGTGTATTCAAGTTTTCCACTTTGGAGGGTGGTTTCCGTTTTTGCGTTTTTAAGCCCCTAAAACACCGTCATCGTCTAAATGAAAGGCACATTTTGTCATTTTTACCCGTTCTCGTGTAAACAGGCCCGAATTATTCCGGAAGTTGCTGTCGGCACTTCCATCGTCATTGGGGTTGTATTATTTCACACGGGGCTGCTGAGCTGGAGAGCAAATAAATTCTGTTGATACTTTGCAGTGACGTCGTGCAGGGAGGAGGTTCTATTTGTACGTATATGGCGTAATGTTCAGCAGGTTTTTTAAAAATCTTTTATTATTACAAGGTACATATTTTAACATCATAATAACATTTGGAAAAACTCTTAACACCACAATAACATTCACAAAACATGGTGACACAATGCACACGTTAGCAAATGCAGACGAAAAAGTTTGAAGATCGTATGAAAACGATCTTTAAAAGTACAAAATGGATTAAAACAGTTTTTAAAACAGTTTTGTGTCTTGCTTTTGTATACTTATGGAGAATTGTCAAGTGGAAGTATCTGTTTGGTAGGCTTGTGGGCTTGTGCACAGAATTGTACAGCTAACCATAAGGAGGCCTCGAACAGGGCCTGGGAGAGATCGCTAGATTACTCAAACATGCATGGATGACATCTAAAACCTTTTCAGGCTTGTCTCTGATGAGGAAACAATGTTATAACATGGTAAAAAGCTTTGCAAGATGCCCTCTTTAACTCACCAATGCGAATGAAAGAAAAGAAAAGATTTACGTGTAGTTTGGTCACGGTATCAATAATGATCTATAAACGTAAAATCATGTTGTTTCTTTGATAGATTTCATATGGGAAATCATAATATTAGTCATGAGAAGACCTCACCCTCCTCTATCCACCTCTATCCAATTCTCTGCCCAGTGGAAGGAAGTGAGTCCCAACAGTAGCTTTAAAGGTCCTTGGCAAAAGGAGAAATTCAATTTGTCAACTGGACAAAAGATCATTAGGGATGGGCATTGATAAGATTTTTACTATTCCAATTCCATTATCGATATTGCTTAACGATTCGATTCTTTATCGATTCTCTTATCGATTCTAATTTGGGGAAAAAAGGAGAACAAACTGATTGATTAGCACCAAGATTAGCACTAGTCCTGGTTTAGTCCTGGACTAGTCCTGGTTTAGTCCTGGTCTAGTCCTGGTCTAGTCCTAGTTTAGTCCTGGTCTAGTCCTGGTCTAGTCTTGGTCTAGTCCAGGTTTAGTCCTAGTCTAGTCCTGGTCTAGTCCTGGTTTAGTCCTGGTCTAGTCCTGGTCTAGTCTTGGTTTAGTCCTGTTCTAGTCCTGGTCTAGTCCTGGTTTAGTCCTGGTTTAGTCCTGGTCTAGTCCTGGTCTAGTCTTGGTTTAGTCCTGTTCTAGTCCTGGTCTAGTCCTGGTCTAGTCTTGGTTTAGTCCTGTTCTAGTCCTGGTCTAGTCCTGGTCTAGTCCTGGTTTAGTCCCGGTTTAGTGCACACGCTAATGTTGACACAAGCCACTGCTTTCACCTAATATCTCTATTTGACGCAGAAATAATATGATAATAATGTGACTCACCCCGTGTCGCTCTTTTGTCGGAAAATTCGCGTGTCTCCACGTGTATTCGCATATTCGCTTATATCCCGGACTTTCTGCTGCTAAAGTATTCGACCGCACTTTGTACACGAACTCCGGAGAAACGGACCTGTCCCGAACCTGTCCCGAACGTCTCCCAAATATGTCATGTGTCCAAGTGGAAGTTGAAAGTCCATTTTCACAAACGTTGCGAAAATAGTATATAAACTCAGTATCAGTGAAGCGGCGAAGCACGTATCAATCCCACCACTTTTGTGCGTAATGCGTTCTGGCTGGAATTGTTAAGAGAATCGTTGGATAAACTGCTAATCGATTTTGTGGAATTGAAACACACAGAACCGGTTCTCAACAGGAACCGGTTCTCGATTCCCATCCCTAAAGATTATTAGAAACTGTTTCAAAGTAATTTCATTGTAGTTGGTCGGCTTTACAAAGACTTAATTTTGAGTCCGGGGGGACTTTTTTCAAAAATATGACCAAATGAAGGTCAATTCCTTTCATTACTAGCAAAAGTTCATCAAAATGTTACAGGGTATAGAGGTTGTAAAAAGTTATAACCCTATTCTACACACTTAAAGGTCCTATATTACACAAAATGGACTCTTGTGAGCTTTAAGCCAGGTTAGAATGTTGTTACCTCCTCAAAAACACACCTGGAGTTGTTTTGTTTCATTCACACATGTTTGAGTAATCCTTTATGATTAGTCTGTCCACATCTCCAAAGCTCAAAATGCTCTGTTCCACCTTTTACCTTTTGTAAAGATTGGCAATTCCAGGGCTGAGATTCCCCAAATGATCCTAATGAAGATGTATGGAACTTCAGCACTTCTTGTATTACCACATGACATCACAAGGTGGAACGGAGAGAGATTTCTGTTCTGAGAGAAGAACTCAACTTAAATATGCAGCGATTGTGTGTTAAACATGTGTGAGTGAAACAAAACACAAGTCCAGGTCTGTTTGTGATGAGGAAACAACATTAGAACATAGATCAGAAATAGTGTAAGACTTGGAGAACCTGTGTGCAGAAGATCTCTCTTTTTGTCTTGGATGGATGAATCCAAGGATGCACGTGGATGAATCATGGAGCACAACAGTGAGTCACAAATATCAGCTGGAATGTTTAAGGAGGAGGACCGGGCGATAGATGGGTCCCCGAGTCCCGAGCAGCTGTGGAATTCTGGGATATTTACGGCCATTTTGGGACTACTGTCTGCGCTTCTCTCCTCCATCCGTCCTGCTGGATTTCAAGAAGGGCTTCTGTATCTGAGCAAAAATGATCATTTGGGCCAACTATGAAGTAGACGTGATTAATAACGGACATGCATGTTCCCTAAGGAAGCAAGTGCAAACAGGATGGGCTCCTCTCTGTTTTTAAAGTTACGGTGAGGTTGAGGTACACTAGTGTCCCCATAGATAAATTTGTCCTTTGATAAATTTGAGTGCACCTAGAGCAAACTGTCAGCAGCAGTCCCATCTCTGTTCTACACAGAGGTAGAATCCAAAACCTTCTTTCTAAACTACGTGCTTTAAAGGGATAGTGTTTTTTTGTTTTTTGTGTTTTTTTTTGTTTATGTGAATCTGTATGGCGTCCTCTTCAGCAGTGTCGTCCATTAACACTGACTTACCCCTGACAGTGTCCTCTGAGCCGAGTTCTGCTCCGGTTCTGTAGCTCACAAAAGTAGATCCGGCAAGTTCACTTGTAAACATCCACTTACAAGTGAACAGGCTACTAATAATAATAGGCGCGCAGTGACATGAATCGAGAGAAAATAGCACCAAGCGATTCCGACTTATGAATTTTTCGCGGACAACTGTTTTGTGATGCAAATGTATCACTTTTTGGACAAATATTATTTTGAGAAGAAAAACAGGCTTTATTAAATGTCCCCGCTAAGTTACCGGACCTACTTTCGTGAGCTACAGAACCGGGGCAGAACTGGGCTCAGAGGACACTGTCAGCGGTAAGTCAGTGTTAATGCACGACACTGCTGAAGGGGACGCCATACAGATTCACATAAAAACAAAAAACAAAACAAAAAACAAAACAAAAAACGTACTACCCCTTTAAATTTGCATTGTGTAACTTTTCTGGTGGAGGGCCCGTCAAATGTTTTTCCCCATGGAGATGTTTTTGCTTTGTCTGGAATGTTTCACAGTATGATATTAAGCCTTTCTATCTTTATGGTGACCAAACCAGACCAAGTTATAGATCTGTGGAGAGGCACAGTCAGAATACTTATTTTTTGTAATTTTTGAGCTATAAAACCACCTGTAATTGAATAAATGTAAAACAGAGCAGTTTAATGTCATACTGTGGAACATTCCAGGCAGAGCAATGACATATCCATATAAACAAGCAGGTGACGGACTCATATTCAAAAAGATAGTGCACCTTTGACTAAGTTTTTGTCCTTACGATAAGCAATTCTGTTAGGTTGAAGGTGTATGGATTTTAAAATGACAGTGGAGCACCTGTAGATACCCATGAGACATGTCACTGCAGAATGGAACAGTAGCAATACCATGTACCATGAGTCATACCTGCTGGTCGGCGCTCAATCTCGTCAGATCTCAAACCGGGACTAAACCAAGACTAAACCAGGTCTAAACTAGGACTAAACCAAGACTAAACCAGGACTAAACCAGGTCTAAACCAGGTCTGAACCAGGACTAAACCAAGACTAAATCAGGTCTAACCAGGTCTAAACCAGGACTAAGGTGTGTGTGTGTAAGTGTGTGATATTATCCTGACTAAACCAGGACTAAACCAGGTCTAAACCAGGTGTAAACCAGGTCTAAATCGGGACTAAACCAGGACTAAACCAGGTCTAAACCAAGATGAAACCAGGACTAAACCAAGACTAAACCAGGTCTAAACCAGGTCTAAACCAAGACTAAACCAGGTCTAACCCACGACTAAACCAAGACTAAACCAGGTCTAAACCAAAACTAAACCAGGTCTAACCCAGGACTAAACCAGGTCTAAACCAAGACTAAACCAGGTCTAACCCAGGACTAAACCAGGTCTAAGCCAGGACTAAACCAAGACTAAACCAGGTCTAAACCAGGTCTAAACCAGGTCGGAACCAGGACTAAACCAAGACTAAATCAGGTCTAACCAGGTCTAAACCAGGACTAAGGTGTGTGTGTAAGTGTGTGATATTATCCTGACTAAACCAGGACTAAACCAGGTCTAAACCAGGTGTAAACCAAAACTAAACCAGGTCTAAACCAAGACTAAGCCAGGACTAAACCAGGTCTAAACCAGGACTAAGCCAGGACTAAACCGGGACTAAACCAGGACTAAACCAGGTCTAAACCAGAAAAAAACCAGGACTAAACCAGAACTAAACCAAGACTAAATCAGGTCTAACCAGGTCTAAACCAGGACTAAGGTGTGTGTGTAAGTGTGTGATATTATCCTGACTAAACCAGGACTAAACCAGGTCTAAACCAGGTCTAAACCAGGTGTAAACCAGGTCTAAACCGGGACTAAACCTGGATTAAACCAGGTCTAAACCAGGTCTAAACCAGATCTAAACCAAGACTAAACCAGGTCTAACCCAGGACTAAACTAAGCCAGGTCTAAACCAGGTCTAAACCAGGACTAAGGTGTGTGCGTATGTGTGTGATAACATATTACCCCCCCTTTCCCCTCCCTCTGGTAGTAGATCCCGATTAAAAAAAGGTTGAGCACCCCTGATCTAAACACTAGTCCTGCATCAGCCCTTTACATCTCGCTTGTTCAAATGAGCTTTAGCAGCACATTGGAGGTCTAAGGCTATGCTAAGAAACACGCCCCCTCTGCCTCTTCCAAACCCGGTAATCTCTCCCAGCTTGGCCCAGCTCCGGAGCCTCTGAAGGGGCTGGATGCGCTCGCTGTAGGTGGTCCCCGGTGGAACCACGGAGGTCCTGCCCGATCCGCATCAGGCACAAAAGAAGGGTCCTGCCTGATCCACGCTGGGCACAATGGGAGGGGGGTGTTCACATATGGGCCAACATGTGCGGCTGGTATACGCCCCGCTGGTTTACATCGCACCCTGGGGTAGTGCCAGCAGTACAAAGCCCAAGGAACAAAGTTAGTGTGAATTTGATTGGATTTTTAAGCTAATTATGCAAAATACACACACATTTTGATTTTGAAACGTCACAAATTTACAATTATGCTTAAAGAGGGGGCATTAACTGCTCGCGCTTAGCATATTTAGATCACCATGTTACCTTTTATTGATTTGAAAATGCTATATTTAATTTAAAAAAACATGTTAACTTGTTTGATAAGTTCCAGTTTCTGAGTCTCCCCTCTCTGGGCTAAGTCACTACCCCTTCTGAGCGCTATCACGACACAATCAGCGTACATCCCGCTAATAAAACTTCACATCGGACCAGATTTAGATTTCAAAACATCACAAATTTACAATTATTCTTAAAGAGGGGGCATTACACTTCTGTGGGGTATTAACTGCTCGCACTTAACATAGCTATTTAGATCACCATGTTACCTAGACCAGGTCTAAACCAGGTCTAAACCTGGACTGGTCCTGGACTAAACCAGGACTGGACCAGGTCTAGACCTGGACGAAACCAGGTTTAAATCACCCCATGTGGCTCTTTGCTGGTTTCGTGCGGCTCTTGAGTTCGTTTGTGCGTGTTCGGTTTGTGGCTCGGGCTGCGAGGACACAGTCCTGAGGGAGAGGCATGGTCCGGGCGCCGCAGTGCGATCTCGTGCTCGAAGCCCCGGCCTTGTGCCGGTCGTGCTGCTCTGTCACGGATTTGACCACGATGAGGGGTGCACGTGTCGCGCACTTCTCCAAGGGGTTGGTGCGCGTCGCGTCCCGGGACGTGGCAGTGCCGTTGGATGAGCGCGGTGCTTCCTGCGGGTCCATTGGCTCATGTCTCCGCTCCCCTCGCGCGTCCGGCGGGGCTCCCGGCGGAGCCCCCACGCTTCACTATTAATACATTTTGTTGAAAATCTACGAAAGAGTGTTTAAACGAGAGAGAAATGTGAGAAAACGTTAATTCCAGTGTTTTAAGGCATTTACAGCCTTAAAACATGAATAATAATTGTAAAATATAAAGTTGTCACTGCAGATTTCACTCATTACGGGTTATTTCTGAAACCTAACCCCCACGATAAACGAGGGACCACTGTATCACGTTTTTGTAGACTTGTGGACTGCTAAATGGGTTTGAATAGGGCCCAGGAGAGATCTCTAAATTACTCAAACATGCACGAACGGTATCTTAAAACCTCTTCGGGCTTGTTTTTCGGTGATGGAACAATATTTTCTCATTAGTAACATACCTGGAGCTGTGTTTTGTTTCATTCGCACATGTTTAACGCACAAATTTATGCTGAGTTCTTCTCTCAAACAGAAATCACTCCACCTTATGATGTCATGTGGTGATACAGGAAGTGCTCCAGTGTGTTTTTAAACTCCATATACATTCACAAGAATAATTTGGATTATTTCAGCCCTGGAATTTCTAATCTCTATTTAAAGGGACAGTGTGTAAGATTTTTACCTGTTAATTACCGAAATTGAAGATACCCATTCAAAAATACAGTGTTTTCCAAGCCTTTCACTTCCATCATGAAATCAAAGTATTCTGTTGGACTTAGATAAACCTGCATAAAAGGAGGATCTTCCTCATGTAGAGGCAGCCATTTTGATTACGAGAGCCACAGAAGGACATACTGTATTTTGGGCTCCGCGTTTTCTTTATAGCTGTCAGCACTGGCTCGTGGTTTTCACACAACGAGATAGTATGCGTTTGGATAAACAACGACAAGCATGTTGCCGGATCACACTTACTCCGCACATAGAGCGCAGGAGCAAGCACCTTCATCTAAGAGGAAAAGAAGAAGGACATAGTACCTACTGTGGCTGGGGCTTTGTTGCAGCGCGGGCCCGCACCCTGGATTCAGAACGCCCTCCGCGGTCCGGTTCCCGATTCCCCTCACCCGCGCACAGCACCGGGTGCGCTTCACGCGTGCGCGCGGTTCGTGCGCGGCTGCCGGTGAATCCACCTCCGGCTACGCCGAGCTGTCCGCGTTACGGCGCGCCTGGGTGACCCTCGAAGTCTGCCGTAGCTAAAACCGGAATTGCAATACCCACCATCCACCAACGTGCCACCAATCCTACACACTGTCCCTTTAACAAAAGCTGTTAACTTTAAAACTACTACTTCATGACATCAGGTGGAACAAAACATTTTGAGCTTGGAGATGTAGACAGACTAATAAAAAAAGAGTTACTGAAAGCAAACACAACTCCAAATATGTTTTTGGTGAAGTAACAATGTTTTAACAGGGATTAAAGCTCACAATAGTCAGTTTTGCGTAATACAGGACCTTTTGACTTCTTGGCGTTACCCTGAGAAGCAAATAATCACAATTACTGATAAATCCATTAACGCCATCATTCTTGCACACAATACGTCTTTATTAGCTTACCGCGCGAGATACTACCAAATAAGCAGTACTCGCGAGCTAGCTGACACAGATCCGGTAGTTTGGCCCTTTGGTCGTAGAGGCATGACAGCAGGATGCGTGATGGTTACAGTGCGAGGGTTTGGGCCCGCCGGTTTCCTATGTGAGATCGGAGGAAGTCCACTTTGACAAACGCGCTCCTGTAGAATTTGGCTGTGAGCGGCGGTCAGAACCCCATGGGGTGTGAGAGGAAGTGAAGGCTTTTTAAAACACAGGGAGGGTCAGGTGTGAGAAAAATGGGTTTGTAGTGGCGCGGTTGTAATGCGTGATTCAACCAGCAGAGAGATCCTGTGTATTTTGATAAGCAGTTTTGCAATGTTATATTGTACTGCGCTGATTTTCAACCATTATGCCGGGGGACGCCTTGAGGTGTTGCAAAGTTGCCTTGTTAAAGTGAATCGCTTCTAATTGAATCATTTAAAGCAGAACTAAGTAACATTTGACCTCATTAAACGTCTTGGTAAGCCCCTGCGATGGTTTAAATGGTTTAAATATTAGGTATGGGACAAGATTGGAATTGGAAGCTTTATTTGTCATTGTACTTCTACAACGAGATGAGATTGGAAATGGACAGGTCTCTTGACCTTAAAGGGATAGTGCGTTTTTTATTTTTTTTTATGTGAATCTGTATGGCGTCCCCTTCAACAGTGTCCTGAGATTAACACTAACTTAGCCATGACAGCGTGATCTGGTCCCGCTTATCCTCCGTTAACGTAGCTCGTAAACGTAGTTCCGGTAAGTTCGCGGGGACAATTTAATAAAGCTTGTTTTTCTTCTCAAAACAACATTTGTCCGAAAACCTTTCTGGTGGAGGGTCCGCCATCTGCTTGCCTCCGTGGATACGTCATCGCTCTGTCTGAAATGTTCCACAGTGTGACATTAAACAGCTCTACTTTACATTTATTCAATTACAGGTGGTTTTATAGCTCAAAATACCTAGAAAAACAGCTGTTCTGATTGTGATAGAAAGGTTTAATACCATACTGTGAAATATTACAGACAAAGCAATAACATCTCCAGGAAGAAAGCATTTTATGGACCCTCCACCAGAAAGGTTTTTGGAGTACATTTTGTGTTGAGTGTCCAGAACAATTGCTAAACAGAAACCAGGACAAGGAAAATATTTGGGGGTGGTGTTCTATGAAAACTTTGTAACCATAAAAAAAAAAAAAAAAAAAAAAAAAAAAATCAAATAA
Source organism: Paratrypauchen microcephalus (assembly GCA_036785185.1). NCBI lineage: Eukaryota > Metazoa > Chordata > Actinopteri > Gobiiformes > Gobiidae > Paratrypauchen > Paratrypauchen microcephalus. The sequence continues at coordinate 1,187,553 of JAVJIX010000212.1, read as the reverse complement.
TAATGTTTGTCAATGAGTGCGTGCACATGGTAGGATCGGATCGGATTTTTCCAAATCTGATCCCGTTACTCGGCGGGTGGTCTGTCCTATAATCCCAATGCACATGAAACGTGTGTAATCGGATAATGGTCAGCGACCTGGCCGGCTCCGCTACGCTATGTGGCACTGTAGTCCAACTACTTCTGGGTGATGGCTACTCAATAAAAACACAACAAACTATGTGACGGTATACAAAGATGGCGCAGCATTGGTGTACGTGTTGTGCATTCTTTCTTCACAGACATGATTTCGTCTGACTTTTCCGGCCACAATCGCTACTTATGACGGCGTCGGTGCCTCCTGCCACTTCCGGGTGAAATCCCTGGCTAAAATTCCCGCGCATGCACAGTACGCCAGTCCGATCCGATATCATGCATAAGGCGGCCCCAAGTGGATTACTATCGGCCTAAGCCAGGGGTTCCAATCAGATTCGCGAAACCAATCCCTATACGATCCTGAGCATGTGCACATGAATCCGATACGATCCCAATCGGATTACACTCGTCCATGTGCACGCAGTGAATGTCTCTCACAGGAAAAACACTCTTGTTCCACCTTGTAATGTCATGTGGTAATACAGGAAGTGCTCCACTGTGTTTTTAAACTCCAAACACCTTCACTATTCACTATCATTTGAATCATTTCAGTCTATCTCTACTGAAGTAAAGGTGAAAGGCAACTGTTAACTTGAAAACTACCACTTCAACTCCAGGTATGTTTTTGAGGAGGTAACAAAATTATAACATGTTTTAAAGTGCACAACAGGCAGTTTTACGTAATATAGGACCTTTAAGTGCAGTACTTAACTACTTTTACTACTTTTTCTCCTTTTGCCATGGATTCTACCTGGACGACTGAGGGATTCTACATACATACAGTACTTTCACTTTGTTACTTCCCACCACTGCAAAACTGTGATGTTCATACAGACCAGACAGATGTTTGATAATGAAATTCCCCAATCCTATACTCACAAAGACTTGGCTTCCAGTTAAAGTCCAACACTGGAACTTTCCCAAAGCGTGAACCCAAAGGAAAGCCGGTCACCGCGCATTTGTCTTCATGAGAGGACGTTGTTGTGATTGGCTCCGGTGAAGGCGTCTGTGGAGGAAAACTCGGAGATTAACACCGGTGCAATTACAGATATCTACAAATGTCTTTTTCTCATTTAACCAAAGAGGCTGCGTCAGTCTGAAAAACCGCTAATAGCCGGTGGTGTCCGCTAAGAAAATGACGTCACTGCAATGAAACTTGAGAAATCTTTCGTTTAAAGGCGCTGCATTTCATTTTTACGGCCTTAAAAAAACTAAAAACAGATCAGTTCATTGTAAACAGTTTGCAGTGGTCCAAAGTTATTCACCGTCATCAGTTTATAAGCACTTTTCACAACTTTCAGAGACTAAAGCGGAGTTTTGTCGTGGCTGTAAAGCTGACAACAACTAGCATGCTAAGAAATGAAACAAAAAAAATCCAAAAAGCAACAACAAAATAACATGCTAACACACACTTCCTGATTATCATTTATAATAAAATGCTTTGTGTAACTTTTATGGTGCCAGGTCCGTCAAATACTTGTCTCTATGGAGATGTGATTCCTTTGTTTGGAATGTTTCACAGTATTTATTTTATTTTATTTATTTGAATTAGGACAATGCATATTAATCTACATGAAAACAAACAGCATCAATGTAAATATGCTGGAATTAACTCAATGGCTATTTTACATCCGTTGTCCTAAGGCAGGTCAGAACAGGTATGGCACTGAACCTTTCTATCATCATAGAGACCAAACCAGGTCAGATCTGTGGAAAGGCGACCCCGCTCACAGTCAGAATACCTGTTTTTCTACGTGTTTTTGAGCTATAAAACCATCTGGAATTGAATAAACGTAAGGTAGAGCTGTTTAATGTCCAGGCAGCGCAAGGACGTATCCTTAGAAACAAGCAGGTGATGGACCCCCATTCTAAAAGTTACACATTGTACTTTTAATTAGATGATAGAAAGCTGACTTCAAGGACTAGAGATGATTTTGCTCAAATATGGGGAGGAAAAAAATCAGGTATAGGGTCTTTAAAGTTCATTTACCCACACCACATTCATTGTTAGAGGTCTATGAATGCAATTCATTTGTTTCAATGGGCTCAGTCGGTGCCAATACTAATCCTAGTGTTCCACATACTGTATGCTATCAACACGGCCAATTCAGTGAAAACATTTTCCAAACTTATTCCTACAATCCCTAAAGCATTCCTTGCCTCCTAGTTATTCTCTGCAATGAGTTTATAAGCGCTTTTCCCAACTATTTAGAGACCAGAGCGGAGTTTTGTTGGAAATGTAAAGCTAAAAATAACTAGCACGCCAACAAACGAAACAAACTGACCATGCTAGCACATGCTTCTTGATTATCGGACAATAAAATGGTTTGATTAGCCAGTACAAAGCTTTACAAAGACTTCAAGACCTCAAGAGACACTTATACGATGAATCTGGACTGGGGCAGGGCAGTTTCGCTCAAATATAGGGAAGAAAAAATCTGGTATAGGGTCTTTAATGTCCATTTACCTACACCAAATTCATTGTGAGAGTTCTATAAATTTACTACAATGCAATTTCTATTTGTTTCAATGGGCTCAGTCAGTGCCAATACTAATCCCAGTGTTCCATGTACTGTATGCTATCAACACGGCCAATTCAGTGAAAACATTTTCCAAACTTATTCCTACAATCCCTAAAGCATTCCTTGCCTCCTAGTTATTCTCCGCAATGAGTTTATAAGCGCTTTTCCCAACTTTTAGAGACCAGAGCGGAGTTTTGTTGGAAATGTAAAGCTAAAAACAACTAGCACGCCAACAAACAAAACAAACAAACACACGGTTCTTGATTATCGGACAATAAAATGATTTGATTAGCCGGTACAAAGCTTTACAAAGACTTCAAGACCTCAAGAGACGCTTATACGATGAATCTGGACTGGGGCAGGGCGGTTTCGCTCAAATACGGGGAGGAAAAAATCTGGTATAGGGTCTGTAATGTTCATATACCTACACCAAATTCATTGTGAGAGTTCTAGAAATGTATTACAATGCAATTTCACAGTACAAACAGTAAAAGGCAGTAAAAGACATTAAACATTGTGACCTAATGGGATAAGGAGTTCATACGTCAAGATTTGAAGGGATAACGAGACAATAAGAATGGCTTTTGCTCTTCTTATATGGGAGGGCAAGTGTGTGGAAGTGTGTGCATGAGTAGAATGAGTAAAACAGAAGCGACGTAAGAGCCAATTCAATTTTAAATTTTCCAAACTTATTCCCACGATCCCTAAAGCATTCCTCACATCCTAGTTATTCTCCGCAAAGAGTTTTTAAGCGCATTCCGCAACTTTTGGAGTGAAGTTTTGCTATCACGACAGTGCTATCAACAACGCACACATCTTGCTTTCTGGTTCATGGATGACACATTTTTTTAAATTTATATTTATGTTTTGGACATAAGAGCGGCTTTTACAATATATCTGTACAGAGGCAAGACAAAATATATTTAAAATATATTAAAATATATTTAAAATGTATTATTAATAAATGTATTATTAAAATGTATTAATTATTAATTTATTATTTATTATTAGTCGCTTTACCTCTCCAAATCTCAAAATGCTCTGTTCCATCTTGTGATGTCATGAAGCGGTAGTTTTCAAGTTAACAGCAACTTTTTTACCTTTTGTTTAGTAGAGATCGGCACATCGAGAACATGTGTGGATGGAAAAAAAAAAAAAACCCACAAGTCCAGGTATGTTGGTGATGACGAAACAACATTATAACCAGTACTGTCAGGCGATTAAAAAACTGAATCTAATTAATTACAGGATTTAAAATGAATTAATCTAATTAATTGCATTTTAATCTCGTGAGAGAGAGACAGAGAGAGAGGCAACCCACTTTGTGATTGAGTTTGTCAGTTTTTCTGTGGTCACTTTGCTCGGTCGTTTCTCAAATTCTGCGAACGTGGTTTGTTGGTTTGGTGGTATGTTGAAGTGCGCTCACGCTCGCTCTATCACCGGTAAGAATAGAACTTGTCCGGACGTGTTTATCGTTCAAATGATCCGTCAGGCTGGAGCAGCTTCGGTGATCGGAAAATTCTTTTTGACAAAAGCTCCAAATCACCACGTTCTTGTTCATAGCCCCGTCTTCGTTCTTTTTATAAATAAACTCGCCGTTCAAAGGACCTGGCAGCTAACCTGGGAAATCCCAGGCTGCTTTCGTTCGTTCCGATCTGAAAGACAGCCTGGCAACTATGGCAAGCGAGCTCTCCCAATTCTGGGAGCCAATCAGAGAGCGGGGAGGGGTGGCAAGATGGTGACGCGTACTACGTGACAAACGGAAACTTGTAGTTTGAACTGACAACTGACATGATTGGCTATGGGCTATGTATACGCCAAATGCTAGACATTCGTAACGCCCAATAAACGGCCGTTGGCGATTGTAAACCACACCTCCGCTACGAGATATTTCGAAGGTGGCTCCCAGACCAAATATCACTTGTGATATGGTCAGGTGTAAACCAGGCAACCTGGCAGCGATTTGCTCACCGCACGCCAAATTTAAAATGCGCGTGCATTGAATTGCCACTCATAATTAATTGCGTTAATTTTTTATAACGCATTAATTTGCAGTGTAATTAATAAATCTAATTAACACGTTAAACTGACAGCTCTAGATATAACATAAATCCGAAAAAGGAGTAACATGAGCCCTTTAAACTACCTGAAAAAAATGGGGTATTGTCTTTTGTCTTTCTAAAATTCACATAATATTATACTGTAGATAACATTATAACATTTTTTCAGATTTGTAATAGTACTTTTCACTTAGAATTCAATTTCCGGGCTTGTCAAAGTCTCTCAAAGTGTCACAACATCCTGGTTTAAGATACTACTATTACTACTAGTACTACTACTACTACTACTACTTTTTAGCCAGTATTTGCATGACAGTGGCTTCATAGTATTTCCTCTTCCTCAATTTGATCCCACACTAACTCTGTAGATGTGTGCGTTGTGTGCGTTGTGTGCGTTGTGCCTGGTTTGTATCACTTGTCGTTCTCTGGTAAATGTGTTCAGAGAAAATGAATCATTATTGTGAACTGTGGTCGCTTATGTCACTATAGTTTCTAATGTCTGCATAATGCGTTGTCCTTATAAGAGAACCAGTACTTTTTCATGTGTGCAGGGGCAACCGTTACACCGTTACACTGCCGGGGCCAGTTTAAGGGACGATAGTTTTAAAACGCTCATATCGTGCTGTTTTCTGATCTGTTATAATGCTGTTTCCTCATTCCTCCTTGTGGTTTTTGGATTTTGTTCAGTTAAGATTACTTGAATTAAAAATATTTTAGCATGATTTGAGTCATTTCTTTCGACAAGTAAAATGATGTACCAATGGAACTGAATGAAGACTTTCGTACGTAAAATATGAAAATACTAAAGATGGGACGAGGCACGGTTTCTACAAGACGAAACGAGATACGAGATTGGTTCCACGAGAACGAGACAAGATGAGATTTTAACATAATTTCTAATAGATACATTTCAGTTTCCAGTTTAGCCCTTTTTTATATCTATTGAATTTCATATTTTCGTTTCCATTCTTGGACTGCTTTTTGGAACTGTAAGAGATGTAACTCAGAAACGCATAACCCTTTTTTGTCCAATCCAAACAATATCGTTTTTCTCTTGTGTGCACGATCTTGTGGGAATTTTGTCTCTCGAGATCTTCTGGCTCGAGATCTTGTACCATCCCTCGAAAATACATCTTGAAACATAAGAACTATAACAACTCTTTGCAACAAAATCGAATGTCACTTGAATTAAAAAAAACAAAACAAAACGCAGTGGTACAGATAATTTTGGTATATAATTTTACTGTACAAACCCTGTATATTTAAGCTGAGTTATTTTCTCAAACAGAAAACAGTACATTCCACCTTGCGATGTAATGTGGTAATACAGGAAGTGCTCCAGTGTTTTTAAACTCCATGCACCTTCATTGGACTCACGTGGATCATTTCAACCCTGGAATTGCCGATCTCTACTGAACCAAATGCAAAAGGAGCTGTTAAAGATCCCATGACATGGTACTTCTTGATGCTTTTATATGGCTCCTTAATGGTTCCCTAATACTGTAAATGAATCCTTCTTCAAAATCAAGACTCAGTGCATGAGTCATAAATATGTCTCTGGAACACTCCATTATGGGCGTTGTTGCTTGAATGCAAATGAGGAGGACAGAGATAGGCCAGAGCAGCGGGTGGGGGCGTGGCCAAACTCTCCACTCTTTCCTCTTTAGCGGTGCGATGTGCGCTGGCTCCACTTCCGCACTTTTGCACGGAGGAAAAGATGAGAAGTGTTCCATTGAAAAATAAACACATTTCCACCGAAAATAAAATTAAACCACTGTTGTTTCAGAGGTTCGGAGGCTGAGATAAAGGACATCCGAGTCTGGAAACACTCTCACGTGCCTCCAGGGAAATAAAAAACTGCATCTCGCATTGTATAGCTCGTTCGCAGTCCAAACTCTCTGGGCGTGATTTACAGAGAGTGTGGGTAGAAACACAGACGGGCGGTGGAACTGCATTTGCATTTTTTCTTCAATGTGACGTCACATAGTTTCCTTGTTCAGAATCGGCCGTTTGAGCTGTCTTTTTTTTAAACGCAGAAAAGGACCGCAAATGCTCAGTTTACACATTTCGCAACTTTTAGCCATGGGGAGGGGGCCTAAACAGGGTAGGGGAGCTCACATTAACCTTCAAAAACCTCAGAAAGTGAAAATTTCATGCCATGGGACCTTGAACTTGAAAACTACTTCTTCATGACATCACAAGGTGGAACAGAGCATTTTGAGCTGAGATGTGTGCTTTTAAAATCCTTCACTGGATTCATTTGGATGATTTCAGCTCTGGAACTCCTCAACCTCTGCTGAACTAAAGATAGAAGCTCTTATCTTGAAAACTACCACTTCATGACATCACAAGGCAGAAGACAGCATTTTAAGCTGTGGAGACATAGACAGACTAATAATAAAGTTACTGAAATGTGTGAATTAATCTTCTGATCTATGGCATTATGTTGTTTCCTCATTCAATTGTGTGTTTTTTTTTTCATTCACACATGTTTAACACACTCTGTAAAAACTAAAATCTAGCCAAGTTAAGCTTATTTGAATTAAGACATTTTTAGAATGATTTGAGTATTTTCACTTGACAAGTAAAATGATCTACCAGTGGGGATGGGAATTGAGAACCGGTTCCTGTTGAGAACCGGTTCCGTGTGTTTCAATTCCACGGAATCGATTATCAGTTTATCTAACGATTCTCTTAACGACTCCAGCACTAAAGGACTAAAACAGATTTAAAGCAGGACTAGACAAGGACTAGACCAGGACTAGACCAGGACTAAACCAGGACTAGGCCAGGACTAGACCAGGACTAGACCAGGACTAGGCCAGGACTAGACCAGGACTAGACCAGGACTAAACCAGGACTAGACCAGGACTAGACCAGGACTAAACCTGGACTAGACCAGGACTAGACCAGGACTAAACCTGGACTAGACCACGCTTAAACCAGTACTAAACCAGGACTAAACCAGGACTAGACCAGGACTAAACCAGGACTAGGCCAGGACTAGACCAGGACTAGACCAGGACTAGACCAGGACTAAACCAGGACTAGACCAGGACTAGACCAGGACTAGACCAGGACTAAACCAGGACTAGACCAGGACTAGACCAGGACTAAACCTGGACTAGACCACGCTTAAACCAGTACTAAACCAGGACTAAACCAGGACTAGACCAGGACTATACCAGGACTATACCAGGACGATACCAGGACTAGACCAGGACTAGACCAGGACAAGACCAGGACTAAACCAGGACTAGACCAGGACTAGACCAGGACTAGACCAGGACTAAACCAGGACTAAACCAGGACTAGACCAGGACTAGACCAGGACTAAACCAGGACTAGACCAGGACTAGACCAGGACTAAACCAGGACTAGACCAGGACTAGACCAGGACTAGACCAGGACTAGACCAGGACTAGACCAGGACTAAACCAGGACTAGACCAGGACTAGACCAGGACTAGTGCTAATCTTGGTGCTAATCAAACAGTTCGTTCTCCTTTTTTCCCCAAATTAGAATCAATAAGAGAATCGATAAAGAATCAAATCGTTAAGCAGTATTGATAATGGAATCGGAATCGTAAAAATCTTATCAATTCCCATCCCTACAAATGGACTGAACTTTCCAACTTTCACGTTTCCTACTGTTCCAAAGAGAAATAGTGTCAGACATACAGAAGTCATACAATGCAATTCAATAATACACTTAACTACAGTTTAACCTCATGCTCAACAATGCAGGCATACATTCCCTTAAAAATCGGCAAAAAAAGAACAGGAAGTGTAACCACAGTTCACCACGACTGATCCAAGCTTTAAGAGCATTCACCGTAATTATGGCTTCAGAAATAAAGGAAGTCCGAGCTCTTTGAGACCTGATCTGGGGCTTTCTCAGGCGCCGCTCAGATGGAAGGAGGTTAAACTCCTCAAAGAGCGAGTGGTCAGGGCTCCGCTTTATTTGTTGGGCCTTGCAAATCCCCAATTCCCCAAGAATCAAGATGCAACTTGTTACATAAGAAAAACAACAACGCTTTGCACTTAAAATAAGAAACAAAATCAAATGTTGCTTGAATTAAGAAAAACACAGTGGTTTGAATAATTTTGGTGGATAATTTTACTTGTCAAGTTGAATCTACTCAAATAAAAGAAATGTGCTTAATTTAAGTCATTTTAACTTAGATATTGCTTTTTGCTCGAGTTACTAAAGGCCAAAGGAGCTGTTAACTTGAAAACTACTTCTTCATGACATCACAAGGTGGAACAGAGCATTTTGAGCTGAGATGTGGATAGATTAACAATACAGGATTGCTCAAACATGTGAATGAAACAAAACACAACTCCAGGTCTGTTTTTGACGAGGTAAAAGCATTCTAACATGGCTTAAAGCTCACAAGAATCCATTTTGTGTAATACAGAAGTAATTTTTCGTACAATATTATGCAAAATGACTTGAGGAAGTACTTAGGCCTAACCTTTACTTCTATAGTAGGCCAACGTCTTCCTCTGAGTAACATTTAGTGATCGTTTTCAGACTGACCAGTGAGACCCATTCCTCTGACCACATGTTTAGCAGCTAATCTTGCGCGCTAATGCTAACGTCGTGTAGCGTGAGCTGATGTCAGAGCGTATAGCTTAATAGCTCCTACTTAACGTTCGCGAGAAACTGCGCCATCCGAGCTCTCCATTCCGGTTCGGGGCTGTTTATGTTGCTCTGGCTCATACACCGCTCTCCAGGCAACGAGCGCGTTTTACGACCTGCCCGCCGCACAAAGAGCTGGGAGGGCCCACCGCTCGACTAATTGATCCCCACCGCAGATCAGAGGGTGAGCGGCGCCCGTAAAGAAAGCAAACGCGCCCATGACATCAGCGGTGTGTGTGCGTGCGGACTACAAACACATGGCGGAGAACAAAGTGAATGGATTCTATTAGGGCCCCGCTACCACGCTACAGGAGAGAGGGGTACAGAATGTCCTCATTAGACCTTTAGCGTCGGGCAAACATGACAAAACAGCACAAGCTAATGGTGCTAATGCTAAACCATGATAGTCGGCCATCTTGTAAATAAGTTTGTTGACTGGAAAGTGACTTGAGGTAGGAAATCTGTGCCAAAACTGGTTATTAATTATTACTGTTAGAGCTGGGCGGTGTGACCAAAAATTGATATCACGAGTATTTTTCAAAATTATATCGGTGTCAAGGTATTTGACGGTATTTTTTTTCATGTACTAAGAGGTACCGTGTTTATAACATCTATGATTAATAGGCGCTTTGTGCTACAATTTTGTATGAAAAGCGCCTTATAAATGTTTGATTGATTGATTGAATAATCACCTATAATTGCCTCATATGTGTGTAATGGGTTTAAAGGGATAGTGCGTTTTTTTAATGTTATTCTGTATGGCTTCCCCTTCAACAGTGTCCTGAGATTAACACTGAGTTACCCATGACAGCGTGATCTGGTCCTGGTTATCCTCCATTAACGTAGCTTGTAAGCGTAGTTCCGGTAAGTTCGCGGGGACAATTTAATAAAAAACAAAATAATAAAGCTTGTTTTTCTTCTCAAAACATTTGTCCGAAAAGTGATATATTTGCGTCACAAACAGTTGTCCACTAAAAATACAGCAGCGTAATTCACATTCGCATTCTCTCGATTCGTATCACTGCACGCATATTAGCTGTATTAGCCTGTTAACTTTTAGCGGATGTTTACAAGTGAACAGGCTAATAGAGCTAACGTGGGCGCATTGATACGAATCTAGAGAAAATATGCAAATGCAAAATACGCTGCTGAATCACTTTTCGGACAAATGTTGTTTTGAGAAGAAAAACAAGCTTTATTAAAATGTCCCCGCGAACTTACCAGAACTACATTTACGAGCTACTTTACTCGAGGATAACCAGGATCACATAGCGCTGTCATGGGTAAGTTTGTGTTAATCTCAGGACACTGTTGAAGGGGAAGCCATACAGATTAACATGAAAAAAAAAAAACCCAAAAAAAACGCACTATCCCTTTAATATTTGACTCTTCACATTATGATAAAGTATTTCCAGAATTTCTTTTGATTGTTTAATAAACCATCTTTTCTCAAAGGAGAAATGTCTTTCTTTATAAACTGACTTAAATCCATTCTCTGTATAAATGTAATCCCTGGTCAATATAAAAATCTTTAATAATGATCATAATAATTAATAATGCAAATGTCATCACTGGATTTGAAACATTTTAGGTAATTTAGCCTATTTTAGATCCCAGAAATATAACTGTTTTGTTTTGCAAAAGTTAAACATAAGTTTTCATTTTAACCACAAGATTTGGATGAGAATCATTAGAATAACTTGGCCTCAGAATCCAACAGTTCAATTACCGTCCGTGCGTAATCTTTGTTATAGATCCATGTGCGTAATTTGCATTAGCAGCGTGTCTCGGTTGCTGGACGACGGGAGTGGCTCCGTGGGCTGGACCTGTCCCATTTCGGCAACGGCCTTGCGGTCCGCGGAGGCGAGTTCAAGGGCTGCAGCCTTCGGAGGGGACATTGCAAAACATCGCACACACTCATCGGTATTGGGGTACAGTGAACCCTCGTTTATCGCGGGGTTCCAGAAATAGCCCGCAATAAGTGAAATCCGCGAAGTAGGACAATTTTATATTTTACAATTATTCTACATGTTTTAAGGCTGAAAACGCTTCACCAGACACATTATACACCTTTCTGAGACTGGTATTAACATTTTCTCACATTTTTCTCTTGTTTAAACACTCAAACTTTTGTAGATTTTCATTAAAATATATTAATAGTGGGGGGGGGGGGCACGTGACACGTGCGCGCGGACACGTGTGCGCGGACACGTGTGTTTGTTTTGGTATCACATATCCATGCCATGTGCGAAAGTCGAGTGGAAAGCGACCTGGATATCATTTTGGGCAAGACTCAAGCCAATGCTAACAGTGCCAAACCGCTAACAGACGCCTCTGAGCACCAGTCCTCACCACAAGACCAGGTAAGACCAACCTGCGCTCACAAGAGTTGGTTGCATTTCACCCCGGCTCCAAAATCAGACCGCTATCAATGCGTCGCCAATACTCCACAGCTCTCTAGGACGGGGTCGGGTTCGTCCTCTCGGCGTGACGGGGAAGAGCCACCTCTGTGCGCGCCGCGAGTGTCCTCCCCCCGCCGCGGGCTCCCTCGAATGCGGCTCTCCCCGCTGCGGCTCCCCCGGCCCGTCCATGTTGATTCTTGGCTCTTCCATTTGTCCGGCTCGCACTCAGTCTCTTCCATGGCTCGTGCAAGTAAACAAAGGCCACACCCCCTGTCACCCAGGCGCTCTCGTGAAGGAAATCAGAGACTCTGTCCCTACCATCCCTGGTCTAGACCTGGTTTAGTCCTGGTTTAGACCTGGTTTAGACCTGGTTTAGTCCTGGTTTAGACCTGCTTTAGACCTGGTTTAGTCCTGGTCTAGTCTCTTAGCTAATCAGGGCGCAGGACAGAATGTTACACTGTAAAAAAAAGTTACACTATAAAAAAAATTGAAAAAGAAAAAAAAAAAAAACATTGGAAAAAAAAATCCGCGAAACAGCGAGGCCGCGAACAGTGAACCGCGATACAGCGAGGGTTCACTGTACATGAAAAATTCATATAATTAAAAAAAAAAAACACCAGTATGCCAGTTTGGGCGGTATACAGCCCTAATTATTGTATTACTATACAGGAAATGGTGACTTCTTTGAACTTTTACCATGATGTTTTTCCTCATGAAAAACATATCAAACAATATTTATTTATGATTTTGGTATGGACTACCTGCTGGTCTCCAGGGGTCTCCAGGCTTTTTTCTCCGGTATACAAAACAAAAATGCCACAGAGCTTCTCAATTTAGCAACTGCAGGAAATTGAGATGATTATAAGAAAGAAGGCAAGCCTCTGAAGAGGAAAATAAAGTGGACGTGTATCAGTGGAGGTGAAAACGGGAGTTGATCTGCAAAATGGCGTCTTGACAATAAGCAAATAAAGACTCAAACATGCACGAATCACAACTCTGGCTGAGTAAACGAGAAACAACTACTCAACTTGTATATTATTTTGTCTACTTAAAACAAATAGAACTGGCTTCCAACATTAAATCTGGGAACATAATACAGACTTTCAATCCTTGGAAAAAAGATTAATTTCTAATTTCTTCCTCCAAAGTCTTCTCCAAACCTCATGCTTTTACTGACAGATAATTGGCTGTAGACTCTATTAAAAAATAATAGGCATGTAATTAAGCACATTTTTGTTATTCAGCACAATGGTATAATTCCAGAATCCCTTGGCGAGCTACTTGAAAGGGGTGGAGGGTACCACTGTTAGCTCGGGAGCTACGGGTTAGAGACCCCTGTGTTATTACATTGCCTGGAATGTTCCATAGTAATTCACCGAACTTATTTATCGCCATGGAGACGAGCAGGGGGCCGGACTCTCCACCAGAAAACTTACATATTGCACCTTTTAAGGCCCTGTAGTCAATCTCATCAGGTCAAAATATGTTTTTGGTGTTTATATATCTACTGTCTGCATCTAATGATAAAGTGTTAATAATTAGATGAATGTATAAAGTGGCAAAACCTCATTGTGGTCTCTGAAAGTTGTAAAAAGCGCTTATAAACTCATCTTGGTGAATAAATAAGATTCTCTAAATAAATACATACATATACATTAAGTGAGGAATAACTTTTAACTAGTTCTGTTTTTCATATTTTTTCCCCCTTTTTTTCGTTAAACCTAATTAAATAAAGATGAACAAGTTAAGTGAACGGCAAATTTCACAGTAATAATATCTCCATGGAGACAAGCATCATAATCTCCAGGGACACATTCGCAAACAAAAACATTTTAAGATGATCTGAAAAAATACAAAATGGATTTAAACAGTAGATTTTCAGGAGCCTGTGATCAATACAAGCGTTTATGGTCCTGTTTAGGAGTTGGATTTTCAACAAAACTATTCTTAACTGAAAAACTGAAACTTTTATGTGTGAGAAACTCGTTTAATCGCACATATTATCTCACCTGTTGCAGTTCCAGCTAAATCAGCACGTTCTGATAATATTGGGTTCATATTGGGTACATATTATCTCACCTGTTGCAGTTCCAGCTAAATCAGCACGTTCTGATAATATTGGGTTCAAATAAAACTCAGATTAAGTCTAATTTGAGTAACAGAGCTTCAGAGAGAGAGTAGTGCTTCACACCCCCAAAGAATGTTGATGACAAGAAAACCATTCAAAGATAAAAAAAAAAAAAAAAACACAAGTTGCAAAAGATAATATGTAACTTTTTTTTGGTTGGGGGTCTGTCACCTGCTTGTTTCTATGGATATGTCGTTGCTCTGCTTGGAATGTTCCACAGTGTGACATTAAACCGCCTCTATCTTACATTTAGTCAAGTACAGGTGAGAAAAACAGGCACTCTGACTGTGAGTGGGGGACGCCTCTCCACAGATCTGCCCTGTGTGGAGACCAAACGGTTTGGTCTCTAGGAAGACACAAATGTTTAATACCATACTGTGAAACTTTTGAGACAAAGCAATAACTACAGCTCTGGAAAAAAAAAAAGGAGACCACTGCAAAATGATCAGTTCTTTTGATTTTACTACTTATAAGTATGTGTTTGGGCAAAAGGAACATTTTTGTTTGAGTCTATAAACTACTGACAACATTTCCCTCAAATTCCAAATAAAAATATTATCGTTTAGGGCAGGGGTCGGCAACCTTTACCACTCAAAGAGCCATTTGGACCCGTTTCACACAGTAAAGAAAACACTGGGAGCCACAAAACCCTTTTGAAATTTAAAATGAAATAACACTGCATATAACAGCTTTTTTTTTGCCTTTGTGCCATAGAATTACATTTTGAAAATGATTCATTCATTCATTCGTTTTCTTCTGCTTTTTCCATTTTCTGGGTTGCGGGGGCAGCAGTCCAAGCAGTGTTCTTCTGCCCAGAACACAATGCACCAGCCCCCATGAATCCTTCCGCGGGTGGTGGGTCCACAGGAGGACGGCTCACGTCACAACAGCCTTGATGTATTTTCTGCCATGGGGGCTACCAGTGTCCGCAGACACTGGGGCCAAGGTGGGGTTAAGTGTCTTGCCCCAGGACACAACGGCAGCGCTCATCTGTGAGAGCTGGGATCATATGCGGTCAACCCGTCATGAGCAGGATTCGAACCGCCAACCCCTTTTTGGAAATGAACTAAAATAAAATACATTTTAATTAAATACAGTGGTCCCTCGCTATATTGTGGTTCACTTTTCGTGGCCTCGCTGTTTCGCAGATTTTTTTTATTCCAATTTTTTTTATAGTGTATCAACGTGCATTTCTGCGTCCTGATTGGCTAAGGGACTGTAGACCTTTACCGATTCGTCAGTCACTCTCCTCTGTGTCTCCTGTACAGAATGCGTTCAGTTTGCCAGATTTATATAAATGTTCGATTGCAGTGTGGCTCTGAAGTGCTGTATGTTTGCAAGTTTTCTGCCCGACAAAACCCGCCACAGCCAAGCGGTCATAAGAACTGTGAAATACACGCGAAATACACTTTGGTTTTGTTCTCTAATACTGTGCTTTTTTTGTTGAAAATCTACAAAAGTTTGAGTGTTTAAACAAGAGAGAAATGTGAGAAAACGTTAATTCCAGTCTGAGAAAAGTGTAGAATGTGTGTGGTGAGGCGTTTACAGCCTTAAAACATGGAGAATAATTGTAAAATATAAAGCTGACGACTTCGCAGATTTCGCTTATCGTGGGTTATTTTTAGAACGTAACCCCCGTGATAAATGAAGGACCGCTGTACTGAGCCGCATGAGAGCGAACAAAGAGCCGGTTTAGAGGATTTATTTGCAGAAAATGACAAATGATCAAAATAACAAAAAAGATACATGTTTTCAGACCTCAAACAATGCAACGAAACAAGATCAAATTCATTTTAAAACAACATAATACTAATGTTTACACTTAAGAGTTCAGAAATCAATATTTGGTGCAATAACCCTTATTTTTAATCACAGCTTTCATGCGTCTTGGCATGCTCTCCACACGTCTTTCACATTGTTCTTGGGTGACTTTATTCCACTCCTGGTGCAAGAACTGAAGTAGCTCAGCTTTGTGTTTGTGTTGGAATTCAACAGACGCTGGAATGGAATGGCTGTAATACATGTAGAGATGCTGATTTCATAAAAATGCAGTGGTCTCTTATTTTTTTCCAGAGCTGCATATCTTCATGGAAAAAGCATTTGAAGGACCTTCCACTAGAAAAGTTACACAATGCACCTTTACATGAAACATCTCTATTTGTGTAACCCTGTATTAGCCTGTCACGCGGCACTCACTCGTTCACCACGCCTGGAAACTTGTCTAGCGTCAATTTGGGTCCACAGACACAAGAGGGTGCTTAACCGACCCAAGAGGCACCTTTATGGGACTGATAGCCTTTTCGCACCCAGGACTTGCAGCATCATTGTGGGCCAAGCTTAGCCCCTATCCCCTCTTATCTGCTGGGGGGGTAGAGGGGTGGTAGTGGTGCGGTAGGTCCTATAGGTGAGAGGTGAGATGGCTGATGGGAGTTTAAGTGTCTGTCGTCAGTTAGGGAGTGCCGCCGAACTGCTCGTGAAGTCTTCAGAAAGACTAAGGTCCTATCTTGCACAAAAGCTCTTGTGAGCTTTAAGTCATGTGAGAATGTTGTTACGTCCTCAAAAATATTCCTGGAGTTGTGTTTTGTTTGATTCACACATGTTTGAGTTTATTATTAGGGCTTGTTTACACGAGAACGCTTACGGGTAAAAACGACAAAATATTTGATTGGAAGTGTCTTTCGTTTAGACGGTGATGGTGTTTTGGGGGCTTAAAAATGCAAAAAAACTGACAACTTGAATACGCTCCGTCGTAGCGTTTTTGTCTACACCGCCCAAGATGCAAAACTCTGGTCAAATCTGCTGATGTCGCGTACGCGTTTACATCACATTGGTCCAGTGTACTTTGTTTGGCAGGACTCCCAGTCACACCTTGTTGCGTCTAACGTGGTTTGAAGCAATAGTTCATAGATGTCAAACTCTGGCCCGCGGGCCAAATTTGGCCCTCAGTGTAATTATATTTGGCCCGTGAGGCAATTTCAAATTATTATTAGAGCTGGCCCGCCGGTTTTATACGGCGGCAGCGCTGTAACACCACATTTACCGCTTATACTACAAATCCCATAATGCTCTGCTGTTGTTTTGGCGCGTCAATCAGGAGAGAGGCAGACACGCCCCCTCCTCTGTGTCAGTAGCGGTCTTGGATGTATTAGGAAGGTACTGATCCGTCTTCTTGCGCACTCCTTCGGCTGAAAGCCCCGGCGCACCCCGCATCCCCCAGACCACACTGCGACCTCAAACTACAGCTGTCACTGTGTTACCCTAACAAAAAATGGCGAAAAGAAAGTCAGAAAATAGAACTTTTCTGGACAGGTGGGAGACAGAATATCTGTTTACATATGTAAAAGACAGACCTGTTTGTCTTGTTTGTGGAGCCAACGTGTCAGTAACTAAGGAGTACAATATTAGACGACACTATGGAACCAAACACCAGGACCAATATAAGGACCTGGACACGGCAAAAAGGAGCCAGAAAGTAAAGGAGATGAAAAAAGGTTTGGTTTCACAACAGAAAATGTTCACAAAAGCCACAAAACAAAATGAGGCTGCTGTAAAGGCAAGTTATATCGTGGCAGAAGAAATCGCCAATAATATTATTATTATTAATATTAATAATAATAATCATATTATTAATAATAATAATACTATTATTATTTTGCACGCCTGCACTTTTAAGTTATATAAGCCTTGCTTGTTCAATATTCATTGTTAAATCAAAACTTGTTTGGCTCCATATTAAAAGTTCATATTTGTTCAACCTTGGCCCGCGGCTTTGTTCAATTTAAAATTTTGGCCCACTGTGTATTTGAGTTTGACACCCCTGCAATAGTTGAACTTCTTCGTCTCACCACACAAATTTATTTTTGCTACCAGTAGCACATGTTTTGTTTTGCTTTTCGCGGCGCAGATGAGAAGAAGGATTTAGTGATAATGTATCACAGCACCACCTAGCCGCCTGGCATGCATACCCAATCCAATTCCACACACTTTTGGGTATGTACGCAGATTTCCTCCCGAAAACGCTTGTCTAAACGGAGAATAAAAAGTGAAGACACGACGCCACTTTTGCATCTTCCGTTCAGACCGTCATCATATAGACGTAGCCTTAGCTTGTCTAAATTTGCTCAAAATGCTCTGTTCCAGCTTGTGATGTCATGAAGCGATAGTTTTCAGGTTAACACCTATCATCCAAATGACTCTAGTGAAGGTGTACGAAGGTGATCTTAAAAACACCGTGGAGCACTTCTTGTATTACCACATAACTGTTTAAATTGCAATATTGATCTAAAATGACTTATTAAAAGCAACAATTCGTGTTAGGAAACCGGCGCCCAATGGGAACTGAGGTCGCCGTAAACATCATCACAACAAAGAGCCGAACGCCATCTCTTTTTTCCATTTGTGCAACACTGACTACACAATGCTACCAGATCTTACATGTATAGCTCCATCCATCCATCCATCCATTTTCTTCCGCTTATCCGGGGCCGGGTCGCGGGGGCAACAGTCTAAGCAGGGACTCCCAGACTTCCTTCACCCCGGACACTTCCTCCAGCTCCTCCGGGGGGACCCCAAGGCGTTCCCAGGCCAGCCGGGAGACATAGTCCCTCCAGCGGGTCCTGGGTCTTCCCCGGGGCCTCCTCCCGGTGGGACATGCCCGGAACACCTCCCGAGGGAGGCAACCAGGAGGCACCCGGAACAGATGCCACCTCAGCTGGCTCCTCTCCACGTGGAGAAGCAGCGGCTCTACTCCGAGCCCCTCCCGTGTGACTGAGCTCCTCACCCTATCTCTAAGGGTGCGCCCAGCCACTCTGCGGAGGAAACTCATTTCGGCCGCTTGTATCCGCGATCTCGTCATTTCGGTCATTACCCAAAGCTCATGACCATAGGTGAGGGTAGGAACGTAGATTGACCGGTAAATTGAGAGCTTCGCCTTTTGGCTCAGCTCCCTCTTCACCACAACGGTCCGGTACAACGACCGGACGACATGTATAACTGATTAAGAAAATAAAATTGGAGAAAGAAGTACAAACTGGACGTGTATTGGTGGCGGTGTAATTGGTGCTGAATAAATGTGACTACAACTTGTGTAACTACACAACTTTTGTATTATTTTGTCTTCTTAAATTTTGAGCTTTAAAATAAAACTAGCTTTCAACATTAAATCTGGAAACATAATACAGACGTTCAATCCTTGGAAAAATGTTAATTTCTAATTTCTTCTTCCAAAGTCTTCTCCAAACCTCATTCTTTTGCTGACAGATGATTGGCGGTACACTCTATTAAAAACCCAAGATGATCTTTGGCGACCGTAACTGAATCTTGATATGTACTGAGCTCTTTCTTTGAACTTCTATTGCCCACATCAGCAGGTAGTGAACCTAAAGAGCTCCACTGTGTTTTTCAAGTCCACTCATCTTTTCTCGAGTCATTCTGATCATTTGAGCGCTCAAACTACACAGCGAAATTGTAAAATGTATCAATATGTTGTCATTATGAGTCAATGGGTCAGTTTTGTCATTGGGAATTTCTGGTTGATTTGAGGTGGAATCTGGAAACGTCACCTAATAATAAACAAATACTAGCGTGTGTAAGTGCAAATACTTGAATATACTTTTTGAAGATATTTTCTGTTTTGTTTTAGTAATCCGCAAGTACACGGCTGTGGGTAGACTTAGACTTAGACAAACTTTATTGATCCACAAGGGACGTGACTTGGACACAGTAGCTCACACATCACAATATTATAATTAAAAAGATTAAAAACATAAATGTTAATAATAAAAAGTAAATAAGTAAGCACAAAAAATGGCAAGAGACAGGTGTTAAATAAGGCATAATTATATAAATGTATGTACAAGTCAAAATAAAATAGAAAAATAAGTAATAAAAAATCTAGAGATGGGGGATAGAACAAAACACTCAAGCCTTAAATGTGTGCCAATGACTCAAACGTCAAAATACAGCAATGGTTAAAGGTTGTGGAAGTCAATTTGGCAAAATATGACCCTTTAAAATATATGCTGATGACGCTGTAGAAGCGAAAGGCGTTGTTCGTTGTTCAAACAAGTGTGCGGTAAAGTTCTTTTTTTCTGGAAATATGCTATAGACATCTCATCTTTGGTAAGAAAAAAGTCTTCAGAATGTTACAGATTTCTGCAGAATTTAGCAAAGCACTAAACAGTTAAAGGTCCCATATTACTCTATTTTCTGATCTGTTATAATGTTGTTTCCTCACCACAAACAGACCTGGAGTTCTGTTTTGTTTCATTCACAATGTTTAACACTCCTCCATGTCTTTCAATATACTTTCAATAGAATCATTTGGATAATTTCAGCCCTGGAATTACCGATCTCTACTAACGATATCACAAGATGGAACAGAGCATTTTGATCTTTGAAGATGTAGACAGAATAATTAAGCAGGGTTACTCAGACGTACAGTATGAATGAAACAAAACACAACTCCAGGTGTGTTTCTGAGGAGGTAACAGCATTATAACGAAAAGCTCACAAGAGTCACTTTTGCGTAATATGGGACCCATAATATGAAGTGAGAGAAATTTTACTTTGGATCACTGGATGACAGAGCAAATACCTACTACTTCAGCTCAGATACCCCAGCTCTGACATGTTCATATTTTATCAGGGAAAAATTCAATGAGGATCACGACCAGAGACGGGGCGGGCACTGCAAAGCTCCATTTGGCCATAACTGTCTGCGTTCTGTGGCCAGTGGACGGCTCCTTTATGTGGGTCCAATCCGCCGCTCAGTACGACTCTCAAATATCCCCAACTGTACTTCAACACACGAGGACTTTACTGCATCAAAGCTCCACTCTAAACCTGAACTTTTTCATAATATAATTCATAAAGGCGTAGAAGCTCTCGCAGCTCGCCCACGTATTAAACTGGAACCTGAACCTTATGTAAGAAGCATTGTGTAACTTCTGATCGGAGTTTGGTAGTGCCCAGTCACTCAGATATCGAAGTAACAGTACTCTTACTCCAGTAATGGTTTGAACATTTGCAAAACCAGACATAAGTCGTCCCAGAGGCGTTTTGAGTTATTCACTGATTCTGAAAGTGTAGATTCTAAGCTTTCCAACGATGCCTTACACAGGGAAATCTGACAACATTTGAAGAATTTGTGGCCATTTGAAAGCGGCACATTCTGAAAACGACAAGCTGAGAAATTCTGCGTTAAAGATCTGCTTGTGGAACAGAAAGGAGCTTATTTGCATGACATTAAGCATCACTGACATCACTGTGGTGTGGTGTATACATTCAGGAAAGGTCAGAATTAGAAGGTACTTTGTTAAAATGGAAATGCTTTTATAACAAAAAGTCCATATAATCATTCAATAATTCAATAATACACAGGATGTTAAGTCAAAATCACCTGTATCAATACAATACAAAATTGTATAGGACACTACACACACATACACATGCACGCACACACACACACACACCTTAGCCCTGGTTTAGTCTCAGTTTAGTCCCAGTTTAGTCCTGGTTTAGTAGAAGTTAAAAGTCCATTTTCATGTCCTTACCCTCTTCAAATGAAGCGTACATATTCATGAGCTCCTCACAGCTGATAGGCAAACAGGCGAAAACACATCGGTGCTACTCGCAACATGATTGGCGGGAGCGTGAGCGTGGGAAATTACGGTGATTTATACACGCCTCCTTTCTTTCTGAAAAACAAGCCAGTTTGAAATAAAAAATGTATGTTTTTAATGCAACTAATGCTGTTATCTGAAACTGGAGTGGCTTCTTCATGATCTCAACTAGCAAATTCTGCAAAAAAAAAAAAAAATCACGAATTTTGAAAACAAAAAAAACAGACTATAAACGTAATTTTCTCAAGATGCGTGAAGAATCCCTCAGTCGTCCAGGTAGAATCCATGATAAAAGGAGAAATTCAATTTGTCAACTGGAGTTTGGTCGAAAACGTTTCGCCACTCATCCGAGAGGCTTCGTCAGTTCTGGCACCAGCACTCGAACCAGAAGCCTGATGAAGCCTCTCGGATGAGCGGCGAAACATTTTCGACCAAACAAACTTTGTCCAGTTGACAAATTGAATTTCTCCTTTTATCACGTAATTTTCTCAGTTTCACAAATGCCGAGTTGTAGCGGTTTTTCACGTGGCGGGACACATTTGTGTTTCTTTCTCTGCTCGTTCAGATATGAGTGTAATTTTTGTGCCTGTCCTTTGAATTCTCATTCTCACCTGAGCGCCTGACAGAGTGGCTGCTGAGTAACAGTAGCTCCTGCTTTTTTCTAAACAACTACCTTTTTAAGTTAATCTTGTTTGTTTGCACTTAATGATTTTATTTTATTTTTATTTACTTTAGCCGTCCAATAAACATCATGTATGCATGTATCATGTTTGTCACTACCTCACTGTAAATGCTATTGTTACCTGTGCAATAACCTGTGCAATAACCTGTGCAATAACCTGTGCAATACTTATACTATACTATATTATGTGCAATCTGTGAAATACTCTACTTACACCTTATTTAACCCTACCTGTACCTTTGTATTGTATTATATTTTATTACATATTTTTAAATTATATTGTTTACCTTTTCCCCTGCACTTTTTGCAACTTTTTTTTACCATGTACTATTATTGCTGTTATTAGTACTTCTCGACTATCTTAGCGAGTCAGCGGTTCTTCTGATTCTAAGCATTTTATTGCATTGTTGACCTTGTGTTGATCCTGCATATGACAAATAAACAATCTTGAATCTTGAATTGAATCATGTTTTTTGGGCATTTTTGGCGTCCAAAACAATTTCCCTTGTGGACCAATAAAGTTTGTCTAAGTCCAAGTCTAAGAAATTACCCGATTTTGTGGATTATAACAGGGCTCTCAAGTTTTGAGCGGGGTCGTGCGTGTGATTGTCATTTCCGAGGACCGGGGGGGTGCGAGTGAACAATTTTTACTGAGGACGGGGGAGGGCTTGAATTGCGTGAGAAATGCCGAATTGCGTGTTGAGAGCCCTGTTTGTCTAAAGAGCAAACTTAAACTACAAAGCAACTAATGAGAGTTATATAAATGAAGTTATTACCTGATGGTTCTCAGTTTGTTTTTCATCACCGCACTTTGTCAGTGCGCGCTGAGAGGGGCGGGGGGGAGCGGGACATTTTTAACGGATTCATGTAAGAGTCTGGTTAATGCACCGGGCCCGCGTCTCACCATGGGCAGTTCGGCTCTGGGCCGCGCGTATTCCGCGCGTAAGCCGTCGGGGGGGACACGTTACGCACAGACGGACACACGGGGACCGGAGTCGGTGCGTCGGTGGCACCGGGACTGAGGCTCAGGGACGTGCCCGGGGTCTGCTCCGGCCTCCGCTCCCCCCCCCCCCCCCCCCCCCCCTGCTCCCCCGGAGCAGGGGGAGGGGGCGGCGCTGAAAACGCGCGGAGCCTGCATAAACTAAGCCACACAGATCGATTTGGCACAAAAAATCTGATCTGGGCACAAAAAAATATAAAATAAAAAAATAACACAAATCAGCGTGAGAAATGCCATGTGTGGCGTGTGAATACGTCAAATTGCGTGTGTCACACTCTCAATGCGTGAGCCTTGAGAGCCCTGATTATAATGTTGTTGTTTTTGAAGTTACTTTTGTTTCATTCATGCTTGTTTAACAAATAAATCCTGCATATTTAGGTTGAGTACTTCTTTCTGTTCAACCTTGTGATGTCATGCATGATGTCATACAGGAAGTGCATCACTGTGTTTTTAAACTCCACACACCTTCACTAGAATCATTTGGATGATTTCAGACCTGGAATTGCAAATCTCTCTCTACTGAACTAAAGGTAAAAGGAGCTGTTAACTTGAAAACTACCACTACATGACATCACAAGGTGGAACAACACATTTAGAGCTTTGGAGATGTAGACAGACTAATAATAAAGGATCACTCAAACATGTGTGAATGAAACAAAACACAACTCCGGATATGTTTTTGATGAAGTAAAAGCTCACAGAAGTAAATTTTCAGGACCGTTATTTTATATTTTGTCCTAAAAAATGACATTAACTTCAAATTATAAATCCCGACAGTTAATAGTACTTTTCCCAAATCCTACTTGAGTCATTTCTTGAACCACTACTTTGTACTTCTGCTCGAGTAAGATTATTTTGAAGTAACATTACTCTTACAATACTCTGCTTCTGTTTAAGAGTATCACCAATACAAGTTTTAAGAGCCTTTCGAAGTTGTAATTTTGCCGACAAAGCTGATTATTTTCATTCTGAGGAAACGCCGTACAAACAGAGGTATCACTTTCCGGTTAGCTCACCCCTTGGCAAGCGCTGGTCTTTTTAACGTCATGTGAGATCGGACTATAAGTTGGGAACAGCTAATCCGAACGGACGTGTGGAGTACCGTTAAAGGTCCCACACCGCATGAATCGGCTACAGGAAGACTATTGCTGTTATCCTCTTTTAAACTGCTTTATTCAACAAGTTGTGCTTCCAGACTCTGAAGAACATGCAAATTCCGCATCCAAAACGTTCTACACCGTTTGAGAATTAGGCCAGAGCCATTTTTTATCTTTTCAAGAGGAGGTATTCTGCTTCTATGGGGGTATTAGCTGCTAACACGTAACATATGTGACCAACCGCAGCAATTTAAGACACAAGTCTCCCTGGAGGCGTTTTGAGTTATTCACAGATTCTGAAACTGTAGATTCTAAGCTTTCCAATGATGCCTTACACATAAAAATCTGACAACATTTGAAGAAGTTGTCGCTATTTGAAAGCATGCACATTGGTTTATGCTCAGCTCGTGAACTTTTCTCACTTTAGCCCTGCTTGCCTCATTTGCATGACATTAAGCTAAGCCCTCCCCCATCATGACTATCACTGTGGTGTAGTGTTAATGTCCAGGCAGGTCAGAATCATTCAATAATTTAATAATACACAGGATAATATGTTAAGTCAAAGTTTACTACAAAATTGAATAGACTACCAAGATTCAAGATTGTTTATTTGTCGTATGCAGGATCAACACAAGGTCGACAATGCAATGAAATACTTAGGATCAAGAATAGTATAGTATTTAGTCCTGGTTTAGTCCTGTTTTAGTCCCGGTTTAGTCCCGTTTTAGTCCAGTTTTAGTTCTAGGTGTAGGTAAACGGGTTTAACTGCAACTGCGCGGCTAGCCGCTAGCTAGCTAGCATTTAGTCCCGGTTTTAGTCCTGGTTTAGTCCTGGTTTAGTCCCTGGTTTTGCCCAGGTTTAATGCTGCTTTAGTCCTGGTTTAGTCCTGGTTTAGTCCTAGTTTAGTCCTGGTTTAGTCCTGCTTTAGTCCTGGTTTAGTCCTGTTTTATCCCGGTTTTAGTCCTGTTTTAGTTCCGGTTTAGTCCCTGGTTTTGCCCAGGTTTAGTGCTGCTTTAGTCCTGGTTTATCCCTGGTTTAGTCCTGGTTTAGTCCTGTTTTATCCCTGGTTTAGTCCTGGTTTAGTCCTGCTTTAGTCCTGGTTTAGTCCTGTACACGCACGCACATACACACGCTAATGTTGACACAAGCCGCTGCTTTCACCTAATATGTCCATTTGATGCAGAAATAATATGATAATAATATGACTCACCCCGTGTCGCCGTGTTGTCGGACGTGTATACGCATATCGTGTATATTCACGGTCTTTCGGAGCTAAATCGCACTCTGTAAACGAGCTCCGGACAAACGGACATGTCCTGAACCTGTCCCGAAGGTCTCCCGAACGTGTTATATCCAAGTAGAAGTTAAAAGTCTATTTACATGTCCTTATTGTCTCACAATGCCGCGTACATATTCACGAGCTCCTCACAGCTGATAGGCGAACAGGGGAAACCCCTTCAGAATTGGCGGGAGCGCGAACGTGGGAAAATATGTTGATTTATACATGCCCCGTTTCTTTCCGAAAAACAAGACAATTTGAAATTAAAAATGTGTTTTTAACGTCAATAATGCTGTTATCTGAAACATGGAGTGGCTTCTTCATGATCTCAACTAGCACATTCTGCAAAAAAATGAAAATCACAAATTTTGGGAAAAAAAATACTAAAAACACATTTATCTCGGGTTCCCTAATGGTGAGTTGTGGACTGATTTGCCGTGGTGGGACATATATTGAGACTGCCGTTTTTACCTTTTACTGATTTGAAAATGCGTATGCTAAAAACGTATCATGTTTTATAAGTTTCACGCTCGGTTTTGATGCTCTGGGTCTCCTTTCCCTTTGCTCCCTGCGCTAAGTCACTCCCCCTTCAGAGCGCTATCGCAACACAATCAGCGTCAGGTTTGTCAAGTTGCTGTGCACAGTTTTGTATCACGTTTTTGTATATTTATGGAGAATTATCGTGTGGTGGTGTAGGCTTGTGGACTGAGCATTGGACAGAATCTTACAACTAAGTAAGGAGGGTTTAAAAAGTGCCCAGGAGAGATCGCTAGATTACTCAAACATGCATGAATGACCTAAAACCTCTTCAGTCATGTTTTTGCTGAGGGAACAATGTTAAAACATGGTAGAAAGCGCCAAAAATCTGTTTAATCCACAATACCCCCTCTTTATACATTATAGAATATAGAAAAAAACTATGGAATACTCACCATGATTGAACTTCTCATTAGATGCTTAACTGATTTTTGATTTTTGATTTTTTTTTAAGTTCAATTTAATTTGATAACACATACAGCTCTGGAAAAAAATAAGGGACCGCTGCATTTTTTTCTGAAATCAGCATCTCTACATGTATTACAGCCATTCCATTCCAGCGTCTGTTGAATTTCAACACAAACACAAAGCTGAGCTACTTCAGTTCTTGCACCAGGAGTGGAATAAAGTCACCCAAGAACAATGTGAAAGACTTGTGGAGAGCATGCCAAGACACATGAAAGCTGTGATTAAAAATAAGGATTATTGCACCAAATATTGATTTCTGAACTCTTCTTAAGTGTAAACATTTGTATTAAGATAAGATAAGATAAGATAAGATAAGATATGCCTTTATTAGTCCCTCAGTGGGGAAATTCCAGTGTTGCAACGCACAGATCAAGAACAGCATGAAAAAGTAACGTCGGCCTCTGCGCGTCCTCCGTATTATGTTGTTTTAAAATGAATTTCATCTTGTTTCTTTGCATTGTTTAAGATCTGAAAACATGTATCTTTTTTGTTATTTTCACCATTTGTCATTTTCTGCAAATAAATGCTCTAAACGATAATATTTTTATTTAGAATTTGGAGGAAATGTTGTCAGTAGTTTATAGACTTAAACAAAAATGTTCCTTTTGCCCAAGCACAAACCTATAAGTAGTAAAAATCTGATAATTTTGCAGTGGCCTCTCATTTTTTTCCAGAGCTATATAATGATCAAAAATTTAAAATCATTTCTTGCATCTGCCTGTCTCCATGGAGATGTTATCACTTTTCCTATGGCTTTAAACTTCTCCTTGGAGACAAACAAGGGGCACCACCAGCTCGAGTTAGATCAGTTCTGTGGAGCAGCAAGCCCACTTGCAGTGAGAATGCATGTTTTGAATGTATTTATGAGGAAGACACGATTAATGTCACACTGTGGAACACTGAACAGCGGTATAACACCAGGATGACAGTGACAAATAAACCCACAGAAACGTTGCGCAGTGCTTTTACGATTTGCTCAATTTTGCCATATTTTCAGTCCTAATACTAATCCCTCAACATTTGGTCAACAATGAAGCTCAACAGTGTTCGTCCACCCTCTGGTTCCGAAAATAAAATTGTAAATTTTTCCCATAGACTTTCCAAATAAGAATATATATTAAAACTCTGTGATAACCATAGAGCAGGGGTCGGCAACCTTTACCACTCAAAGAGCCATTTGGACCCGTTTCACACAGTAAAGAAAACACTGGGAGCCACAAAACCCTTTTGAAATTTAAAATGAAATAACACTGCATATAATGTTTTTTTTTTTTTTTTTTTTTTACCTTTGTGCCATAGAATTACATTTTGAAAATGAACAAACTAAAATAAAATATATTTTACTTAAATACAGTGGTCCCTCACTGTTTCGCAGATTTTTTTAATAGTGTATCAACATGTATTGTGTTCTGCATCCTGATTGGCTGAGGGACTGTAGACCTTTGTCTTTGTCAGTCATTCTCCTCCGTGTCTCCTGTACAGAATGCGGTCAGTTTGCCAAATGTATTTAAATGTTCGATCACGAGCAGTGTGACTCTGAAGCAGTGAGATCTGAGCGGTCTGGCATTTGGGCACATGCCAGAAGGGCCACGGCCATACGTCTCATGTCCGCGCGCATACTTCTCTGTGTGATTAATGCGCATCGGGAAGTAGCGGCAGTATTTCCGCAAAACAAACTGGTGGAACCTGGAGTCCAGGCCTGAGAGCGCACGGAAGTGTTCTCACTACAACAAAACCCGCAACAGCGCAGCGGCGTCAGGCGCCTCGGTCAGAGGAACAGTGAAATACACGCAATATAACGCAATATAAAGCTGACTACTTCATGGATTTAGCCTATCGCA
The DNA here is from genome assembly GCA_036785185.1 of Paratrypauchen microcephalus. NCBI lineage: Eukaryota > Metazoa > Chordata > Actinopteri > Gobiiformes > Gobiidae > Paratrypauchen > Paratrypauchen microcephalus. The sequence goes on along the minus strand of JAVJIX010000212.1, from coordinate 1,159,137 downwards.
GGTTATTTCAACAATGTAACCCCCACGATAAATGAGGAACCACTGTACTGAGCCGCATCAGAGGGATCAAAGAGCCGCATTCGGCTCTGGAGCCACGGGTTGCCGACCCCTGCCATAGAGTGTGTATTAAATAAACATAGCTAACCTCTAGCCATCACGTTCCAAACAGGAATTTCCTATCCGTCTCCATTGACTGTTTCCAATTGATTTGTCATCAGTTGAAAAATCGTCACCTCTCTCTCTGTAAGTGCTGCAGTGAGTCTCGTCATTTTGGTCTTAAAATATTCGTATTAACCCGCCCTGTACGTGAATAAATTCCTATTCCTAATATGGACCTGCGTCTGAATTCGCTCCTGTAACCGCTTTGCCTGGTTTACACCAGACCACATCACAAGTGATATATGGTCTGGGAGCCACCTTCGAAATATCTCGTAGTGGAGGTGTGGTTTACGATCGCCAACGGCCGTTTATTGGGCGTTACAAATGTCTATCATTTGGCGTATACGTAGCCCATAGCCAATCATGTCAGTTGTCAGTTCAAACTACAAGCTTCCGTTTGTCGTGTAGTACGCGTCACCGTCTTTCCACCCCTCCCCGCTCTCTGATTGGCTCCCAGAATCAGGAGAGCTCGCTTGCCATAGTCGCCAGGCTGTCTTTTAGATCAGAACGAACGAAAGCAGCCTGGGATTTCCCAGGTTAGTAACCGCTAGCATCGTCAGCGTCATTTGACTGGAGCCGAACGCTATGAATGATGTCACGCTCACAGAGGCTACGTTCAGACTGCAGCCTGAAGTGACCCAAATCCAATTTTTTTGCCTCTATGCGACCTGTACCTGATCTTTGAATGAAGATGGTACAAGAGCAACTTTAAAATCTCCATGTGCTCAATGCTAACGTCCTGAGCATGTTCGCTGCGTGTGACGTCGTTGTGTCCTCCAATGTGCATGCGGGACACTTTTGGGGCATTTAAAGTTCACATTGAAGATCACACACAAGTCACATTTAATTGGAAATGTGAACAACCTCGCAAAAAAAATCAGATTTCACAAAAAAATCTGAACTGAGCATTAAGCCCTGCAGTCTGAACGTAGCCTTTGTCCACTTCTTTATATGGTAACTAATGACCACAATGTATAATTTTATATAAAATGTTCATGAAACCAGAAAGCATTTAGCTGAATTTTGTTTTAAATCTGATTTCGGGCCACCGCTTTATGGATATTTGTTAGCACGTAGCCGGTTATCCTCTGTCTTTGAACTCTTAATATTTGAATTTTGTGAAAAGGCTATGGGAAAAATGAATGGAAAATTTCAGTCACTGCTGAGCTCTAATCCATCTTCCAAAAAGTCTACATTATAAAAACATTTGGTGACAGAGGACTTTTTCCACTCTTTGAACATTGTCCCTCAAACATTCTCGACGCTTGTACAAAAACACCAAACACTTCCCCACTAAACCAACCTGTGGAGATGTCCCTATCCCGTGATGACAGACCTACTTTGTGTGTTACATTTGCCCGGATTCCCCACACTAATCTTAAAAGTAGCCCTAAATAAACAACAATCACCCATAAAGCTTTTTGCGGCCTGGATCTGAAGAACATATACATTCCTCAACACGGCGATCGCATCATAAACTGAGACACTGCAGGTGAAGAGGGACAAATCTTACAATTTCAGATGTCAATTTTTATTTCTTTCATGTATGTAATGTGTTTGTCAGCATGTTTCATACATAAATTATACATTCTGTGTGTAAAAATAGCCAAAATTACATATATTTGGGACATAGAAATCTGAAAAATGAATAGAGCCAAGTTTAAATTTCTTGCTTTTGTTTGGATACCTTATTCAGTATTTAAAGGGATAGTGCGTTTTTTTATGTCAGTCTCTATGGGTTTCCTTCTAAAAGTTACGTGTGTTGACACTAGCTTACCTCTGACACTCTCAGCTAATCCTGGTTCGGCTCGCTTTCTGGAGCCCACGTAAGTAAGTCCGGTAACTTCCCTGGAACATGAAATAAAGCTTGTATTTCTTCTCAGAACAAAACATTTGTCCGAAAGGTGATATATTTGCGTCCCAAACAGTTGTCCACGAAGCATCCAGCAGCGTAGATTGCGTTTGCGTATTGTGTCTCTCGACTTGTATCACTGCGCGCATATTAGCTGTATTAGCCTGTTAACTTTTAGTGAACGTGTACGGCAGATGCGGTCCGCCGTAAGGGGAAGTTTACAAGTGAACAAGTGGTTCTCCTCCGGTAACGTAGTTCATAAACGTAGATCTGGTAAGTTCGCAGGGACAATTTAATAAAGCTTGTTTTTCTTCTCAAAACAACATTTGTCCGAAAAGTGATATATTTGCGTCCCAAACAGTTGTCTGCTAAAAATTCAGCAGCGTATTTCGCATTCGCATATTTTCTCTAGATTTGTATCAATGCGCCCACGTTAGCTCTATTAGCATGTTCACTTGTAAACATCTGCTTACGGCGGATGTCGCCGTACCGCATCCGCTTAAAGTGAACAAGCTAATACAGCTAATATGCGCGCAGTGATACAAATTGAGAGAAAATAATTAAACAAATGCGAATTACGTTGAAGGGGAAGCCATACAGATTAACATTTAAAAAAAAAAAAAACAACGCACTATCCCTTTCAGTAAACTAAATCTCACTGAAAAAGGCCCTGTACCCAATTTTGTATTACAGCAGAATTGGTCGCAGTTCAAATACTAGTATACTGTATAATATAAGCTCTTGAGGTCAAAATAAGTCCACTGTGCGCTGTCTGCATCTAATTATAATCAGTTTTATTGTCTGATATGGGAGAAAATGTCCTTTGAATTTAGGAATGCACCAATAGCGAGATTAGTATCGAATATTGGTGGCGATACTGAAAAAAATGGTGGATCGGGTATTAGTTCCATATTATCTGTTAAATCAATATCCTGGCTAGGCCTTTCGCTCAAATAAGACTACAGGACAGGACAATTTTGGTCTAGAATGTCTCATAATGTTTGAACTTTTATTCGTATGAAGTTTTTCTGTAGTTATTTGAAGGATAAATAACAGTCTCTTGTGTAATAGGTTAACTGTGAACTGTGTAGAGAAATACATTTTCTGTCCCTAGACTGGTATCGGTTAATATCGGCCATAAATGGACATAGCTAACACGCTAGTTACCATGTTCCAAACAGGAAGTGAGGATGGGGGCATTAAAGTACCTAGAAAAACAGGCAGATCTGACCTGTAACTTGGTCTGGTTTGGTCTCCATGAAGATAGAAAGGTTTAATACCGTACTAGGAAACATTCCAGACAAAGTAATGACATCTCTGTGGAAAAGCATTTGACAGACCCTCCAGAAAAGTTACACAACGCAATTTTAAATGAAATTATAAAACATATCTAAGTGTAGTTTGGATCATTTTGACCTGCGTGAAGTTGGCCACCCATCAAACGCATACCTACACAAAAACTATGTCAATCGTTTGTGCTTCATTTGTGCTGTTTGGTGCTGCAAAAAGTTTCGTTTGTGCTGCTTTAGTTTTTGAGATATTAACGATTCTTTTATAGCTCAAATTGGGGTCAGTCAGCCCCCCACGAAGCTTAAAGATGCTCTAAAATGGCCCAAAATGGTGTCAATCGTTTGTGCTTCGTTTGTGCTTCGTTTGTGCTGTTTTGTGCTGCAAAAATTTTCGTTTGTGCTGCTTTACGAAACTTTTTGCAGCACAAAACAGCACAAATGAAGCACAAATAATTGACACCATTTTGGGCCATTTTAGAGCATTTTTAAGCTTCGTGGGGGGCTGACTGACCCCAATTTGATCTATAAAAGAATTGTTAATATCTCAAAAACTAAAGCAGCACAAACAAAACTTTTTGCAGCACAAAACAGCACAAACGAAGCACAAACGATTGACATAGTTTTTGTGTAGGTATGCGTTTGATGGGTGGCCAACTTCACGCAGGTATCATTTTGCTGTTTCCATGCGAAGGTTTTTAAGCTGAGAGAACAAACTGATGAAAAATGTTTTTAGAAAAGAGTTTCGCCTGTACTATCTTAAGAGCAACGTTGCACTTAAAACCGCAGCCAATCGCGTTCCGTCGTTCTTGATCATGCACAGGCGCTGGATGTCAGGTAAAAGTGCGTTCGAACCGAGTAGGATGTGTTCATTTGGATGCGCCGGGCTCACCGCTGGAGCCCGGGAGCCTGCTTACGAGAACACTTCAACGGAAATAGATTGGAAAAGCTGAGCGTCGAGTGGGCCCTTGAAAATAAATGAAAATACAAAAGAGGGACATCCATATGGCCAAAAGCTCACTAGAGTTGACGTGTTTGCGAAAGTATTATTCAAATGGTACGCTTATGTATTTTACCGCCGAAAAGGAGGGTCGTCGGGGCTATTGAAATCGCTCCAAAGTGTACGCTAAGATGGAGAAAGCTATGTAGATGAAAACTGAAAGCAATTTTAGCGTGGACATCCAAGACTGTTATTTATCCTTGAAAGACTGTCCGTCAAAGTGCAATTTCAATTGTGGTTAAGAAAGAAGCGTGCAGCAATTTTGAGGCAATGTTCAAATGGGTGAGTAATAATGGTTGTTAGAATAATGCAGTTTTATTCAATGTTTTCGGACGAAAGATTGCGGTCACTCTTTCATATGGGGGGTATATTGGAAGCCGTTTACAACAGACTGTTTCTTGAAATGCAATCACCTTAAATACATAGTCACTTTGCTTAATACATTCTTTAAAACAGGCGCATCACACGTCGTCTGCTGTAGTTATACACTGTGACACCTGTGGATCATTACGTTATAATTTGGACATTTTAAATTGCAATATTTATCTAAAATAAGGGTCTCCAACCTTTCTCCTCCAGTGAGCTACTTTTACAAAACAAAAATGCCAGAGAGGTACTAGGGATGGGAATCGAGAACCGGTTACTGTTGAGGGCTAAACCAGGACTAAAACAGAACTAAAGCAGGACTAGACCAGGACTAAACCAGGACTAAACCAGGATTAAACCAGGACTAGACTAGGACTAGACCAGGACTAAACCAGGACTAGACCAGGACTAGACCAGGAATAGACCAGGAATAGACCAGGACTAAACCAGGACTAGACCAGGACTAGAACAGGACTAGACCAGGACTAGACCAGGAATAAACCTGGACAAGACCAGGACTATACCAGGACTAAACCAGGACTAAACCAGGATTAAACCAGGACTAGACCAGGACTAGACTAGGACTAGACCAGGACTAAACCAGGACTAGAACAGGACTAGACCAGGAATAGACCAGGACCAGACCAGGACTAAACCAGGACTAAACCAGGACTAGACCAGGACTAGACCAGGACTAAACCAGGACTAAACCTGGACTAAACCAGGACTAGACCAGGACTAGACCAGGACTAGATCAGGACTAAACCTGGACTAAACCAGGACTAGACCAGGACTAGACCAGGACTAGAACAGGACTAGACCAGGTCTAGACCAGGACTAGACCAGGACTAGACCAGGAATAAAATGACTAGACCAGGACTAGACCAGGAATAAAACGACTAGACCAGGACTAGACCAGGACTAAACCAGGACTAGACCAGGACTAGACCAGGACTAAACCAGGACTAGACCAGGATTAGACCAGGACTAAACCAGGACTAGACCAGGACTAGACCAGGATTAGACCAGGACTAAACCAGGACTAAACCAGGACTAAACCAGGACTAGACCACGACTAGTGCTAATCTTGGTGCTAATTAGTTTGTTCTCCTTTTTTCCCCAAATTAGAATTGATAAGAGAATCGATAAATAATCGAATCGTTAAGCAGTATCGATAATGGAATCGGAATTGTAAAAATCAAATCAATTCCCATCCCTAAGAGGAACTCATTTTAGCAGTCGCAAAAACAGCCACGGCGAGCCTTAGACGGGGAACAGTTAGACGGCTTTAAAACATAAAGCATTATCTGTTTTTTAGAGCACAGTCAGGCATCAACATGAGACATTTACAATTAATCACATTTTACTTATTTGGCACAATACACAGAATTCAGAAATCCCTCGGTGAGTTACTTGGAAGGAAGTGGAGAGCTACTGGAGAGTTGGAGTAAGTAAGTTGGAGAGTCTGGATCTAAAACAACTTAATGAACGAAACATGTTCGCTGACATCTGTGTTATAACTGTGGTGCTCAGTGGGAGCATACATCACCGGAAATGTCATCATAACAAAGAACTTTCCAGGTGTCGGCACCTCCAGTGTATAAATGTATAGCTGCAGATCACACTGCCGAGTATCAGATTTTTTTTTTCCATTTGTACCAAAATGACGATGCCGCTGAATCATTTGTGTATCACCGAAAAATATGATTGGAGAACGAGGTAAGTACAGAACAGTACGACGTCCTGCAAATGAGCGATTAAAATTGCTCAAACATCCACGAAGCATTCCGAATACAACTTCAGCTGAGTAAATGAAAAGGGGAAACAACTATTACATAGTTAAAAGCTTTGAAAAGTTGATTTTGTCGTTTTCACACCAAGAAAGTCCGATAGTTCACTTGCTTTGGTCCGGACCAAATTTTTAAAAAGTTTTTTTTATTTTGGTGCGGTTCGCTTTCACACTACAGTTTTTTCCCCAAGTGGACCAACATCTGTAAACAAAACCACGTGTGCTGAGGTCACTCAGCCATTGGACAGAAATGAGCCGTGTCAAAGCGCTGTGTCCAAACACGGAAGGAGGAGAATAATGGCGTTACGTGCTGTTTTCAATCTAGCCTTAGTGATATGGTTTGCTCAGTTTTTACAGTTCGCACAAATGTTTGAGCAGCATCGTGAGGTTTACACTATTTTACAATCAATTTCCAAACGATGAAGACACAGGGCAAGACGGCTACGGAGGACAGCGCTCATGTGCGCGCATCAAGTTCTGACTCTTGCTCTTCACGCAAAACGTTAGTAAGCCTCGTAAGTTTCGTTTCGTAAGCCTCGGTTTCCCATAATGCTCGACATACGACGGGAGCTCGTTAAGTACAAAAAGCCAACTTGTGTCGGATCGAGTCCAGTCTGCATTCTCACCTCAATGGAACCGTGCCGAGACCAAGCTTTTTAGGTGGTCTCGGTCCGCTTGTTTGCTCTGGATCGAGATTTTTGTTTTTTATTCACACCAGCCCAAAAGGTCCGAATCAAAGGAGCAAACGAACTCTGGTTTATTTTAAACGAACCAAACAAGGCAGGTGTGAAAATGACCATCAAGAGGGGGGATTGCATTGCTATATGAGGTATGTACACTGCCTGACAAAAGTATTAGGACGATTGTGTATTTCTGAACTCTGGACAAAACTTCTGGTTCCAACAAGATAATGACCCAAAGCACTCGTCCAAACTGTGTAAGGGTCATTTGGAGACGTGTGAACAGCGTCATCGACTGCAGGTTATGACATGGCCACCCCAGTCTCCTGACCTGTCACCCAGCGAAAAAGTGTGGGATTATTTGGATATTAAAGTGCGCTCCAGGAATCCGACTAACGTTAAACACCTGTGGAAATGTCTTCAGGATGAGTGGAAAACTATAGAGGATGGATATCTTGAAAAATTGTTGGATAGAATGCCCCGAATTTGTAATGCTGTGATTAAGGCGGTTATTTTGATGAAAAAGCTATTTAACTTGATATTGTTACATTTTTGCAATAATATGCCTTTACACTTACCTGGAAGAATCCATGACTCATCGCTGTACCAGCGGCGAGTCTGGTAATGCTTGGTCCAGAATGCGCTGCCGTTACGCGTAGACAGACAGCTAAGTGAACCAATCAGAGAACAGTTAACGGAGAGCGACATGAACCAATCAAACAAAAGAAAAGAAAGAAAAGAAAGGCCTCTAGAGCTGTCAGCTGCTGTGGTTTTAAGGAATCGATGTGTTTTAGGTCATTTAAGACCAATTTTACAGCTGAATGGAAGGGACGTTCAGTTCTCCGATGCGCCATCTTGATTCAAAACTGAGGAGGAACTTCCGCTGCCTAAGAGTGACGTTGCGGGGAAAGGCGGGTGCACTGACGTCACCATCTTTGAACGAATCAGAATCGCGGAGTCCGTTGTTAACCGGGGGAGCGAGGGTGGAGCGAGGGTGTCCAAATGGTATCTCGCTGTATAGCAAATACAGAGAGATATCATTTGGCTGGCCAGGTAACCTTTACACATGATAAAATTTGCTTTAATATATCAATAAATTGATTTTGTTGTCATTATCAATATGTCTTGTTATCATTATGAAAGTTCAGAAATACACAATCGTCCTAATACTTTTGTCAGGCAGTGTAGGTTTTTGGGCGAAGCTTTGGACATAATCATACAGCTAACTAAGGAGAGTTCAAATAGGCCCCAGGAGAGATCGCTAGATTACATAAACATGCACGGATGACATCTTAAACCTCTTCAGGCATGTTTCAGTTCAGTTCAATTACAGGTGTTGCATTGCTCAAAACGCTTGTGGAAAGACATGCACTCGAGCTTTGAGCTTGCCTCTCCGCAGATTTGACCTCTAACTTGACCTCGGGGCACCAAATTCTTAATGCTTGTTTCCATGGAGACAGATATGTTTGAGGCTTTACTGTTGAAAATTTCAAAACAAGCAATGACATCTCTACGGAGTCAAGTACGTGGTGAACTCAACACCGCAAAAGTTTTGGAGTACCTTTATAAATCACATCATCAAACTGTATTAGAAGTTTATTATTTTTGTATTAGATGTTTATTATTTTTTACTATATTATAGCTTTATTTACTTATTATTATTATTATTATTTAGTGTCTATATTCTAGTTATTACTATTATTATTTTGTGTTTTATGTTCGCATCTTATCACCGAGACAAGTTCCTAGTTTTGTGAATTGTGTTCACTTGACAATGGCAATAAAAGTCTTTCTGATTCTGATTCAGAAGTGTCTTGCCCACTGACACAATGGAATGGATCTACTTTTAAGTTCATAGGCAAATCTCCATGGACTGCACTATGCAAAATGAGCTACATTGAAGGCTTTAATATACTGCCCTGTTAGCTAACCTTATTTCCTTTAATATCTTCATCTAGGCATACCTGACATTGTTTATATGTGGCGTGTGACTTGTAGTGTTGAAGATTTTATCAGCGCCAGAGCTTTTGTCACTGCAGTGCGTTGAGTTGGAATGAGATAGGCCCGAGTGTGTTACAGGAACCTGCAGACACATAGAAAGTGTGTCCGTTCAGTACACAGATACACAAACTGTTACTGACATGACTGACAACCGAGTACCACCAAATTTAAACCAGGGCTGTATAAGAACTAGGGCTGTCAGTTTAACGCTGCAAAGTAACGTGTTATAAAATTTAAGGCCATTAATTATGAGTGGCAATTCAATGCGCATTTTAAATTTGTTCCATTGAAGGACCTGTTGGCGTCTTGGCAGTGTTTTCCGCCTGTGTCACTAATCAAACATTTCATTTTCATTTATTGGTTTATTAGGACAGTGTACAATTACATTAAGCACAGTGGCAGAGATGTTTGTACCAGATTGTAGCTCATAGCTAATTTCCATCTGTAGTCCTGGGAAGGCGAGACAACACAACTATACAATATACAAATATACAATGAAAATACAATATACAAATATACAATGTAATGTTGTAGCACTATTGGTTTGGTAATCTGGGGGCCATCAGGTGATACCCACAAGGGTAACATCTGATGGCAAAATACCCGTCAAAGTTAAAAGTGCGATGTATAATGTAATATGAAATTGTTAAAAGTGCGATGTACAATCTAACAAGTTGAAAGCGCGATGTGCAATGTAATAAGATATTGTAACACTATTGGTTTGGTAATCTGGGGGCCATCAGGTGATACCCACAAGGGTAACACCTGATGGCAAAATACCCGTCTGGTATTGCTAGTGTGAGCATGTTTGGTGCTCCAGAATCCAATTTTTGACGGCCCGTGAAAAGCTGTAAAAATCAGTCAACAAATAAAACCTGGAGGAAACTGACATGGACTCGACTCAGGGGGTGAGGAGCGAATCGCTGCCAGGGACTTTAAATGGCGAGTTTATTTATAAAAAGAACAAAGATCAATTAAAGCCGCAAGCGGCGTTGGTCGGGACCTCGCACCTGCGTTTGTTCGTCTTACTGAGACGCACAGCCATACCAAATTTCGTGGTATGGCTCACTGCAATGTTGGGCGTGGCCATGACATTGCAGTGAGGCGTTTGTTCGTCTTATTGAGATACACGTCCCTACCGAATTTCGTGCGCCTATCTTAAACGGTATGCCAGCCCCGAAAGACAACGCGCTAGGGGGCGCTATCGAGCTCCTGGGGGTCACCGGGGGACGGGTCTTTTTGGAAGCGTAGCTGCTGCACTACGGGATGGCCATGACATTGTAGATACCCTGTCAGAACAGACCCTGTCAGACCCTGTCAGACCCTGTCAGACTCTGTTAGACCCTGTCAGACCCTGCATGTGGCCTACATGCTGAGGCCTACATGAACCTTCGATGCTTGTCCCCACATTGCTGCTTGCAGCTATATCAGATCAAAGGTACAAAGATCAAAGACCTTTGATCAGGGCGTTGCCTAGCAACAAATACCTCCCATTCATAACTCATCACTCCCATTCAATAAATACCTAACTTTATCGATCCGCCGTATCGTCATATTACCGCCTATTTGAAAATCTTTCGCAATTTTACATCTCCAACGTCTTAAGATTATGTTCACCAAAATTTAAGCCCATCTGAGGTACGGTGTAGGAGAAGTGTTTCAAATTCCATACCTAACTTTATCGATCCGCCGTATCGTCATATTACCGCCTATTTGAAAATCCTTCGCAATTTAACATCTCCAACGTCTTAAGATTATGTTCACCAAAATTTAAGCCCATCTGAGGTACGGTGTAGGAGAAGTGTTTCAAATTCCATTCTATGTCCAATACCCAAAAATCACACAAAAGCCCAATTATCTCACTTCCTGTTAAGCGTGGCCATGACATTGCAGTGAGGCGTTTGTTCGTCTTATTGAGATACACGTCCCTACCGAATTTCGTGCGCCTATCTTAAACGGTATGCCAGCCCCGAAAGACAACGCGCTAGGGGGCGCTATCGAGCTCCTGGGGGTCACTGGGGGACGGGACTTTGTGTGGTCGTACTGGCAGCACTTTGTGATGCCCGTGCAAAGTTTCGTTTGTTTTGAAGCATGGGAACATGCTCAAAATTGCCCCAGCGTGTATGAACAAGAATAATAATACGGAAACAAAGCAACAACAATAGGGACCTTCGTCCCCCTTCGGGCTCGGTCCCTAACAAGAACGCGGTGATTTGTAGCTTTAGTAAAAAATAATTTTCCGATCACCGAAGCTGCTCCAGCCTGATGGATCATTTGAATGACAAACACGTCCGGACAAGTTCCATTGTTACCGGTGATAAAGCGAGCGTGAGCGAACTTTGCTAAAGCACGTTCGCAGATTTTGGGAAACGAATGAGCAAAGTGACCACAGAAAAACAAACTTAATCACAAAGTGGGTTACCTCTCTCTCTCACACACAAGATTAAAACACGATTAATTAATTACAAACCCTGTAATCAATTAGATTAATTTTTTTAATCGCCTGACAGCACTAATAATCTCAGTCTTCCTGGGCTACAGTGAATACGGTTTGAAATTGGACAAACACATGATCAAAGTAGTTTTGTTTTTCCCAAAGTTACTGACTCAAATGAAAATAAGTGCACCACATGCAGAGAGACTTGCGTACCTAAAACATGATTCAAATATTTTAAAAAGTTTTGTAAATTGCGTTCCTGTTAGCAATTATTTAAACCCTTGGGTAAAAAACACACATGCACCTAATTTTTGAATCACTTTTTGAAAAAAAATCGTTCATTCATTTTCAACAGCTTGCAGTGGTCCAAAGTAATTCCTCACTTATGTTATGCCTTCTGAAGATCCTAATTATGCACCGCTATGAGTTTATACTGCTATGAACTTTTCACAAGGTAAATCTCACAACATCTACCATGCTAACTGTGCACTTCCTGATCAATAAGAGGCGTTATAATTAGACGCAGACAGTATTTTGACCTCAGGAGCTGTTTATACAATATATCTGTACTGGGGCGATATGATTTTTTATTATATACGTGGAAAAAATGGGGGGCTCCGTGGATTTTAACCTTTTTGAAACTAATCTAACAACAACTAGCATGCTAACCGTGCACTTCCTGATCAATAAGAGGAGTTATATTTAGACGCAGACAGTATTTTGACCTCAGGAGTTGTTTATACAATATATCTGTACTGGGGCGATACAATTTTTTATTATACTGTATGTGGAAAAAATGGGCCAGGATTTTAACCTTTTTGAAACTAATCTGACAGCAACTAGCATGCTAACTGTGTACTTCCTGATCAATAAGAAGCGTTATAATTAGACGCAGACAGCACGCAGCGGACATATTTTGACCTCAGGAGCTGTTTATACAATATACCTGTACTGGGACAATACAATTTTTTATTATATACAGTGGGTACGGAAAGTATTGAGTATTCCCTTAAATTTTTTCACTCTTTGTTATTGCAAAAAATCATTTAAGTTATATTTTTCTCATTAATGTACACACAGAAATGCACCTGAGTGTCACAGCAAAGTGTCCGAATACTTATGACCGTGTGATATTTTAGTTTTTCTTTTTTAATAAATCTGCAAAAATGTCAACAATTCTGTGTTTTTTTTTTGTTTTTTGTTTAGATCTGGTTTAGTCTTGGCTTAGTCCTGGTTTAGACCTGGTTTAGTCCTGGTTTAGTGCTGGTTTAGACCCGGTTTAGATCTGGTTTAGTCTTGGCTTAGTCCTGGTTTAGACCTGGTTTAGTCCTGGCTTAGTCTTGGTTTAGACCTGGTTTAGTTTTGGTTAAGTCCTGGTTTAGTCCTGGTTTAGTCCCGGTTTAGTCCTGGTTTAGACCCGGTTTAGATCTGGTTTAGTTCTGGTTTAGTCCTGGTTTAGTTCTGGTTTAGTCCTGGTTTAGTCCCGGTTTAGTCCTGGTTTAGACCCGGTTTAGATCTGGTTTAGTTCTGGTTTAGTCCTGGTTTAGTTCTGGTTTAGTCCTGGTCTAGTCCTGGTTTAGTTCTGGTTTAGACCTGGTTTAGTCTTGGTTTAGTCCTGGTTTAGTCCTGGTTTAGTTCTGGTTTAGTCCTGGTCTAGTCCTGGTTTAGTTCTGGTTTAGTCCTGGTTTAGACCTGGTTTAGTCTTGGTTTAGTCCTGGTTTAGTTCTGGTTTAGTCCTGGTTTAGTCTTGGTTTAGTCCTGGTTTAGTTCTGGTTTAGTCCTGGTTTAGTTTATACAATATATCTGTACTGGGGCAATACGATTTTTTATTATATACATGGAAAAAATGGGCTGCAGGGATTTTAACCTTTTTGAAACTAATCTGACAGCAACTAGCATGCTAACTGTGTACTTCCTGATCAATAAGAAGTGTTATAATTAGACGCAGACAGCACGCAGCGGACAATATGGGAAGCTGTGCGTACAAATGAACTTAAATGATTTTCGCAAATGGCTGCAATATAACAAAGAGTGAAAAAATTTAAGTGGTCTGAATACTTTCCGTACCCGCTGTACATGGAAAAAACGGTGTGTATTTTTTGAAGCCTTTTTGAAACTAAATATCAAATGTTGCAAGTATTCTTAGTGAACTTTATTGCAGATAACTGTGGAGTGCCTGTATTCGCCAAAAACACATTCCTTTACCTTCCTACTCATGAAAAGCCCCTATGGTTACATTTTCCCCATGCTTCCCTTTAGTGGAGATAACATCTTGGTGAAGACGTATGGAGGCCAATGGCAGTTTTGGATTCGTGCTGTTGGGGAGGTAGATAAGACCTGTTTTATGTGCGCCTATGGGGGGGTTGTACAAAGAGTGCGGGACCCGCGGGCACACCTGCCGCGTACCTCGGAGAACGCAGCCTGCCAGGTGCGTGTGGGTCTTTTGTGTGTACATGATTCGGAACGCCGCTAATGCCAACGGCGGTGAATGTGTGGCAGTCTTATCTCGGCGTAATAACATGAAGATGCCGAGATTGGTGAAATGTGAGCGAGCGCGAGGTTTGCTGGTGTAAGGTGGGCGAAGAAATGCGGAGCGGTTGAACATTTTCGAAAGATGAAATGTTGTGCTTTCTTGTGGGTCTTTAATGTTTTTGGACACATTTGCAGTGGTGTTTTATATTTTAGAAATTATAATCATGAATATGTGTGGAGATAGTGGTCCATATTAGCACCTGGGATTCAGTTTTGCAAACGCAGCTTGAATTATGTGCCAGCTGTGCTCTCTCAGCTGGATGGTGATTCTTGTTAAAATACTGAAGGAGCTGAACGACGGTTAATGTATATCGAATGCTATTGAGGATGCCCCGTCAAAAAGACTTGCATGTGTTTGTCCTAAATGTAAATATTCTGGAGGAGGATCTGCCAGCTGATTGCCTCCATGGAGATTGAATTACCGTATTTTTCATGATTTTTCATGGTTTGGGTGGTCCTGCGACTTATACTCCAGAGCAACTTATATAATAAAATTTTCACAAGCCTTGAGCGCCCTCTTGTGGCTTGACTTGAAAACTACCGCTTGAATTCGGTTACGGTTGTTACGGTATGTAATTTATTTTATAGTTATCTGTTAACATAACATATTAATTAGGGGTGGGACTTGATTAAAAATAATTACTTAATCACAGGCTTTGTAATTAATTAATCTAAATTAATTCCCCCAAATGTTGCTTTTCCCCCAAAAGCGACATTTTATGCAAATAAATTGTACTGAATCAAATAATACACACAGACATGACTTAAACTGAAGCTCATTTAATGGCTGGAAAAAATGTCTTGAAAAAATACATTGAATTGCATGTCAAAGTAGAAAACAAATGTGAGGCTCTGTGCAAAACTCTTGTCTATCTGCACGGCATTTTAAACATTGGATCACACGCAGCGATCTGTAGCACATCTTCCAGACCTTAGTCTTCTACCACTGATAGTGTCTACAGCAGTGGTTCTTAACCTGGGTTTGATCGAACCCTAGGGGTTCGGTGAGTCAGTCCCAGGGGTTCGGTGGAGGTCAAGACACGCACCCGACTCATATGATTCGTGAGAAGAAGTCGCACTGATTTGCAGTAAATATTCATTATTATTGTCGCCTCATGGAAATGTTAAAAACAATCTTCTCCTTTCAGCTTGTCCCTTTTTCAGGGGTTGCCACAGCGAATCAACTTTTTCCATCTCGCCCTGTTAAAAACAATAAATAGCATAAATACAATAAGTTCATTATTGGAATACATAAGGTTAAAAATTAAAACCATTTCAGTGTGGTAGTCTTAAAAAGTTCAAGTCTAAATGAAAAGGTCTGTAATTTGTTGTGAGTTCATGCATTTTATTGGTTTTGTTCTTTGAATGCAATTATTTTAATGCACGATTCATTTTGTGCACCAGTAAAACATATACCTATGTCTTGAATTTGAAAAAAAAAAAAAAAATTAATAAAAATCATATTTTATTTTTCAATAAAGAAGGGTTTGGTGAATGTGCATATGAAACGGGTGGGGTTCAGTACCTCCAACAAGGTTGAGAACCACTGGTCTACAGTCTTTAGCCGTGTCTCAATTCTCAGAGTGCACAGTTCGGAGCGTAGTTTTAAGGGGGCTCAGACTGCAGTCAAGACTGTGCATACTTGCTCAGCCCTGTGTGCAGTCCGCGGACCGCATGGGCGTCGGCGAAATGCGACAGGTCACGCAACTACGGGAAGCAGCCGTAGTCTGAGCCCCCTTAAAACCACACTCCGAACTGTGCGAATTGAGACACGGCTGGCTTCTGTCTCCACTCCGTCTCCTAGCCGGAGGAAGTGTGTGCGTCAGTACAATTGGCGTACCAGAACATGGTGCACTGACAAACGTTCCGGCCCGGGTTGTTTGACACGCAAACTACGGCTGCGTTAAGATTAACGACAAGCAAATTAATTAATTGTAATTAACACGTTAATGTCCCACCCCTGATATTAATATGTTAATATGTTACAGGCTGTTGTTCTCTATTCTGTTGTTGTTATTATTACTATTGCCTTTCAAGATGAAATCCTGGTTCCTAGTCTCTGATTTTTTAAAATAAATTTCCCTCAAAAAAGTGCGACTTATAGTCCGACTTATATATGTTTTTTCTTCTTTTGCACATTTTGGGTGCGACTTATACTCCGAAAAATACGGTAACTCCATCGAGACAAGCAAAACACAGGTGAAGTAACAGGTCAGATCTGTGGTGAGTCAGCCCTGCTCACAGTAAGAAAGACCAGCAGAGGTTATGCACTGACATAATTTTATTTGAAAAATGGCCCTTAACATTATTTTGAGAACAACTTAGCTAGTTTGTTAGCCAACAAAAGGGGGAGATAACGGACACGTCAACTTTAAGCTTTTACAGAATAAAATGTCATTACTGTTATTGAAACTTGACACATGTTACCACTCGTTCTAAAAAATTTGAATGTCGTAATGTCACCTACATGATCTCTATAAAATAATTTAATGGAGCATTCCAGGGAAAGTGAACATCTGAGCAAAAAAGGCAGCACTCCCCACTAGAAAAGTTGCATGGTGCACCTTCAGTATTTCGAAATGATTATGACTATTACATTACAAACCACACACTGTGGAAACAATATTTTAATAAAAGGTAGTCTAAGCTGACAGGCAGAACTATATTCTATATCAAGCCTATTACGCTGGTCACAATTTCTCATTTAAATCCAATATTTTAGTCAACAAATTAGTATGAGTCCAGATATCTGCAGCTGTGACTGTTTCCTGGCTCTCCCTTGTTGCTTGTGAGGAATACAACTCTGGGTCACAAAAGAAAGCAGCAGAGCCTATAAATCACAAACAGAGCCATTAGCTGCAAGTGCGGGGTAACGGAAGAGCGCTTTCCTGCTGACATCACCAGAGGTCGAAGGTTAAACACACTAACAGGTGCTGGGACAGGCCAGGTCTCCATATGTTTTAATGCACACTTTTATAGATATGGGAAACTTAAACTATAACTCTAGTATAGTGGAGGAATCTAATTGAAATCGCAGTTTGAATGGCCCTGGTCCTGGTCCCGTAATGTCGTCTGCAGAGAGAATAAAAATATACCTGCCTGCATGGGGTCATACAACGCGTAAAATCTGCTAAGCCGTTACTTAAAGCTGAACTATGTAGCTTTTCAGGTGGACGGTCCGCTACCTGCTTGTCTCCATGGAGATGTTATAGCAGTGCCCAGGACATTTCACAGTATGGCATTAAGTTTAGCTATCTAGCATGCATTTAATTACAGATTTTGTATTGCTCAAAAATAATCCCTTTAAAAACATGCATTCTTAATGTGGGGAGGTCACATCTCCACAGATCTGACCTGGAACTCGCCATTGTAGCATCACAAGGCAAAGCAATAACATCCCTATGGAGACAAGCAGATGGCAGACCCTCCAGCAGAAAAGTTACAAAGTGTACTTTTTTCCAGGATAACTATGTTATATTGTAAGTAAAAGTAGTAAAGTAAAGTGGATAATTTTACTTTTACTTCACTACATTTAAGAGCACGTATTTGTACTTTCTACTTCACTATATCTTTGAACAAGATTGAAAAGTAAAAGTATTTTATTATTAAGATGTATGTAGAATCTCTCAGTCATCCAGGTAGAATCTATGGCAAAAGGAGAAATTCAATTTGTCAACTGGGCAAGAGTTTATTTGGTCAAATGCGTTTCACAGCTCATCCAAACCGCGGAATGCATTCGAAGAAGCAGCTTGGATGAGCTGCGAAACGTATTCCAAATAAATTTCTCCTTTTGCCATGGATTCTACCTGGACGAGTGAGGGGTTCTACACATATTTATATTATTATTATTATTATTATTATTTATTTATTTATTTATTTTTCAAGTTCTTAGTTATATACAAAAAATATCTAGGGAAAAAAAAATATAGAGATCAAAATTACTACATTTGAAGCTTTATTGGATCTCAAACAAAATACTTTTACTGGACTTTCACTGGTAATTTCCACCGCACATAACAACAACAATGGGACTCGGCTAGGTTTTTATTTTCAGTGGACTAAATCAAAGCTTTATGTACAGGTTGCCCACACAGGATTGAAATTGCAGCGCCCCCTAGGCCCACAGTGAACATAAAACATCTGATAAACAAGACAATAAACAATAAGTGCGCCAATAAACAATCATGACCAAAATAGGGCTTCACATCACGGTGGAACACTGTTTAAACAGGAATAAACCAGAATTAAAAGAGGATTAAGGTAAGGGCTACATCATTCACTACATTTACATGAGCAGGCATCTCCACGTTCGCTTTAGGCTAGATTTTTGTATCACGGTTTACATGCAGGTCAAAGAAACAAAAACAGGTTTAAATGGGTCCAAGATACGTTCAGATGCATCTAGTAATTTAGCATTAGCAGTAAAACTTTGTATCTATAAATACATTTTTTAACTGCGAGTAAAAAACAAAAAAACAAACAAGAGTAACACTTTATAATAAGGCATACCTACAAATCATCTACAAATGTTTATTAACCATGAACTCATTATTTACTCAGAATTACCCATGAACAAGTGAAGAGTTCATTTGCAAAAAAAAAAGATAAGTGCGATTTAAAAAAAGTGATCTTACAGTTTTCTCTTTGTATAGAAATGTTTTCAAAAGCCAAAAGTATTTGACTGAAACCTAAATATTATTCCATCCCTCCTCCATAAAATCCACTATACTTTATTGTCACTGATAATATCTGTAAAACTTGGCAACAAAAAGAGAAAAACTTTTTGACAATTCTTCAAAACGGTTAAAAAAATGTCTGTTTTTGAGTGATAAAGGTGCATTGTGTAACTTTCCTGGTGCTTTTCTCCATGGAAATGTTATTGCTTTGTCTGGAATGTTTCACAGTATGGCATTAAACCTTTCTAATTTCATGTCCAAACTAGACCGAGTTACAGGTCAGATCTGTGGAGTGGCGACTCCGCTCACAGTCAGAATGCCTGTTTTTCTCAACATTTTTTTTAGCAGTAATTGAATAAATGTAAAGTAGAGCTGTTTAATGTCATACTGTGGAACATTCCAGGAAGAGCAATGACATCTCCATAGAAACAAGCAGATGACGGACCCTCTACTAGAAAAATTACACAATGCACCTTTAAATAACTATCTACAAAAGTGGACAAAAACTGTAATTACTTATTTATAAAACATTCATAAACTTTTAAATAGAAATGTTATGGAAATCATTTAATTAACTATTTAGAAATGTTATTCATTATTAACCCTTTCTTGCATAGAAAAAAGTTTTTGTATCAGAGCTGCCAAATTCCAATCAGACATGTATTTTTACATTATTAGACATACCCCATACTTTTTTTTCCCAAATAAAGTTCCTAAATTGGGGGTTTTAGGGGTGTCACATATGTTGCCACCATGCAGCTATTGCATGATGTCAAAATGTGAAAAATGTCAAAAAATGCAAAATATGTATTGTTCCCTGAAGTAACACTGACATTCTGTGAACTTCACGAACAGTTTTGTCAACTTTCAGCAGTGTTTGTTTAGCCAATTCAAACATAGAGATTGTTATTATATTATATCCTCCTGAGACCCGACCCATTCATTTGTGTCCTTTATAGTGGACATAGAGTTAACCAGTCTGTCTTTTAATTGTTTTGAGTTTGTGGCTGCACTATGATAAAAAAAAAAAAAAAAAAAAAAAATCTAAAAATGTAAAAAAATAAATAAATAAATAAATTAATTATACATAAAAAATAAATAACTAAATATGTAAATAAATACTCAATAAAAATAATACATAATATATATTAAAAAATACATAATATATATTAAAAAAAATAAAAAATAAAAGGGAGGCGACTGTAGAAGCTTGTCAGAGATGTTGGTCATCAAAAAAAAAAAGTTTTTGTTAGATTGTTAACTTCACGTGGATTTAACACCAAAATGTCCCCGACGTCCATTACAGAGGACATGTTACAACATTAAACATTAAAATTAAAAATAAGAAGAACAAAATGGAAATGATAAGGTGTTAATTTACCTCCAAATAGAACATTAAAATAATAATAATAATAATTTAGGTACACTTTATTTCTTCAGGTCCCAGGAGGATATATAATATTTAGTGCATATATAATATATATAATATAATATATAATAATATATTGCAATAAAATGTACCCCTAAACTTTCGCACTATAGCTGCTTCATCACTGTATGCGTGGTGTGATTAGTACTCCTGTATTAATAATTATAATTCTTAGTAAATGATTAGTTATTTGTTAATAAGCATTTACAAATGACTTCTAGGTTATGTGTTACCAAAATATGCTATCATACATACAGTATAACCACACTTCTGTTAAACATAGATAAGCAACATGTCATTTGATTTCTACAGCAGATTTTACTTTCACTTTAACATAGCAGATCAAAACAATGAAACAACACGTGCTAGTCCGCAGTGGAGGGGTCGAGGTTTGTTTAAAATGAGTACAAATCCAAACATATGTCAAATATTTACCTGGGTGTTTCTTACCTTGTGTAGTTGAATGCCTCTTCTACTCTAACACGATCAGACTGAGCGACGTTGTGATTGTGATCGCATATTGTAGCTACCGTTTCTAATTCTGCTATTTTCGGATCCGTTTTAATGTTTTTTCCTCTTCAAAAACGTACCTGGAGTTGTGTTTTGTTTCACTCACACGTGTTTAACGCACAAATTCTGCATATTTAGGCTGAGTTCTTCTCTCAAACAGAAAACACTCTTTTCCACTTAATCCATGAAGTACTCCACTGTGTTTTTAAACTTCATACACCTTCAGTAGAATCGTTTGGACAATCTCAGACCTGGAATCGCCCATTTCTACTGAACAAACGTCATAAGGTAGCTGTTAAAGTGAAAACTACTGCGTCATGATATCACAAGGTGGAACAGAGCTTTTTGAACTTTGGAGATGTTGACAGATTAATAATCCAGGCAACTTGGCTAAAAGTTCACAAGAGTCAACTTTGCATAGCATATGACCTTTGAAAATATGCACTGTGACCAAATCTTGATTAAAAACAGTACTGCAAGTCTAATCGTAATCAATATTTGTCAAAAGCAATTGCAGTTTATTTTTGTTTTTTTTGTTGTTGTTTTTTTCTCATCCTTCAACTCCATTCTGGCATTCAGCAGATTAAAAAAAAAAGTACATTCTTGCTGTTTTCTTGGCTTCTTACGCTATTACCAAATAATGTGGTTGGGGATATAAAATAGAACAGAACATGATCAAGTTACAGAATTGTCATATTTTTGAAAAGTGGTGAAAGGAGTTGTGGTTTGGGGCCTTGGTGAACTGCGACCAATGTAACTGTGGGGAAACCGTCAGCACTTTGACACAATAGCGTGTATAAAACCCCATTGGAGTGAAATTAGATCTAGCACTATGAACGCAAGGCTGCGGTTGTTGTAGTTTTCCTCGGATTGTGTCACACCAGCTTAGCCATGGTTACGCTACACGGATGAATTGCGTATGGCAGCGCGAGTTTGAGTCACAACTGTGTTTACGTTGTGTTGTAAGAACGAAAACAACAAAAAAAAATAAGGAAGAATTGTGTCCAAGGAGTTTAAAAGAGCATTATTTGCACATATGGAAGTCAGTATGGCGGCACGGTGGCTGAATGGCTCGGGGCCCGGGCGGTTCCGTGCGGAGTTTGCGTCGCCTGACCAGCCAGTGCCTTCTTCATTCTGTTCAAAATCTGAAGGGAATTGAACCAGAACACAGAGCGTGAAAAAGGGCCGTCCAAACTTGAAACAAACCCACCACAGCTGCGAATTTGTATCACATCTCCTCTTGAAAATTTTCATAACACAACTGAAATAAGTGCTTTTATTGTTGATTCTGTACACCTTTTTCAGTAATTTTTTACAAGTTTCTGACGCAAACAGAGCATGCATCTCTCTGATTGGTTAATCCACCTGTCAGTCGCACCCTCTGAAATCAGGGAGACAGAATATGGCCAGGGAGAAACGAAATTTTGATTCTCTGTATGTCATGTACATATGGCAGAATTGACATTAAAGTGAACTATGAACTACCATATTTTTCGCACTGTAAGGCACATCGGATTAGAAGGCGGACCTTCAATGAATGGCCTATTTTAAAACTGTTTTCATATATAGGGCGCAACGCATTATAAGGCGCATAGAATAGAAGCTACAGTAGTGGCTGACTACGGTAGCCATGATTAACCAATATTGATCCATATATAAGGCGCATCGGATTATAAGGCGCACTGTCGGCTTTTGAGAAAATTGAAGGCTTTTAGGTGGGCCTTATAGTGCGGAAAATACGGTAACTATATGGATCCAGCATGTGTCTATGGCTGGCCAGTTAAGAGTTTGTAGGTTCTCCCCGTGTTTGGGTGGGTTTCCTCCAGGCACTTTGGTTCCCCCATCAACCCAAAACAGGTACAATAGGTTAAATCCTCACGGTAAAGTAGTCCTGGCCAAGACTAGCAACAGCATCATGGAGAAGGGTATTCTATGTTGTGGTGTTGACTGTTCCTGAGAACAAATGTGTACCTTACCTTAAAATTACTTTGTTAAACTACAGGCCTGATCTGTAACATGACCTCATTTCTATGTGCAACATCATGCATTGTACTTCTTTTAAAACTGATGAAACTGATTCCTTGTGTGTTTTTTCTTGCAGCCTGCCACTGCAACCTTCACGCCCGCCGCTGTCGCTTTAACATGGAGCTGTACAAACTGTCGGGACGCCGCAGCGGAGGGGTCTGCCTCAACTGTCGCCACAACACGGCCGGACGCCACTGCCACTACTGCAAAGAGGGATACTACAGAGACATGACCAAGTCCATCTCCCATAGACGAGCATGTAAAGGTACGCAACACGCTAACGGGCTAAATAACACTACAGGGACATGATCAAGGCTGCGTCCCATTACTCTGCCTTACCCCTTCCCCTACTCCTTTATCTATGTCTTTGTCTTGCCCCTCGATACCGAGCTGAGAGGGCTCGGGGTACGAATGTTCCCCTAAGAAATGGGACACCACTCGATTACCGTTTGCATCATAATCCCTTGCCGCTACCTGGCTGCTACGTTTACAGAGACGACAACAATTGACGAAAACAAACATAAACAAATGTCAAGGATTATCGGGTACCTCAACTCGACAAAGAAACTACCTTGTTTATACATGAAAGTTCGATGAAAACGATAACGTCAGCTAAACAGACATAACTTCAATTAAAACCGCAACAACAGTTCACTAAAAGTAACGTAGAACATAAGCTTCATAATTGTAAACCTGCTAAACTGTTAATCGATAATTACAACTGCTGAAAACACATTTATGAGACTCCTTGGCTGGTCGATGTGACGCTGCCATCCTGATCCCAAAACCTGCCTGAGCTTGTAGACGTACCCCTTCGTTCCAAGTCTGGTCGAGAGTTTACTTCGTTTCAAGGGGTATGTAGCCCGAGGTCGTGGCCCGAGCCCTTGATCAAAATAAGTATCGGGACACCCCTTGCCCTCACATGAACGCGCAAAACCAAGGGGTAGGGGTAAGAGGAAGGGGTAACCAGGTCCATACAACGAAAGAAGGACTAAGTCTATCAGGGCTGTCTATATGACTTTTTTTGAAGCCTGCATTTAACCAGTATGACCCGGAATTTCTGACTACTCAAACCTCAAATGCAGGAATAAACTAAATTACTCAAACATGCATAAATCATAAATACAACTGTTATGACATGGGGAAAAGATAAGAAAATTACGCTATTTTCTGATATATGTTATAAAATTGTATCCTCGTCAAAAACCTGGAGTTGTGTTTTGTTTTATTCACACGTTTAACACACAAATGCTACAAATTTGGGCTGAGTTCTTCTCTCAAACAGAAAACACTCTGTTTCACCTTGTGATGTCATGTTCCACTGTGTTTTTAAACTCCAGACACCTTCACTAGAATCTAATATCAACCTAGAATTGCTCATCTCTACTGAACTAAAGGTAAAAGGAGCTGTTACCTTGAAAACTACCGCTTCATGACATCACAAGGTGGAACAGAGCATGTTGAACTTTTGAGATGTACAGACTAATAATAAAAGGTTAGTCAAACAGTCCAGGTCTGTTTTTGAGGAGGTAACAACATTCTAACATGGCTAAAAGCTCACAAGAATCATTAACGACTGATATTTGTCAGTACAGTAATCCCTCGAATTGTTCTCACATTTCTCTCTCGTTTAAAGGGATATGCCACCCCCAGGTCAAATTTGGGCATCTCCCCACAGTCCAGAGACTAAAATAAGTGATGGAAAGCGTTTTCCTGCTCACCCAGCCATTGTCCGAGTCTGTCGCCACTGACCGCCGCGGTATCTGCAGCTCCTCCGCGTTAGACTGGAGTCTAACGTCGCCAGAGAAAGATTTCGGCCAAAAGGAATTAATTTGCTCGATGCTTTTCCCAATTACTTTCTGTGTAGTGCGCATTCATATCGAGTGCAAATAAATGTGCAAATCAACACGGAGAGCTTGCCTTGGTCATTTTGGGTGGGAACTATTTTTCAGTGCGGAAGGACTTGGCCGAATCACGCAGCACGCTGCCAGGGGAATCCCAGTTACGCACCGGGAAGGGAGTTCCCCTGTTGCACAACGTGGTGCGTGATTCGGCCATGTTCTTCCGCACTGAAAAATAGTTCCCACCCAAAATGACCAAGGCGAGCTCTCCGTGTTGATTTGCACATTTATTTGCACTCGATATGAATGCGCACTACACAGAAAGTAATTGGGAAAAGCATCGAGCAAATTAATTCCTTTTGGCCGAAATCTTTCTCTGGCGACGTTAGCCTCCAGTCTAAGGCGGAGAAGCAGCAGCTCGCGCGGCGGTCAGTGGCGACAGACTCGAACAATGGCTGAGTGAGCAGGAAAACGCTTTTCATCACTTGTTTTAGTCTCTGGACTGTGGGGAGATGCCCAAATTTGACCTGGGGGTGGCATATCCCTTTAAACACTCAAACATTCGTAGATTTTCAACGAAATGTATTAATAGTGAAGCGTGGGGGGGTGGGCGGAAGAAGTGTGCGCTCATCGTGCTCAAATCCGCAATAGCGCACTATAAAAAAAAATTGAAATTGAAAAAAAAAGAAAAAAAAGAAAAAAATCAGGAGTCAAAACATGTTTTGAAAATAAAAGAAGACATTCAAAAATTAATTTTGCATGATTTTCAGTCTGTATAAAATGTTATCTCAGAATTAAAAATAAATAAATATCGGTATCAGCTAATATCGGTATCGGCCGACATCAGCCACTTTAATATCGGATATCGGTATTGGCTAAAATTTTCACATCGGTGCATCCCTATTTAATATGGCATGTACTGCATCAGATCTCAACCAGGACTAGTTCTAAACTAGGTCCAAACCATAGTAGAATTACAGAATAAATATCATTGCGTAATATACGGTGTGGTCAAAACATGCCGACGCATCATTTCTATGGCAGACTTTGCAGATGTTGAACTCGGATTTGTACCAGCTCCAAAACCTCAAATGGCCCCAATCCACCCAAACACTCATTAACTCTGGAGTAAATACATATTATTTTTTAAGACACGCTTTTGCTTGTTTATGTATTTGGATTACAACATTAACCTTAATATGAAAGACCACAATTAGCAAACTATAAAGGCTGCTATTATTTAGGTCGTAATATGTTCTTCAAACAAAATATTCTGTTACCACGGAGACGTATTCTGACTAAAACCTGCTCACCCTGTAGTTTAGACGTCCACAAACGTGTTCTGAAATGCGCTGGATTCTTGTATTGATGCTTTGCTGGTTGTGTTGTATATGGATGTCTATTAGTGGAATATTTAGCAGTTCCCATGGTGACACAATGCACACATTAGCAAACACTGACCAAAAAGTGTTGTAATACATAATAATACATTTAAACAACACATTTTCAGGAGCCTGTGATCAATACGAGCGTTCACGGACCTGTTTAGGAGTTTAATTTTCAACAAAAAGGTGAGAGTGACTAACAGAAAAGCGTTACACCCCAGGGAATGATGATGTCACCTGCGGTATTCATTAGTTTATTAGTTCATGTTTCAGTCTTCTCTCGTGTTATTATTATAAATTTTTTTTAAATTCACAATGTGAATCAAGAATGAGAACTTCGCACTTCAGTTTCTTCAAGCAGGTGCGTTGGAGGAGAGGGAGCAGCCCCAGAACATACGAGAAGAAAATAATCCCGCACTCCGTCTTACTTGTAAAATGTAAGATTTATTAAGACATGCAACGTTTCGGCACTAGGCCTTCATCAGCCAAAAAATAATTTTAAAAAATTTAAAAATATTATTCACAATGTGAATAAAATCTCGATGAATTACAAATCTAATCTCAGGCTAGCCGGCTATGTTGAGAAACGAATATTTCTCCATTTTTCAAAATAAGGCCCTGTTTACCCGTAAACTGAGACAATTCCCTTTGTTTGTACCCATCTTTTACACGCAAACGGCGAATTTGCCTCTGAAAACGATTCTTTCTAAAAACTCTGGCTAAAGTGGAGATCGACACAAAAAACTGATCTAAAAATTGTTCAGTTTTATTATGTAGACTGCAACTTTTCTGGTTGGGATTTGTCACCTGCACCTTCTTTCCATGGAGATGTTATTGCTTGCCATAGACTGTATTATAAATATATAAATGCACATAACTTTCTAGTCGGAATGTTCCATATAGGAATAGAGCATGTGCGAATGTTCAAATACAGTGGTCCCTCGTTTATCACGGGCGTTCTAAAAATAACCTGCAATAAGCGAAATCCGTGAAGTAGGACAACTTTATATTTTACAATTATTCTACATGTTTTAAGGCTGTAAACACCTCACCACACACATTATACACTTTTCTCAGACTGGAATTAACGTTTTCTCACATTTCTCTCTCGTTTAAACACTCAAACTTTTGTAGATTTTCAATAAAATGTATTAATAATGAAACGTGGGGGGAGTCACTGGAGCCGTAGGAAGCACCACGCTCATCTTGGGATGCGATGTGCACCAACCTCCCGGAGAAGTGTGCGCGCGGACACGTGCACCCGCTCATCGTGGTCAAATCCGTGATAGAGCAGCATGACCAGCAAAAGGCCGCGCGTCCCACCCGGGGCTGCGAGCACGAGACCGAGGCCGGCAGCGAGCGGACCGTGCCTCCCCCTCGGGACCGCGTCCACGGCCAACAACACAGTCCGAGCCACGAAGCGAACACGCACATCAAACGTCGACATGAACGCCGCACGAAACCAGGCAAAGAGCATGTGGTCTTTTAATCCTGATTTAGACCTGGTCTAGTCCTGGTTTAATTCAGGTTTAGACCTGGCCTAGTCCTGGTTTAGTCCAAGTTTAGTCCTGGTTTAGTCCAGGTTTAGACCTGGTTTAGTCCTGGTTTAGACCTGGTTTAGTCCACGTTTAGTCCTGGTCTAGTCTATGGATTGCATCATACCTCTCAAACTGCTCACAGACAGTCCGAATTCAGAGTCACCAGTCACCCCCCCTCCTGTGTCCCACCGGTGTACCCCAAGGATCTATCCTTGGTCCATTACTGTTCTCACTTTACATAAATGATCTCCCTGCAGTCTGTTCCAACATCCACACCCAACTCTATGCAGATGACACTGTAATATATACACATGGCAAAAGCACCTCACAAGTCGCAGAAGTCCTCACACAATCCATGGTTCACGTCTCTAACTGGTTAAAACAGTCCTGCCTGCAACTCAACGTCAATAAAACCGTAGCAATGTTCTTTACCAAATCCTCTAATCCCATAACCCATCATGATATCTTTGTAGATGGACATAAACTCAAAATCGTGCAAGAATACAAATATCTCGGAGTACAAATGGACACTAAACTCACTTTCAAATCTCAGGTCAATAAAGTCTGCAACAAAATTAAATTCCATCTCTCCAACTTCCGTTTCATAAGACCACAGCTCTCACTCAATGCCGCCACAGTCTATATGCATGCCGTGATAATCTCCCATATCAAATACTGTTTAACCACATGGTCAAACACAAACAACACCACCCTCAAACCACTGCAATCATTATACAAAAGAGCAATAAAAACACTTGACAAGAAACCAATCCAATATCATCACTGTGAAATATTACACAAACTCAAATTACTGAACTGGGACAATATGATCATATACACAAACCTCTGCCTTCTGTTTAAAATTATACATGGTCTCTCTTCACCCCCACTTTCACAGTTCATAACAATAAGATCATCCTCAAGCCGGGTAACCAGGGGGGCAGTTAGAGGGGACTGCATAATCCCACTCAGGAAAAGCACCTTTGGACAGTCCTCATTTTTCATCAATGCAGCACATCAATGGAACAATACTCCCATACATATCAGAGACTCACCATCATATCACACTTTTAAGACTCTTTTTAAAAAGTGGCTAACTGAAAATCAGCACTGCACACATTAATTTCGTTTTTGTTCTATCCTGTTTGTTGTGTTACTGAGGGGTGCCAGATGTATGTGTGTTCTGTGTGTGTATTTGTTGTATGTATGTATTGTTAATGTTTTACCAAGTGTGCATGACTGTCACTATGAGTAAGCCTGAAAGCATGTAAATAGTGTAAATAATTGTGTATGTACATTGTTTTAACCTGTTTTTTTCTTAGATTGACAATCTAACATCTGTCCAGGGACTGCAGATGAAAACTAGCCTCTTGGCTAAATCTGGTACATTTACAGGAATGTTCATTAATGTACACTGTCCCTGTCAAATAAATAAATAAATAAAATAAATAAATAAATAAATAAATAAATAAATAAATAAATAAATAAATAAATAAATAAATAAATAAATAAATAAATAAAAATAAAATAAAATAAAATAAAATAAAATAAAATAAAATAAAATAAAATAAAATAAAATAAAATAAAATAAAATAAAATAAAATAAAAATAATAATAAATAAAATAAAATGAAATGAAATGAAATGAAATGAAATGAAATGAAATGAAATGAAATAAAATAAAATAGTCCTGGTCTAGTCCCCGTCTAGTCCCGGTCTGGTCCCGATCTGGTCCTCATGTCTTAGTCCCGATCTAGTCGCGGTCTGGTCCTGGTCTAGTTCCAGTCTGGTCCCAGTCTGGTCCTCATGTCTTAGTCCCGATCTAGTCGCGGTCTGGACCTGGTCTAGTTCCAGTCTGGTCCCAGTCTGGTCCTCATGTCTTAGTCCCGGTCTAGTCCCAGTCTGGTCCTGGTCTAGTTCCAGTCTGGTCCTCATGTCTTAGTCCCGGTGGTGTCACTTACATGTAATTATGGAGATAGATGGAGATAGAAGTTTAATGTCATATTGTGGAAGATCTCGATGAAGAAAAGCAGATGGCAGATGTTCCACAGTATGTCGTTAAACAGCATTACATTTAAATTTATTCAATTGCAGGTGGTGCGGGGTCGCCTCCCCACAGACCTGACCTGTAACTTGGTTTAGTTTGGTTTCCATGAAGATAGAAAGTTTAATATCACACTGTGAAACATTCCAGGCAAAGCAAAAACATCTCCATGGAGAAAATTTGACGGACCCTCCACCTGAAAAGTTACACAAAGCACGTTTAAGATAATTGTTTTTCACGAGTTTTCTGCTTGCGTTACATCGTCCGTCCCGATTCGGTGTTGTGTGTCGAGTGTTCAGTTGTGATTGAATTTCCAGTCCACAGCTCTCGGACAACCCCAGGCTGAATAATGTAGCGTTGAGAGTGGAGTGGGCTGCACTTCAGAGCCTTGTTAAAGCTGTTAGCGGGACGATGTTCGATGCTAAATTACACAAATTGCTTTGTCAAACTATTACCATAAAACTTCTAATGAAAACTGAAAACTTTAAGTGGTCACCAGGTAATTTTATATCCAGTTTATGAGTTTAATTTATCAGCTGCTTAGTGCTTTTCGAAATATTTAAAAGGCATTGTGCAACTTTTCAGGTGGAGGGTCCGTCAAATTTTCTCCATGGAGATGTTTTTGCTTTGTCGGGAATGTTTCACAGTATGGTATTAACCTTTTCTGTCTTCATGGAGACCAAACCAGACCAAGTTACAGGTCAGATCTGTGGAGAGGCGACCCCGCACCACCTGTAAATGTAATGCTGTTTAACGACATACTGTGGAACATTCCAGACATAGAAACAAGCAGGTGACGGACCCCCAACCAAAAAGTTAGCAGTGCACTAGAGCTGGGCGGTATGACCAAAAATTGATATCACGGTCATTTCAAAATTATATTGGTGTCACGGTATGTGAAGGTATTTCTTTTTTTTTCATGCGTGACTCCATTTCCTAATAATTTTGAGATTAATTCCTGCAGTAAATTCGACTTGGTAAAACATATCTGGGTCCAGAGCTTTAATCATCTCCTTGAAGCTCCTTTCTCAACAGGACTAAGTGGTACCATGTCTTTGGCGAAGTGGACAGTAACAGCGTTGGTAATATCGTTCCTCCGTTTGCTTTTCTTGTCGTAGCCGGTCCCCTTAGCAAACGCGTGACATCTGGCGTTTTGTATCGCGGCGTCGACTTTAACGTTGCCTGCAGACGTGGAAGAGGATGCAGATCTTAGTTTCGTGCATTCTTCATATTCCAGGACATGTTTCTGACGGAGGTGGTGAAGCAGATCGCTCGTGTCGCTTCCTGCGGCTACAACTTTAGCCCGACGACATTTACAGAATACGGTTGTTTGATCGGCGTCAGATTTTTTAAAGCCGAAGTACTTCCACACAACTGACACGGCTCCTCTTTTCGGTATAAGTTCCTCGGTGTCTGTAACATTTTCTCCGTCCATGTTGTTCACCACTCAACATACACTGAGCTTTCACCGCTCTCACGCCACTGCAAAACAGTCCCCCTCTCAAACAATGTCCCGTGGTGTGACGTTCCGCCGCTCTGTGTTCTCGACGTTTTATACGCACACACTCACCGGGATTGGGATATATAAAAAATCCATATCATTTAAAAAAAAACAAAAAAAACACCAGTATTCAGTACAGTATGAAGTGGTATACAGTAGACCTGCACGATTTATCGATTAAATCAATTAATTCGACTTTACAGTTCAGGACGATGTGTTTTTATGAAAATCATTTTTTAAATTATTTTTTACACGCGAGCGGAACTAATGCACGGCCACGTTTTACATGGGTAAGTTAGCGGGGCGTACCCAAGCATTGTACGAGGTAGCGCGGCTAGCGAGTGAGGGAAAGCCGGAGCTTGTACCAAACAAAGGTGTTTACATCTGTTATATGGAACTGGTTCGGTTTTCTTGCGTCAGACTTAGAACAAACGAGTGCTCGCTGTAAGGTCTTTTCAAAAGCTGTTGCACGCGGCGGAATAGGAGAAGTACAGGTCCGAACGGAATGAAAATAACCACCGTCCAGTCCCTAAAACATTTTCGAACTGTTTGCAGTGTGATAAGCACGGCCCACGATGGAAGGCAATCACACACGCTGTTGTACGTTTTACCAAAAACATGATGTAATGTTGTAAAAGACATGGTGCCCATATATACTGTGGAAAAGCCCGGATTCATTAACATGGTGAAAGTTTTGGACCCGAAGTATGTGCTACCAAGTCGCAAATATTTTTCTGAAGTTGCCACAGCTGTATACAGCCTGCACAAGCTAACATATCTATTGTGCAATACATTCAGCACTCAGCACTTTAGGACTTGTGCAATATGAACTGTGTAACCCTCCCGAATTTATGTTTTTTGATTATTTTTGATTGTTTGATTGTGTTTTTTTTTTTCTTGTTTTATTGTATGTGAGACCTTTTAATTGGCACCATCAACCTGTCCAGGGACAACAGATGGAAATTAGCCTGTGGCTATAATCTGGCATATTTACATATATATTATATGTTCATTAATGTGCACTGTCCCTTTCAAATAAATAAATAAATAAATAAATACATGAACACAGACAGTGGCTCCCTCTTTTCACACTCGAGGAAAAACAAAAACACAACACTACCCACTCCAGTCCATCTTTCCCACAATCAGGGAATAATTTAGCTCCATAAAATGCTTCTTTATAATAAAAAAAAAGATATTTATATAACTGTGATATTTAAAAAAAAAACAATAACAGCTTAATTGATGCAAGGTGTAATGTATTTGTTTTATAAAAGAACGTTGCATTATTTTGAGCCATTTGTCTGTCATCTGCTATTTGTTTTTGAGTAGGGCAGAGAAAAATCGATTAAAATCGGAAATCGGATTTTTTTTTTTTAATCGGAGATTTTATTTTTAGGCCATATCGCCCAGCTCTAGTATACAGTCATACTTCACCTTACGAAAAACCCAACTAACGAATAATCCAAGTTACGAAACGCCTTTACGTACAATTTTCATCTCTGAATATGAAAGAATATTTAAAGGGATATGCCACCCCCAGGTCAAACTTGGGCATCTCCCCACAGTCCAGAGACTAAAATAAGTGATGGAAAGCGTTTTCCTGGTCACCCAGCCATTGTCCGAGTCTGTCAGCACTGACCGCCGCGCGCAGCTACAGCTACTCCGCGTTAGACTGGAGGCTAACGTCGCCAGAGAAAGATTTCGGCCAAAAGGAATTAATTTGCTTGATGCTTTTCCCAATTACTTTCTGTGTAGTGCGCATTCATATCGAGTGAAAATGAATGTGCAAATCAACACGGAGAGCTTGCCTTGGTCATTTTGGGGTGGGAACTATTTTTCAGTGCGGAAAAACACAGCCGAAGCACACAGGGGAATCCCTGTTACGCACCACGTTGGGAGTTCCCCTGTTACGCAGCATGGTGTGTGCTTCGGCTCTGTTTTTCCGCACTGAAAAATAGTATTTTGAGGCCTGGGGGATTCGAGGTCCCTCTTTTCCGAGAAGGTCCAGGATTTTTATGGTTAAGATGGTGTGTTTCCTGTCCTGGATAAGCTCACACAGATGAGCGCTCTGAATAACATTCAGGCCGCTGAGGAAAAAGTCAGAATTACTGCAGAGACTCTTTTGCTGGAGTTGAAATTGGGAGGTACAGCCTATCACCGCTTATGTGAAACAGTGACCGGAAACGAAGAAATTGCATACAATCATCTGAGGCGGATGACAACGTTTTGGGCAGACGTTTGAAAAAATGGGCAGCTACTGGCAAAAAATAATCGTTTCTCTCCTTGATTATTTATCTTTGTATATATCAATTTTTTTTTTGAAAATTGTTGAATTTTTTTTGGGAAAAATCCCCCGAAACGTAAATACACTTGTAAATACACTTGTAAATACACTCTCCCAACACCCCGCTGGCCTCC
Source organism: Paratrypauchen microcephalus (assembly GCA_036785185.1). Classification (NCBI taxonomy): domain Eukaryota; kingdom Metazoa; phylum Chordata; class Actinopteri; order Gobiiformes; family Gobiidae; genus Paratrypauchen; species Paratrypauchen microcephalus. The sequence goes on along the minus strand of JAVJIX010000212.1, from coordinate 1,125,666 downwards.
CATTGGCGAGGAACGAATTAGGCCTTTTACATTGCGACTACTTACGAAAAAACCGCGTTACGAAACCACTTCTGGAATGAATTAATTTCGTAAGGTGAGGTATGACTGTACCACCCAGCCATACAGTGCACCTTTAAATGTAAAGTTAAAGGGATATGCCACCCCCAGGTCAAACTTGGGCATCTCCCCACAGTCCAGAGACTAAAATAAGTGGTGGAAAGCGTTTTCCTGCTCACCCAGCCATTGTCCGAGTCTGTCAGCACTGACCGCCGCGGTATCTGCAGCTCCTCCGCCTTAGACTGGAGTCTAACGTCGCCAGAGAAAGATTTCGGCCAAAAGGAATTAATTTGCTCGATGCGTTTCCCAATTACTTTCTGTGTAGTACGCATTCATATCAAGTGCAAATAAATGTGCAAATCAACACGGAGAGCTTGACTTGGTCATTTTGGGTGGGAACTATTTTTCAGTGCGGAAAAAGACAGCCGAAGCACGCACCATGCTGCGTAACAGGGGAACTGCCTTCCTGGTGCGTAACAGGGATTCCCCTGTCAGCGTGGTGCGTGCTTCGGCTGTCTTTTTCCGCACTGAAAAATAGTTCCCACCCAAAATGACTCCAGTCTAACGCGGAGTAGCTGCAGATACCGCGGCGGTCAGTGCTGACAGACCTGGACAATGGCTGGGTCACCAGAAAAACGCTTTCCACCACTTATTTTAGTCTCTGGACTGTGGGGAGATGCCCAAGTTTGACCTGGGGGTGGCATATCCCTTTAAGGCAGATCCATTGTGTAAAATCGACTTTAGGTAGTTGTTTTCCCTTCTTCTTTACCCTCTTTGTAGTTATATTTGGAGTGATTTGTGTAAGTTTGAAACATCTTTATTCTCCTGCATTCAAGACATTCACTGCTCCAATCCATTTTCACTGCCACCGGTGCATTCTCACAGCTCTGTACGTACCTCATTCTCCAATTTTGTTTTATTAATCAGTGATAGTCGTAGAATTCGGCAGTCGTAGTAATTTTGGTACAAATTAAAACCAAACAAAACAAACTACTCCTCGTGTGCAGAGATGCCTACAGTTAACATGGCTTTTTGTTGTGACGACGTTTAGGGCGACCTGGGAGTCAGCCATCAATTGAATTAATTACAATTCATTTTATTGTTTATATAGGTATTAACAGGTAGCTAAAGCAGTTTGTTACTTCATTACTGTAATTGGTTAAATCCACCTGTGAATGTCAGAAGCAAAGTCATCAGCCTCTCCATTTTTTCCTCTAAAGGACACATATTATACAAAATTAACTTGCTAATGTTGTCCCTTCATTGAAAACATTCCTAGAGTAGAATTTTGTTTCATTCACGCTTGTTTAATTGACCCATTAATCCAAAGTCGACTTCTCTAAGCACTCAAAAATGTTCTGTTTACATAATTTTACCCATTACATTGTGGCACAGATAAAAAACACATCTACTGCTCGGTTTTTAAGCTCATAAACCATCACCGGATTGGTTCTGGGCTCACACTGTGTTCACAAAAAACACACGGCTCTATTAGCATGGCGTTGACTGCAGATTCTTGGACATGCATGGTTGATGTCTAAAACCCATTCAGGCAAGTTTTTATTTATTTATTTATTTATTTACCTTTATTTAACCAGGAAAAAAGTCCCATTGAGATTCAAAGATCTCTTTTTCAAGGGAGTCCTGGCCAAGAGGCCCACACAGTACAACCCACTCAAGTTTTTGATGAGGAAACAGTGTTAATGTAAATTTCGCGATAAAACTTCCACATCAGAATCCAAAACTTCTGATCCAGTCGACCAGTTGTATAGCGATAAGTTGGATGCCAAAGAAAAGGAGCGTTATATGAACAAATTCAAATGAATTGGGCGAGAAGATCCATATGAGATGGATTCAAGTTTGTTCAGTGACAGCTGCGATTTGTCGATTCTGCTGCTGTAAGAGATCCTGATATTTTCAACTACCTGGTCTTCTCCCCAAGCCCTGATACAGCACAAGACCTTCAGAGCTCTAAAGGTCTGGAGGCAACAACCAGTTTGTTTGTGGCTGGTACGAGAGCGCAAAGTGAGGAAAATTGGAGACAAGCGTATTGTGATGGTCGGCATACTTGTATTACATGTGTAGCGAGCATATTGCTTTTTATTATTCACGTTTTGCAAAGATTAAAATATGAACATCGTCTTTCCGCCTCTGTCGCCTCCTTTCGTTTGATAATCGCTCTGTCTGTTCACTCTGGTTTAGTCCTGGTTTAGTCCTGGTTTAGTCCTGGTTTAGACCTGGTTTAGTCCTGGTTTAGACCTGGTTTAGTCCTGGTTTAGTCCTGGTTGGTCTCTACTTTAGGTAAACAATAGAACTGCAGGTGTTTTTCTCGCTCCGATCTTTTGTGATGCTGAGGACCTGACAATAGTTGACCATTTTGCATTTTTTTTACTTGGCGGCAATGTTTGTTTTGTTTCGAGTATCTCCGACATGGCCGACTTCCGGATTATGACGTCACGTGAAAACACACTATAGGGGTCTATGTAGGGGCGGCACCGTGGGAGGTGGGCTTGAGGTGGAACTAGCCTTCCCCTAGAATGACCAATGCACATAGTTCCCCTAAAGATTTTTGCCCTATTTTTATAATTTTCATAATCTTGTCTAAAGATGTTCAAAAAGAGATGGGATGTTCAAAAAGAGATGGGACTGCAATAAAAAAAGAATCGAATATTATGTTTTATACATCACTACAGGGGGCTAACTACATTTAAACTTGTTCAAAACAGTGAAGCAAACATGGTAGAAGGCTCTAAAATAACACTGGCACTGAACTTGGCACCCCATAAGCTCCTTCAACCTCCGTCTCCCGAACCATTCCGCGACTCGGTTGCACTTCTGACCCCTGCCCCCCTCCGCCCTTGCCCCCCTTGGCCCTTATACCCAGTGGTGTTTGTTCCCGTGCCCACATCTCCCGTTGTGTCTTCTGAGTACTTTGCGAATGTTATTGTGGTTTTGGTGATATGTAACTTAAATAATAAAAGATTAAAAAAAAAAAAAAGCTCCTCCAACCAAAAGTGTTTATGTACCAAACGTTATCAGTTATCTGTTTCTTCATAACTGAATCATTTCCGGTTCTTGCACCAATTCATTTTCGTAGACTTTTTGAGACATTGGAGGAAAGAAGTGGAACTTAAATGGCAGTAAAAGTAAAGTAGATTTCCTCTTGGCTAAGTTAATTCTTTCCTGTCCAAGAACAGCACTCTGCAATGGTTGGCCCGTTTAATAATTACGCCCGTTTCAAAGCGGTTATTCCATTTCGATTTGCGAGCAGACTCAGCAGGTGTTTTACAGATTGGATAAACCTTGGCGCTAAGACTCCGGCAGGTAGAGACATCAGTGACCACCACAAATCTGATCATAATGTGATTTCTGGAGTTCTCAGACAGTGCAAATCTTCAGAGCACTATCACGACACAATCAACATGCATCCCGCCAATGAAACATCAGGTTTGTGAAGTTGTAGCGTATTGTTTTGGATACATTTTTTTATTGCTATGTGGGAGAATGGGTGCCTGCGTCCCATTTCTCTGTCTTACCCCTTCGTCTTACCCGTTGATTTTGCGCGTTCATGTGAGGGTAAGGGGTGTCCCGATTCTAATTTTGATCAAGGGCTCGGGCCAAGACCTCAGGCTACATACCCCTTGAAACGAAGTAAACTCTTGACCAGACTTTAAACGAAGGGGTACGCCTACAAGCTCAGGCAGGTTTTGGGATCAGGATGGCAGCGTCACATCGACCAGCCAAGGAGTCTCATAAATGTATTTTCAGCAGTTGTAATTATCGTAATTATAAAGCGTCATTATTTACAATTATGACGCTTATGTTCTACGTTACTTTTAGTGAACTGTTGATACGGTTTTAATTGTAGTGATGTCTGTTTAGCCGATGTTATTGTTTTCATCGAACTTTCACGTATAAACAAGCTAGTTTTTTTGTCGAGCTGAGGTGCCCGATAATCCTTGACATTTGTTTACGTTTGTTTGCGTCGATTGTTGTCGCCTCTGTAGACGTAGCAGCTCAGGTAGAGGCGAGGGATGATGACGCAAACGGTAATCGAGTGGTGTCCCATTTCATAGGAGAACATTCGTACTCCGAGCCCTCTCAGCTCAGTATCGAGGGTCAAGACAATGACGTAGATAGAGTGGAAGGGGTAAGACAGAGTAATGGGACGCAGCCTTAGCCTTGTGAGCTGAGATAGATTCTTACTACTCAAACACGGAAGCCATCTGAAAGCTCTTTGGGCATGTTTTTTGATTTGGGAACATTATAACATGGTAGATAGCTCCAAAAAGTCGACTTAAAACGTTTTAAACAAGACATACTGTGCTTGTGTCTGATGGATAGCTGCAGATCACACTGGCAAGAAGTGGGTGCTTTTTAAATTTGTACCAAGCTGACTACACAACGCCGCCAAATCCTACATGTTTCATTCATAAAGAAAATGAAACTGGAGACTAAAAGCAGTGGGGGTTGTTCAGAGCAATGACATCTTGAATACAGGAGAAAAAAGAAGACTAAACATGCACAAATCGCACTAAATACAACTCCAGAGCGTCAGTGATAAGAGAAAACAAGTATAACATCGATAAAAACTCTAAAAAGTTGAGTTGTGTAATAGGTCTGCTTTAAAGGTGCACTGTGTAACTTTTCTGGTGGAGGGTCTGCCATCTGCTTGTCTCCATGGTGATGCTATTGCGTTGCTTGGGATGTTCCACAGTATGGCAAACATCATGTATTTATTCAATTACACATGTTTTTATTTCTCAAACCACAAAAAGGTTATAACAGTTTGGGATTTTTCATTATAGTTTAGTTTTAGTTAGTTTGGACTTTTTTTCCCCCCCTAATTCAGTTTTAATTAGTTATAGAGTGGCTCGGATAGTTTTAGTTTTTTGTTTTTCTAACTGCTCAGTTTTAGTTTAGTTTTTATTAGTTTTAGTTTTTGGGTTATACTTTGGTTATTTGTCAAGTGCAGGATTCAAAAAGAAAGTATTGTGTTATCAAACTTACAACAAACAAATACAATTTTAAAACATTTATTCAGGTTTACCCCCACAACAACCAAAGCAGTCCACAAGCTGCAGCCTTAAGTGCAAAAACAAATAAAAATACACACCAAAACTTCCACATTTATTTTATAGCAATTAAAGGTTTGTAAATAAATTGACAAAGACGAAAACGAAGAGCAATTTATCAATAATTTCAGTTAGTTTTAGTTAGTTTTGTAAACACATAATACAGTTTCAGTTTTTGTTTTTTTCTTTTAATTGTCCTGGTTTAATCCTTGTTTAGTCCTAGTTTAGTCCTGCTTTAGTCCTCGTTTAGTCCTTGTTTAGTTCTAGTTTAGTCCTGCTTTAGTCCTTGTTTAGTCCTTGTTTAGTCCTGCTTTAGTCCTGCTTTAGTCCTTGTTTAGTCCTGCTTTAGTCCTGCTTTAGTCCTTATTTAGTCCTGCTTTAGTCCTGCTTTAGTCCTGGTTTAGTCTTTTTTTTTTTCTTTCTTTCCATTGCATTTATATAGCGCCTTTCATGACATGCCTTGTCATCCCAAAGCGCTCCATAGTTCACCGTTCATTCACTCCACACTTGGTGGTGGTAAGCTACCTTCTGTAGCCACAGCTGCCCTGGGGCAGACTGACGGAAGCGAGGCTGCCAATCTGCGCCATAGGCCCCTCCGACCACCTCCAACACTCACGCACACTCCACTTTCATACTAGGCAATGTGGGTGAAGTGTCTTGCCTAAGGACACAGCAACAGTTTTTTTTGCAACTGGCGCCCCACTGTGGCACCTGGAATTCCCAGCGGTCTCCCATCCAAGTACTAACCAGGCCCTGCCTTGCTTAGCTTCTGAGATCTGACGGGATCAGGCTTTGACAGGCAGGTATGGCCACATTCTTGGTTTAGTCCTACTTTAGTAGTTGTTTAATCCTAGTTTAGTCCTTGTTTAGTCCTGGTTTAGTCCTGCTTTAGTCCTGCGTTAGTGCTTGTTTATTCCTGGTTTAGTCTTTGTTTAGTCCTGGTTTAGTCCTTGTTTAATCCTAGTTTAGTCCTTGTTTAGTCCTGCTTTAGTCCTGCTTTAGTCCTTGTTTAGTCCTGGTTTAGTCCTGCTTTAGTGCTTGTTTAGTCCTGGTTTAGTCCTTGTTTAGTCCTGCTTTAGTCCTTGTTTAGTCCTGGTTTAGTCCTGCTTTAGTGCTTGTTTAGTCCTGGTTTAGTCCTTGTTTAGTCCTGCTTTAGTCCTTGTTTAGTCCTGGTTTAGTCCTTATTTAGTCCTGCTTTAGTCCTGGTTTAGTCTTGGTTTAGTCCTACTTTAGTAGTTGTTTAATCCTAGTTTAGTCCTTGTTTAGTCCTGGTTTAGTCCTGCTTTAGTCCTGCTTTAGTCCTTGTTTAGTCCTGGTTTAGTCCTTATTTAGTCCTGCTTTAGTCCTGGTTTAGTCTTGGTTTAGTCCTACTTTAGTAGTTGTTTAATCCTAGTTTAGTCCTTGTTTAGTCCTGGTTTAGTCCTGCTTTAGTCCTGCTTTAGTGCTTGTTTATTCCTGGTTTAGTCCTTGTTTAGTCCTGGTTTATTCCTGCTTTAGTCCTTGTTTAGTCCTGCTTTAGTCCTGCTTTAGTTTATCCATAATTTCAGTTAGTTTTAGTTAGTTTTGTAAACACACAATACAGTTTCAGTTATTGTTTTTTCCTTTTAATCATCGTTTTTATTTAGTTCAGTTAACGAAAATATTTCTTCAATTTTAGTTTTCGTTTTTTCGTTTGTTTTCGTTAACTATAATACCCTTGATTATTACTGTGAGCGGTCACTTCTCCACAGATCTGACCTGTAACTTGGCCTGATGAAGTGGCCTGCCTGTCTCCATGGACATAGTTAAATTTAATGCCATACTGTGGAACACTCAACATGGAAAAACATGGAGGCAACAGAACCTCTAGCAGAAAAGTTACACAGTGCATTTTTAAAACATAGTTGTAGAATCATGTTTTCCCAAACTTTTCCCACCTGAAGCAGTCCCACCCGTACAGATTCAGCCCCTCTTCCTGCCGGCGCTCCTGTTGTTTGGGATTTCTGTCAGGGAGAGGACCCCCCACACCCCCACAGCTTCACGGATCGCTTCACTGACAATGGGACAAGAGAGCGCTGAAAGAATTGCACCGACAACCGCACTGTTTGAACACGAATTCTCAACGCGCCGAGAAAATGACGAGGGATTTGTCCAAGTACATTTTCCTTGTCAGAATTCCATACGTTTCCTTTCACTTGCAGTCTTGTCTTGGTTTAGACCTGGTTTAGTCCAGTTTTTTAGTGCAAACTCGGTACATTTGCAGCTTTTTGGTCCAAAATGTCTAAATCTAAGTTTGTGCTGCCCTCAGAAGCCTCTGTTATAAGTACTATATGAAAACACCTGGCTGCAGGTGCGGAGTTTGAAGTGTGGATACCTGTTAGACCAATCACAGTGTTCCTTATACCACCAGACCCCGCCCCTCTCCTTCCTCACTTTAGGCCTCCAGGCACTGCCCAGTTTAGCAGCTCTGTTTATATGTGGTTGTGGCTGGTGTGAGTTCCACTTTAAACCTGTAATATAACTTTGTTTGTTTGTCTCCACAGCTTGTGACTGCCACCCGGTGGGCGCAGCGGGTAAGACGTGTAACCAGACCACCGGCCAGTGCCCGTGTAAGGACGGTGTCACGGGCATCACCTGCAACCGCTGCGCTAAAGGCTACCAGCAGAGCCGCTCGCCCATCGCCCCCTGCATCAGTAAGAACACACAAACGCACGCACACTATACACACACTATATACACGTACACCTACTATACTGTAAGGTGTGTGTGTGTATATATAATATATACACACATACACACCTTTAAACACACACCCCATACAGTAGGACTACCAGGACTACCAGCAGAGCCACTCGCCCATCACCTCCTACATTAGTAAGAACATACACACACTTTTATACACACACACACACACACACTATATATATATATATATATATATATACACGTACACCATTATATACATACACACACTATACACATACACCTCATACAGTAGGACTACCAGCAGAGCCACTGGGCCATCACCTCCTGCATATACAACATATGCACACACTTTTATACACACGCACACTAATATATATATATATATATATATATATATATATATATATATATATATATATATATATATATATATATATATATATATATATACTCCCAGAGGGAACAATAACAGACATTGAGGACAGTTACAAGTACCTTGGTATCCCACAAGCAAATGGCAACCTTGAAGAGGCAACGAGGAAAGCGGCTACAGTCAAATACCTGCAACGAGTAAGGCAAGTCCTAAGAAGTCAGCCCAATGGCAAGAACAAGGCCCAGGCAATAAACAGCTATGCCCTGCCAGTGATCAGATACCCAGCAGGAATCATAAGCTGGCCAAAGGAGGAGATACAGACCACAGACGTTAAGACACAAAAGCTCCTGACCATGCATGGAGGGTTCCATCCCAAATCCAGCACCCTGAGACTGTACACGAGCCGGAAGGAAGGAGGCCGAGGACTAGTGAGTGTGGGAACCACTGTCCAGGATGAAACATCCAAAATCCATAAGTACATCAAGGACAAGGCCCCGACAGATGATGTGCTCAAGGAATGCCTCAGACAGTGGAGTGCAGAGGAAGAGGTGCTGGAGGGACCATCATGGCAGGACAAACCCCTACATGTGGCGTACCACCGAAACATAACTGAAGTGGCTGATATCAAGAAATCCTACCAATGGCTGGAGAGGGCTGGTCTGAAGGACAGCACAGAGGCCCTCATCCTGGCTGCACAGGAGCAGGCCTTGAGCACCTGAGCAACAGAGGCCCAGATCTACCACACCAGACAAGACCCAAGGTGTAGGCTGTGCAAAGAGGCTCCTGAGACAGTCCAGCACATAACTGCAAGGTGTATGATGCTGGCAGGGAAAGCATACATGGAGCGACACAACCAAGTGACGGGCATAGTGTACAGAAACATCTGTGCAGAGTACGGGCTGGAGACCCCAAGGTCAAGGTGGGAAACACCTCCGAAGGTTGCGGAGAATGACCGAGCCAAGATCCTGTGGGACTTCCAGATACAGACTGACAGAATGGTGATGACGAACCAACCAGACATAGTGGTGGTGGATAAGCAACAGAACAGAGCCGTGGTGGTGGACATTGCAATACCAAGCAATGGTAACATCAGGAAAAAGGAACACGAGAAACTAGAGAAATACCAGGGGCTCAAGGAAGAGCTGGAGAAGGCCTGGAAGGTGAAGGCATCAGTGGTGCCCGTGGTGATCGGAGCACTCGGGGCTGTAACCCCCAAACTGGAGGAGTGGCTACAACAGATCCCAGGAAAAACATCAGACATCTCAGTCCAGAAAAGTGCAGTACTAGGAACAGCAAAGATACTGCGCAGAACTCTCAAGCTCCCAGGCCTCTGGTAGAGGACCCGAGCTGGATGAGAGTGAGAGACCAACCACCGTGGAAGGTGAGGAGCATGTACATATACATATACACCTTTATAGACACACTACTGTATACACACACACACACTATAAAGTGGCACTACCAGCAGAGACTCATGCATCAGTAAGAACATATACACACATCAAAAATGAAAAAAATAAAAAAATAAATAATAATAATAATCTGTATTTTAATCTCATTTCAATTCTAAGTGTGCATCACTAATCTCAAAACCCACCTGTTTAAAATTGCTTTTAATGTTTGATTTTATATTGTAAATTTTGTGATATTTTAAATGTTGGACTTTATGTTGTAAATTTTATGATATTTTATTCTTTTATGATTTTGAAGCGTCTTTGAGTGTCTTGAAAAGCGCTATATAAATAAAATGTATTATTATTTATTATTATTATTAATGAGACCAACTGCCTTTAATTCTTCAGATGTACTAGACAAAAAATATATTTATTATTTATACTTATATGCTTATTTTTATATCTTGAAGGCAAGGGAACGTCTGTAGCATTAACGAGCAAACTCCAACAAAGCAAACCCATCTGCCCTTCCCCAAGACCTAGAAACTAAACATGCCTCGACCGAATCAAAACAAAAAAGTCTGATTATGAAGAAAGAAATGGGTTTAATGTATTTAAATGTGTTTATTTATTTTAGTGTATTTAAAGAGCTCATATTACATTTTTTCTGATCTGTTCTAATGTTGTTTCTTTATCAGTTGTGTTTTGTTTCATTCACACATGTTTAACACGGTTCTTCTCTCAAACAAAAAACACTCAGAACACTGTTTCCACCTCGTGATGTCATTCAGTAATGCAGGAAGTGCTCCACTGTGTTTTTAAACTCCATTCACCTTCGCTAGAATCTAAATGATTTCAGCCCTAGAACAGCTAATCAGTCAACTGTAGTTCAGTAAAGTAAAAAGTAGCTGTTCACTTGAACTATATCACTGCATGACATCACAAGGTGGACAGACTAATAATAAAGGATTACTCAAACATGTGTGAATGAAACAGGCCTGGACTGGTAATCGGGTATACTGGACATTTTCCCTGTGGGCTGACAGTCCTAGGGGCCGATGCTGTTTTTTTTTTTACTTTTACTTAGAGACCGGCCCACAATTTAGAGGAGGCGTCCCATTGGTTCATCTTCAATATAGACAGTGGACTAAACCAATCAGGATATAGAAGCTTACGAGAGCGGTCCCACCCCTTTCTCTGCACTGATCCCCGCCAGTTTCAGTGTTGAGCGTGGAAACATGGAGAAGAATCTCGCTATAGACGCTGCAAAATGTTCTAAAATAACAGACATATTCTCTGGAGGGGCTGGAGCCTCCACGTCCTCTGCAGCCCAGGCTGAAGGTGAACAGGGAGAGGAGCAGCCAGAGACTGTGGACAAGGAACCCGAGGGAACCCGAGGGACAGAGTGACCAGGGAAGTGTCGCACAGGCACAGCAGGTCAGCAGGTAGTGATTTTAGGATAATACCTGGACTTTTAGGTGATGTACAGGCACGAAAATCGCTCACCTTTCGGCGAAATTTGCCGTTTTGAAGCCAAAACAGGTGACCTACGTGAATTGTGTAGATTCGATGAGCGAAATCCAAGACGTAAAATGGTTTCCCCTCGGCCAAAATGCATCGCATCGGGGAACACATACATATTAGTCCATTGTGCTCCACTAATTATGAGGGGCCGGTCTAAGCCAAAAATGTCAGGGCCGTTTTCCAGTCCAGCCCTGGAATTAAACAAACGCCAGGTATGTTTTTGAGGAGGTAACAACATTATAAAATGGCTTAAAGCTCACAAGAGTCAATTTTTCTGTATGTTTTTTTTTGTATTTTTTCCTGTTTTTAAGTATGCTCAGTGCCTTGAGACCTGCTTTGAGACCCACTGTCCTAATCTTTACTTTGTTATTGACCGAAAGCCCATTTTCTGATAACACATTCTGCCCTCCACGTGGACGCCATTTCCTGCGACGGACATAAATTCCGGGGTCCCTTTAATCTGCTTTCCCGTTCACACCTCTGTCCCGTTCTGAGGAGATGGACGAGCGCAGACGTGTAAATAAACCGCCTCCTCTCCCAACACGCCGTCAGAACAGGGCCACGTTGCTATAAATCTACGCGAACTCAAAGCCACTGTTTACCGGTCCTATCAACGACCACCAGCACTGACATCAGGGCCATGTACAAACAGCTGAACGGGAACGATAAAGACACAGAACAATACACCCAATGTAACGTATTAAACTGGTATTTTAAAGCTGCGCTGTGTAACTTTTCATGTTGGGGGTCTGCTGTCATGGAGATGCTATTGCTTTAGCTGTAATGCTCCACAATATCCTCCTGAGGTGATTTAAAAAAAATTTTAAATACATAAATTTTTAAAAATCTAAAAATGTAAAATAATAATAATAATAATAATAATAATAATAATAAAAAAAAAATTATACATAACAAAAAAAATTAAATATTTAAATAAATACTCAAATAAATAAATACAATAAATAATACATAATAATAAATAAATAAGTAATTAAAAGGGAGTCTAAGAACTTTTTGAGGCAACTGTAGAAGCTTGTCAGAGATATTGGTCATCAAAAAAAAGAAGTTTTTGTGAGGTTGTTAACTTCACGTGGATTTAACACCAAAATGTCCCCGACGTCCATGACAGAGGACATGTTACAACATTATGACTAAAAATAAAATTAACAAAATGTAAATGCTAAGGTGTTTATTTACCTCCAAATAGAAAATTAAAATAATAACAATATTAAATTAGATGCACTTTTTTTCTTCAGTTCCCAGGAGGATATGGCAAAAAAAAAAAAAGTATACAAGATGCATTTATTCGATTATGGGTGTTTTATTGCTCAAAAATATCTTTAAAAACAAGCATTCCTACTGTGAGCGAGGTCGCCTACCCACAGATCTCGCCTGTAAATTGGCTTGGTGGCATCTCCTGCTCATCTCTACGGACATTTTATTTTATTTTATTTTATTTTATTTTGGGCAATAAGCAACTTTCATTTGTTTAAAAGTGCAATAAACAGAAATAACAACAAAAAACAAGCAAAAACAAAACATTTGCCCAAAAAGGAGTGGGAAGAAAACTTATTTGATCCCACCCCCTCTTCTAATTTAACATAATGAGCCTTTTTTTTTTGTCTTTTTTAAAAACATTGATAAATTTAATGGCATTATTTTGGAGCGGTGCCGGCAAAGCAATGATAACATCTCCACGAACTGAGAAGCCGGCGGGCCCTCTACCAGAAAAGTTACACAGTGCACCTTTAATATGTTTTTATTATTTTTAATTCAATTGTTTTTTCATTCAGTTGTTTAGTGGGGAGTCAAAATTCAAGCATTTTGATTGGCGAGTACTTTGACTGTAACTAAATATACTACAAATACTAACAATTGTAGTCCAAAGGTTGGCGGTTCGAATCCCGCTCTCGACATAACATTGTTGGTTGAGTGGTCAGATCCACTGACCCACAGGTTGGCGGTACGATTCCAGCTCCCACAGATGAATGCTGCCATTGTGTCCTTGGGCAAGACACTTAACCCCACCTCGCCCCCAGTGTCTGTGCACACTGGTAGAGAGCCTCTATGACAAGAGATACATCAAGGCCGGTTGCGTCAAGCGACATGGGGCCACTCGCAGGAAGATCCATGGGGGCTGGTGCATTGTGATCTGGGTGGCCAGATCTGTTTGGACTGCTGCCCCTGCGACCACAACTTGGATAAGGCGGAAGAAAATGAATGAATGAGTTTGTTTTCATACCTGACAATTTCGACTGCTCACTAGCGGTCTTCCTCAGAGTCACGTAATGTCACTGTGACGTGTCGAGTCGGCTGATTTAAACGTCTTTTGGCGCTGTCTTCCTACCGGTGCAAGCAGGACGACAGCGCCATCCGCAGTCCGACTTCTTCAGGACAGTATTCCAGGTGTGCGAGAGTAAAAAAGCCCCTCGTCCCGGTTTATAGTCACATGGGCACGTTTCTGTATTTCACCACCGACCACTGTGAGGAAGACCTCTAGTGAGCAGTCGAAACTGTCAGGTCAAAAACTGCCAACAAACTCTTGGTCTGAAAAAAGACTGAACCTAATAACATATACTAACAACATACAACGTGAAATTATTTATTGTATTGATTAGTTAAATTAGTTATTAATTTCCCCATTATGTGCCAGAAATATAAATGGAATCATGGAAGACTTTGAAGCCTCTTATACACCTATACAGGAAACATCCATCCATCCATTTTCTTCCGCTTAACCGGGGCCGGGTCGCGGGGGCAACAGTCCAAGCAGGGACTCCCAGACTTCCTTCACCCCAGACACTTCCTCCAGCTCCTCCGGGGGGACCCCAAGATGTTCCCAGGCCAGCCGGGACACATAGTCCCTCCAGCGTGTCCTGGGTCTTCCCCGGGGCCTCCTCCCAGTGGGACATGCCCGGAACACCTCCCGAGGGAGGCGACCAGGAGGCATTCGGAACAGATGCCCGAGCCACCTCAGCTGCTCCTCTCGACGTGGAGGAGCAGCGGCTCTACTCCGAGCTCCTCCTGTGTGACTGAGCTCCTCACCCTATCTCTAAGGGTGCGCCCAGTCACTCTGTGGAGGAAACTCATTTCGGCCGCTTGTATCCGCGATCTCGTCCTTTCGGTCGTTACCCAAAGCTCATGACCATAGGTGAGAGTAGGAACGTAGATTAACGGTAAATTGAGAGCGTCGCCTTTTGGCTCAGTTCCCTCTTCACCACAATGGTCCGGTACAACGACCGCATCACTGCCGACGCTGCACCGATCCGCCTGTCAATCTCACGCTCCATCCTCCCCTCACCCGTGAACAAGACCCCGAGATACTTGAACTCCCTCACTTGAGGCAAGGACTCCCCACCCACCCAGAGAGGGCAAGCCACCTTTTTCCGGTCGAGAACCATACAGGAAACAAGTATAAATAACTGTTATATTCTTGTAAATTTGTAAATTTTGTGTTATATTATAGCTTATTGGTTTTCTACTTTATTTTATTCTATTTTATTTGCTGCAGGTTAAGTGTTTGTTTACATTCCGCTCCAAGCACCGAAGCAATTTCCTAATGTTGTGAACATGTTCACTCATATGGCAATAAAACAATTCTGATTCTGATAACTCAGTCCTTTAAAGTAAAAGTATCACTTCAAACAGTCTTGAGTGAAAGTATTGAAGAGTAAAAAGTATTTCACACAGATTTTCAGATTTTTGGTCAGCTGAATGAATGTATTTATTTACATTTATTTATTTAAATGTATTTATTTATTTAACATTTATTTATTTACATTTATTTATTTAGGGTTAGGGTTATTTTTAGGGTTTATTTTTATATACTTTTTAATTTATTATTATTATTATTATTATTATTATTATTATTATTATTATTATTATTATTATTATTATCTTTTTTTTATCAAAGACAGGACATTAGCCTAAATAATAAAAATATTTCATTTTGAATCCAGTTAAAAACGCAGTGGAGTAAAAAGTACACACAGCTGCTCTCAGATATAGTGAAGTAAAAGTAAAAAGTAAACTGTTAACTCTTTCACTGCCAGCCTGTTTTCAAAATCTAAGCCTGTAGAGTGCCAGAGATTCAGAGAATTTTCACTGATTTTACAAGACTCACAGAATACTGAGTTCTTTGACTATATAAACATGGCACACATCAAAATAAAGCCTAGACTCTCTTCTTTCACCTGGAAAAAAAAATATGTTTCTAACCTTTTCGGTTCTCAAATAACTGATAGTAGAACATAGGGAAGTTTCAGCAAAAACACTGGTTTTTGAGCAAGAAATGGAGAAAACGAGCGTTGAGTTCAGAGAAGGATTTCGAGCAGATCAGTGACTTTGACATCAATATTTATTGATTTAGTGACACCTCAAACATCTAAAATAACAGAGAAAGAGATTTTTGATGACAAAGTACATTTTTTATTTACAAATATAAGAATATAAGGCTCTGTGAATAGTGCCAAGAGATGTTTACAGGATATAATAATATCTTTTCATATAAAATAGAACTTTGTTGAGGCTTTGTCTGAGGCCCAGAGTACAGACCCATAATAAAAACTAATGCACACACACACACACACACACATATATATATATATATATATGTACATACACACAAGCCCATGCATAAACCTTTACACACACACACACACAGCTACACACGCACGCGCGCGCGCACACACACACACACACACACACACACACACACACACACACACACACACACACACACACACACACACACACACACAACTTCATTCATTACAATTACCATACAGCACCATTACTGCTCCAAGTCAGTAAACTTCTTCTTTGGAGCTGTCGTAGTTCTGAGGAGACTCCCCGGTCCGCGCAGCGCACACATGACACGCCCCCTCCTCGGGCACAGCAGATCTCTGCTCAGACCTCGCTGCTTGATCCGGCTTGTCTCTGCGATCCTCTGATCCAGGATCCTGGGTCCCAAGAGCGATCTGATCGCTCCATAGGCGCTGATCAACAGTTGTCTGCTTTTCCGGGTTCTCTGGCCTCGCCATCTTACACACATCTATACACACACTGCACTCCTCCTTTCTTCCACGGCTCTGATCGGCAAATAATGATACAAGATCGCCATCTACAGGTTGAGCGATGTGAATTACACCTCAAAAGTTGCTCCAGGCCGTAACCTAGCAACCCCCGCTGAAAAACGTGTTGAACGTCTATAGACGTTCTGGCAATCAACGGTTGGGTTCGCCCGAACGTCTATAGACGTCTCCGGCAGCCAATGAGTTAAAATGACTTTTTTTTTTTTTTTTTTACAGAAATCCCAATCGCATCCCCGACGGCCAGCAGTTACAACAGCTACGAGGACCCATCAGGTAACTTCAGCTCTCTTATTCTCCAGTCTCTTTCTCGACTTTCTCTACGTTATTTTTTACATTTCAAACATACCACACTCCCTGGAAACATAAACACCAGCGCTTTTCTGAAACAGGCCCTGGATACTGATTATTCTTTATGGATTTTGTTAGAAAAAACTTTCCTTTATGTGTTTCCTAAGAGGTTTTACCATTGGAATAGACTATTTTTTTGATAATTGATGTTTATTTTATCAGTATTATGTTTATGCCAATAGTCCCGTTTAATTTATAGTTACAGTTATGTTATTTCATGTCATTTATGCAGTATTGTTTTGGTTGGGGTTCTGTCACCTGCTTGTTTCCATGGAGATGTTCCACAGTATGACATTAAACAGCTCTACCTCACATCAAGGTTATAATAATTTTGGATTTTTCATTATAGTTTAGTTTTAGTTAGTTTTGACTTTTTTCCCCTTTAATTAAGTTGGTTTTAATTAGTTTTTAGAGTGACTGAGTTTGAGTTGTTGTTTTTTTTTTTTTCTAACTGTTCAGTTTTAGTTTAGTTTTTATTATTTTTAGTTTTGGTTTTTGGGTTATACTTTGGGTTATTTGTCAAGTGCAGGATTCAAAAAGAAAGTATTGTGTTATTAAACTTACAACAAACAAATACAATTTTAAAACATTTCTTCAGGTTTACCCCCACAACAACCAAAGCAGTCCACAAGCTGCAGTCTTAAGTGCAAAAACAAATAAAAATACACACCAAAACTTGCACATTTACCAACTCCAAAAAAGGCAAAAACGAAGAGCGATTTATCTATAATTTGAGTTAGTTTTAGTTAGTTTTGTAAACACACAATACAGTTTTGGTTAGTTATTGTTTATTTTTTCTTCTTTTAATTGTCCTGCTTTAGTCCTTGTTTATTCCTGGTTTAGTCCTAGTTTAGTCCTGGTTTAGTCTTGCTTTAGTCCTGGTTTAGTTCTAGTTTAGTCCTGGTTTAGTCCTGGTTTAGTCCTGCTTTAGTCCTTGTTTAGTCCTGGTTTAGTCCTGGTTTAGTCCTAGTTTAGTCCTGCTTTAGTCCTGGTTTAGTCCTAGTTTAGTCCTGCTTTAGTCCTTGTTTAGTCCTGCTTTAGTCCTTGTTTAGTCCTGCTTTAGTCCTGCTTTAGTCCTTGTTTAGTCCTGGTTTAGTCCTGCTTTAGTCCTTGTTTAGTCCTAGTTTAGTGCTAGTTTAGTCCTGCTTTAGTCCTTGTTTAGTCCTGGTTTAGTTCTATGTTAGTCCTGCTTTAGTCCTGGTTTAGTCCTGCTTTAGTCCTTGTTTAGTCCTGGTTTAGTTCTAGTTTAGTCCTAGTTTAGTCCTGGTTTAGTTCTAGTTTACTCCTAGTTTAGTCCTAGTTTAGTCCTGCTTTAGTCCTTGTTTAGTCCTGGTTTAGTCCTTGTTTAGTCCTAGTTTAGTCCTGCTTTAGTCCTTGTTTAGTCCTGGTTTAGTTCTAGTTTAGTCCTGCTTTAGTCCTGGTTTAGTCCTGCTTTCGTCTTGGTTTAGTCCTAGTTTAGTCCTGCTTTAGTCCTGGTTTAGTCCTGCTTTAGTCCTTGTTTAGTCCTGGTTTAGTTTTAGTTTAGTCCTGGTTTAGTCCTTGTTTTGTCCTAGTTTAGTCCTGGTTTAGTCTTGCTTTAGTCCTTGTTTATTCCTGGTTTAGTCCTAGTTTAGTCCTGGTTTAGTCTTGCTTTAGTCCTGGTTTAGTTCTAGTTTAGTCCTGGTTTAGTCCTGGTTTAGTCCTTGTTTAGTCCTGGTTTAGTCCTGGTTTAGTCCTAGTTTAGTCCTGCTTTAGTCCTGGTTTAGTCCTAGTTTAGTCCTGCTTTAGTCCTGCTTTAGTCCTGGTTTAGTCCTGCTTTAGTCCTTGTTTAGTCCTGGTTTAGTCCTGCTTTAGTCCTTGTTTAGTCCTAGTTTAGTCCTGCTTTAGTCCTTGTTTAGTCCTGGTTTAGTCCTAGTTTAGTCCTGCTTTAGTCCTGGTTTAGTCCTAGTTTAGTCCTGCTTTAGTCCTTGTTTAGTCCTGCTTTAGTCCTTGTTTAGTCCTGGTTTAGTCCTGCTTTAGTCCTTGTTTAGTCCTGGTTTAGTCCTGCTTTAGTCCTTGTTTAGTCCTAGTTTAGTGCTGGTTTAGTCCTGCTTTAGTCCTTGTTTAGTCCTGGTTTAGTTCTATGTTAGTCCTGCTTTAGTCCTGGTTTAGTCCTGCTTTAGTCCTTGTTTAGTCCTGGTTTAGTTCTAGTTTAGTCCTGCTTTAGTCCTGGTTTAGTCCTGCTTTTGTCCTGGTTTAGTCCTAGTTTAGTCCTGCTTTAGTCCTTGTTTAGTCCTGGTTTAGTCCTTGTTTAGTCCTAGTTTAGTCCTGCTTTAGTCCTTGTTTAGTCCTGGTTTAGTTCTAGTTTAGTCCTGCTTTAGTCCTGGTTTAGTCCTGCTTTCGTCTTGGTTTAGTCCTAGTTTAGTCCTGCTTTAGTCCTGGTTTAGTCCTGCTTTAGTCCTTGTTTAGTCCTGGTTTAGTTTTAGTTTAGTCCTGGTTTAGTCCTTGTTTTGTCCTAGTTTAGTCCTGGTTTAGTCTTGCTTTAGTCCTTGTTTATTCCTGGTTTAGTCCTAGTTTAGTCCTGGTTTAGTCTTGCTTTAGTCCTGGTTTAGTTCTAGTTTAGTCCTGGTTTAGTCCTGGTTTAGTCCTTGTTTAGTCCTGGTTTAGTCCTGGTTTAGTCCTAGTTTAGTCCTGCTTTAGTCCTGGTTTAGTCCTAGTTTAGTCCTGCTTTAGTCCTTGTTTAGTCCTGCTTTAGTCCTTGTTTAGTCCTGGTTTAGTCCTGCTTTAGTCCTTGTTTAGTCCTAGTTTAGTGCTGGTTTAGTCCTGCTTTAGTCCTTGTTTAGTCCTGGTTTAGTTCTATGTTAGTCCTGCTTTAGTCCTGGTTTAGTCCTGCTTTAGTCCTTGTTTAGTCCTGGTTTAGTTCTAGTTTAGTCCTGCTTTAGTCCTGGTTTAGTCCTGCTTTCGTCCTGGTTTAGTCCTAGTTTAGTCCTGCTTTAGTCCTTGTTTAGTCCTGGTTTAGTCCTTGTTTAGTCCTAGTTTAGTCCTGCTTTAGTCCTTGTTTAGTCCTGGTTTAGTTCTAGTTTAGTCCTGCTTTAGTCCTGGTTTAGTCCTGCTTTCGTCTTGGTTTAGTCCTAGTTTAGTCCTGCTTTAGTCCTGGTTTGGTCCTGCTTTAGTCCATGTTTAGTCCTGATTTAGTCCTAGTTTAGTCCTGCTTTAGTCTGTTATTAGTCAGTTATTGTTTTTTCTTTTGTCCTTTTTTATTTATTTCACTTAACGAAAATATATTTTTTTAATTTTAGTTTTAACTATAATAACCTTGCTTTACATTCATTCAATTACAAGTGGTTTTACAGCTCAAAAAACAGCTCCTTCCAGACAAAGCAATAACATCATAAAATAATTTGACGGGCCCACTCCCAGAAAAGTTACACAAAGCAGCTTTAAAATCAAAATTTCACATATGGTTCTTGTAATAGAAAAAAAGAGATAAATATGTCAAATTATTAGATTAGCCCTCTGTGACTCCTCATAAAAGTGTCTCCGTGTGGGGCAGCGCTGATGTGATCCACAGATATTTAGTTAGCCCCTCCGCTCCGTCCCACACCCCCGTCCTCGAACCCTCCGCTGGGCTGTCCTCTCGTCTGGTGGGGCGGCTGCAGTCTGGAGCTCCAGGCTATAATCTGATTACACGCTTCATTTGCACCAGTGTGAGTGTGAATCCAGGGCTGGTGCAGGGGCTGGGCCGCTCAGCCGGGGCCCTTTGTCTCCGTGTGTGAGGGGCATGAGCCGCCATGTTGGGCCCTGGCACGGGACCAAACGGCCTGGTGGTGCCACAAGTCTGAAAATGTGGACTCAAGCTGGAGACACTTGAGTCTTCCTCCTCTTAGAACAGCACTGTGTCTTTATCAACCTTGAGAAGTATCAGACTTCATTAACCCTAGAACACTTTCGCTATAAAAAGTAACACCATCACTTTGGCCGGGTCATTTTTACCCGCTATAATATACCCAACAAAAAGTACTTGTCATGAAAAATAGATCAAAATATGACAACACATGATAAATTACAGTGGTTTTCTTTTATTTTCAACTGTGGTATGTGTAACAAAAAAAAAAAAAACATAGGAAGACCCTAAAAACATGCTCCAAAGTTACTGTAAAATTAGGAAATTGAGAAAAAAATAAATAAATAATAATAATAATAATAATGACACTGTAAACTTGGTGTTTGGTCCACCCATTCCTGGGACATGTGAGACTTCCCTGGTGAAGCACAGACTCCTCGACACATGAACAGTTACAGGAGAGAGGAACAAAAAATAGTATTTTTTCAGTGGGTAAAAATGACCCGTTGTCTGAAATATTGTTTTCACCATAAGAATTCCCTTTGAAATCACCACTTTGTGATATTTATTCATAACCACTGCACTAAATAAGGATAGATACACATTCCAGGACCACTCTTACTTACCTATTCCTTACATCCTCTTACATTAAGTTAATTACATTCTTACATTCCTCTTTCACCGTTGCCGGGTGAAAATCAGCCGAAAGCCTGTAGGAAAAAGTGGGCTTTAGGGAAACACCTACACCTTCAAAGATGTCAAAAACAATGGTGAAGCTCCCCAGGGACCTTGCCTGGTTTACACCTGACCATATCACAAGTGAGATATGGTCTGGGAGCCACCTACTAAATATCTCGTAGCAGAGGTGTGGTTTACGATCACCAACGGCCGTTTATTGGGCGTTACGAATGTCTATCATTTGGCGTATACGTAGCCCATAGCCAATCATGTCAGTTGTCAGTTCAAACTACAAGTTTCCATTTGTCGCGTAATACGCATGACCATCTTTCCACCCCTCCCCGCTCTCTGATTGGCTCCCCAAATCAGGAGAGCTCGCTTAGGTTAGTTGCCAGGCTGTCTTTTAGATCGGAACGAACGAAAGCAGCCTGGGATTTCCCAGGTTACCAGGGACCTATGACACTCAGAAAAATGCAACATATTGAAAATCATATAAATACTTTTGTTCGGGTGAAAATGACCCGGCGATAGTGCTCTAGGGTTAAGAAAGGAGCATATTATGTCAAATGGACTTTAAGGAGCTTTTAACCATGTCATAGACTTAAGCTGAGACAAACTATTGATCAACAAGGGAAATTATTTGGATACAGTAGTTCACTCATCATAATATAATATATAACAGAGTAACAAAAATAGATGGTGTAGCAAAAAAAAAGGAATAAATATATATGTACAAGTCAAAATAAAATAGAAAAATAAGTCATAAAATATAAAATAAAACAGAAAATCACAGCTATTTACAGGAGACAAGAACAGCAGTTCAATAATGTACTGATTGACAGAGCATAAGGTTATCTGTCACTTCAGATTGAGTTGTTGTACAGTTGTAGGGAGCATTATCTCTTACATAAAGGTGGGTTGTCATAATGTCAAAATGGTGTTTCCTCATTAGCTTACACAAAGTTGTATTTTGATTGATTGAGTAAGCCTAAATTGACATATACAGTAGCCAAGAAAAAAAAAAAAATCAACAGAAATAAGCCTGGTCGTATAATTTAATATCAGTAGCATTAACTGAACTGAAATAGTGCCAACAAAATCACATTATTCATGTCACTTTTGCCTCCAGCTTCCTCGATTCTGGAATTTAGAATGTTTTTGTTTTTCATTTACAATTTTTTAAAAGGTCTCTAATATTAAAATGCATATATAATTGAATTACTAAAATAAAAAATCATAAAAACTAAACTCAAAATGATCATGTGAAGCATTTTAATTGGAGAAAAAAAATTGTAAACAAACTTTTAACCATTTTTTTGGCAAAGTTTGAAAAGCTGTCAAATTGTCCATAGTTTGAAGGTGAAATAATATGTTGCTTTTAAGACAGTCCAACACTGAATGATCACAGTTGATTTTCACATAAGTCTTAATGCTATAGGGCTGTGTGGGCTTTATCACATCACTGGTGATAAATGATGAGGTTGTGGTGCTCTCACTACATCCTAGAGCGACTTAAACACACTCTGGAGTCTCTGCAGAGGCTACAACCTAATACTGAAAGAGTTAAGACGTGTGGAGTGGAAACATGACTTATAGTTATAATTTAAATAGCCTGAAACAAGTACAAATATTATGAAAGCCAACTTAAAGCAGCCTTAGCGATATTGTTAATTATGTTCACAAATATCCTCTTTACTCCACAGCTCTGGAAAAAAATAGGAGACCACTGCATTTTTTCCTGAAATCAGCATCTCTACATGTATTACAGCCATTCCATTCCAGCGTCTGTTGAATTCCAACACAAACACAAAGCTGAGCTACTTCAGTTCTTGCAGCAGGAGTGGAATAAAGTCACCCAAGAACAATGTGAAAGACTGGGACTAAACCAGGTCTGAACCAGGACTAAACCAGGTTAAAAAGGTGACTAAACCAGGACTAAACTAGGATTAAATCAGGCCTAAACTTGGACTGAACCAGGGCTAAACCAGGACTAAAACCAGGTTAAAACAGGAACTAAACCAGGACTAAACTAGGACTAAACCAGGTCTGAACCAAGACTAAAGCAGGTCTAAACTAGCACTAAACCAGGTCTGAACCAGGACTAAACCAGGTCTAAACTAGGACTAAACCAGGTCTGAACCAAGACTAAACCAGGACTAAACTAGGACTAAACCAGGTCTGAACCAAGACTAAACCAGGACTAAACTAGGATTAAACCAGACCTAAACTTGGACTGAACTAGGGCTAAACCAGATTAAAACAGGGACTAAACCAGGACTAAACTAGGACCCAAGAACAATGTGAAAGACTTGTGGAGAGCATGCCAAGACACATGAAAGCTGTGATTAAAAATAAGGGTTATTGCACCAAATATTGATTTCTGAACTCTTCTTAAGTGTAAACATTAGTATTATGTTGTTTTTAAAATGAATTTGATCTTGTTTCTTTGCATTGTTTGAGCTCTGAAAACATGGATCTTTTTTTGTTATTTTGACCATTTGTCATTTTCTGCAAATAAATGAACTAAACTAAACTAAATGAAATAAATAACGATCATATTTTTACTTGGAATTTGGGGGAAATGTTGTCAGTAGTTTATAGACTTAAACAAAAATGTTCCTTTTGCCCAAACACATACCTATAATTAGTAAAATCTGAAAAACTGATCATTTTGCAGTGGTCTCTTATTTTTTTCCAGCGCTGTATATGTATATATTGTGTCCTCCCGCACTATGATGTAGCGATCTTTTATCAGGGAAACTGCGTAGGATCTATTTGACAGGTTCGATGATTACCCATTAGCCTTTAGTGCGTTAGCCACTACACCCGGTGCTTTCAAACGCACCCCTTTGTGTGGCCCCCGGGGGACAGACTCATGGTGGGGCCCCCGGGGATCTACATCTCACCCTAATCTAGAGGGAGGGCTCTGACAGCAGGGGCCCATGTCCAACCTCAGGCCTGTGCCAACCAGAGGAAATGAGTGTGATGAAGTCATGGGGCTCCTCATCAGCACACAGCACACTCACCCGCCGGTACAGTGCTACACCGTTCCTCAGATGTTTGAAAATAATCATTATTTATTCATTTTTTAATTAAAAGTATACAGCTCTGGAAAAAAAAAAAAAAGAGCCCACTGCAAAATGATCAGTTTTTCTGATTTTACTACTTATAGGTATGTGTTTGGGCAAAAGGAACATTTTTGTTTGAGTCTATAAACTACTGACAACATTTCCCCCAAATTCCAAATAAAAATATGATCGTTTAGAGCATTTATTTGCAGAAAATGACAAATGGTCAAAATAACAAAAAAGATCCATGTTTTCAGACCTCAAACAATGCAAAGAAACAAGATCAAATTTATTTTAAAACAACATAATACTAATGTTTACACGACAAGAAGAGTTCAGAAATCAATATTTGGTGCAATAACCCTTATTTTTAATCACAGCTTTCATGCGTCTTGGCATGCTCTCCACAAGTCTTTCACATTGTTCTTGGATGACTTTATTCCACTCCTGGTGCAAGTAGGTCAGCTTTGTCCGCGTTTTAAGCGTGGAGGAAGCTACGAGGCGCTTTCCATTAAAAAAAAAACACATTTTCACAGAAAATAAAATTAAACCACTGCTGTATCAGAGGTTCGGCGGCTCGGATAAAGGACATCTGAGCCTGGAAACACTCTCACGTGTCTCCAAGCAAATAAAAAAATGCATCTCGCATTTCGTAGCTCGTTCGCGGTCCAAACTCTCTGGGCGTGATTTCCAGAGACGGTGGGTTGACATCCAGATGGGGGGGTGGAAACCTTTCCCCAAGTGTGACGTCAGAAAGTTCCCTTGTTCAGAATCGCCCATTTGGGCTGTCTTTTTTTCAAACGCGGAAAAGGATTGCAATTGCTCAGTTTACACATTTCACAACTTTTAGCCATGGAAGGGGGGCTAAACAGGGTAGGGGAGCTCACATTAACGTTCATAAACCTCAGAAAGTGAAAATTTCATGCCATGGGACCTTTAATAGCTCTACTGTATACTTGTTTATAATACACCTGTTTATATCCCCTACACAGATTAACAACAAAGTACTCCCACATGTTCATATTGCCCTATTTGTACATAATTCACTACAACCATACTGTATGTACACAGTATATATATATATACTGTATATATCGCACTTGCTGCTCCTTGCACTTCTGATTAGATGCTAAACCTCATTTTGTTATCTGTGTTTATACATGGTTAATGACAATAAAGTTGAATCTAATCTAATCCAATTCAAACAAAAAACACACCCCGTCCTAATGATGTCGTGAGGAAGAACAAAGTGGAGCTCTGGAAAAGGTGAGAAATTAAACTTGGATTTAAGTGTTTCATCAGCTGGATGTCAGATTATACATCTTGAAAGAAGTTTCGACTCGCTAAAAATATACTGTAGATCAGGGGTGCCCATCCAGTCGATCGCAGGCAGGGTGTCAGTCGATCGTGTATGGATATGTTCAGACTGCATGGCTTAATGCTCAATTCCGATTTTTTTGTGAGGTCGTTCACATTTCCAATTAAATGCGACTTGTATGTGATCTCCAGTGTAAATTTTAAACTCCCCAAAAGTGTCCCGCATGCGCCTTGGAGGACACGACGAGGTCACGTGCAGCGAGCGTGCTCAGTGTTTACGGAAGTCGCCTAAAGTTGCTGTCGTACCGGAGCCTGAACATGTACGATTGTACAGCTTATTTGTTTTAAGGAGGAGATGGAGAAAGAGAAGGACAAGGTTTTTGGCCACGGCGTTTTGCAACGTCCGTAGAAATGAACGTGTTGGTGCGGAGTCGCAGCCAAGAATGGTGGGATTGCTACGTGCTTCGCCGCTTCACTGATACAGAGTTTATATACTATTTTCGCACGACGAGAAGAACGTCTGTGTACATTTGTGAACGCCTACTTGTACCACTCTCACTGGAGGAAACGCGCCCAGGTCGGATAAGCGCGACCTGGCCGTTCAGACTGAAGTCGCATGCCAAAAGAACGGATATGTATCGGTTTTAGGACCACATATCTTGGGTTCACGCTGCAGCCTGAAGTGATCCAAATCCGATTTTTTTCGCCCCTATGCAACTTTAAAAATAATCTCACTCCAAAAGCCCATATGCCATGTCTAACAGGTCATTCTAAAATGATCTAAAATGCATCTTGGCACAGCACACCATCAACCTCAAAACTAGATTAAAAAAAAGGTTGAGCACCCCTGCTGAAGATCATTCAGATCTTTTTTCACTTTCCTGAACATTTTACTTGAAAGAAATGGCTACTACTACTACTACTACTACTACTACTACTACTACTACTACCACTATCTCAAAGGTCCAAGTGTGAACTATACTTTGAAAGCCTTACAGCTGGGATAGGCACACTCCTTTTGGGCTCTGTACCGTGTCAATATAATGGATGTTAAATGTAATGAATAGACCCTTTAAAATCCTCTGTCATCAGAATGTTCAAAATTCTGGAGTGGAGGCGACTGGAGCCAAAGAAAAGCTGAGATATTATATTGTCAATGATTAACTGATGGAAAGAACTACGTAAATGCTGATAGTTTTACAACATTATAACAAAAGATAAACCATTTTTGAATTTCCAAGGTACACATTTGAGTTCATTTGCTTCTCTTTTAAGGATGGAAAAATCCATATTTCTAACCTCAAAGTTGTATTTGAGCTTCGTGAAAAGTATATTTTATGATGAAATGTGTTATATATCTGTAGATGAAGTGATAAACAGTAGCAGACCCAACTTTTCTCAAGTATTTATCAAATAAAAGTTAAAAATCTGGATTTTTCCTTTGTCAGAAATGCTTAGTGTTTATCATAATCTCTCCTTATGTTAAGAAATAATGTAAAACTGTATTGTAAATGTTTTTAAACTGGGCGCTGATATCACTCACATGTATCAGAGTGGGTTTCATTTGTTTAATTTTCCAGGATTTTTTCATAATTTGTCATTTTCTAAAATTTATCCAAGTTTTCCCATTGGAATCACATTATTATTCCATGTCACTTTTGCCTAAAGCTTCCTCCATTCTGAAATTTAGAATGTTTTTTTTTCTCTTTTACAACTTTTTAAAGGGTCTATAATATCAAAATGCATATATATTTGAATTACAAAAAAAAGGTCATAGAAACTAAACTCAAAACTCTCATGTTAAGCATTTTAAATTGACAAAAAATGCAGTAAAGCAGCTATTAACCTTTTTTTTTTTTTAAATATTGTTTTTCATTTAGCTCAATCACACAAGCTTGGGCCTATCCAACCAACGCCAACTAATAAAACAAAGTCCATTCCTCTTTAATTCTCATCTTTACTTCAGTTCTAATGAAACAGAACCAAATATCCCATTAAAAAGGTCTCTTCCACTTCCCAGAATCTTGGAGTGAAAAGTCAAAGCCGGCTAATGTAAACACGCCAATATCCAGTCAATTCTCTCACTTTTTAGTATGTGCGTTTAGTGCCAAAAACCTACATACTAACACCACTCTGCATCCCTACTTCTTTCTCTCTTTTTGGCGTTTTTTGGTCCCCCCATCATCGCCCCGGCAACCTCATTCACTCGCAGTATAATGGTAAAGAAAAGGGGAGGACTGGACACGGAGCAGAGATGTAATCAAGTCTGAGATCCAGCCCTTCTCCATTGGGCCCCATGTTCCCACCCCCAACAAAAAATGACAAACTGCGAAAAGAATAGAATGAAATTAAAGAAGATATATTATGCAAGTTTTGAGCTTTTAAAGGGCCCATGTTACACCATTTTCTGATCTACGTTATGATGTTTCCTCATCACAAAAACACCTGAAGTTGTGTTTTGTTTCATTCACACATGTTTAACAAGCAAACCCTTCATATTTAGGCTGAGTTATACTTTTAAACCAGTGGTTCCCAACCTTTTTTGGCCTGTGACCCCCATTTTGACATCACACATTTCTGGCGACCCCATAAACTTTTTTTTTTTTTTTGATCATGTTTTAGTCTCAGCCTCAGTCGCAATATTGTGTCAAATGGTTCGACGTGTCTGAGGCCTCGGAGAAACACTGACCTCTAGTGCAGTGTTTCCCAACCTTTTTGAGCCAAGGCACACATTTTTTACATTAGAAAAATCACAAGGCACACCACAGAACAAGAATGTTGCAAAAAGTATATTTATTGAAAGATAATGAATATCCAGTCTAAACTTATTTACTCAGTGTGAAACCTGGGCCTGCTTAGTTGAACACAAAGCTGATATTCTTGCAGGAATTGAAGACAGGCACACACGAAGATCTTCCTCAACAGCTCTCAGTCGCTCTCTTTTTTTTGTTTTTATAGCAGTCATGCTTGAGAAGCCACCCTCATATAGATATGCTGTGGAGAAGGGGAGCAGAACTGAAATAGCTTTGTTTCCCAGAATGGGGAACTCCTTGGCAGCAGTCAGCCAAAAACTGGGGCCTTCATCTGGTTCAGAATTTCCTCCAGGACCCAGGTCAGACTGACTACTTTTCCTTCTCAAATATTTATCCATCACCCCTTATCAGATGTCACTTCAAAACCCGCGGCGTTGTCTCATTTGCAGCATCACTGGCTATTTTCGTATTTCGTATTTAGCTCGATACTGCCCTCTAGCAGAACAGCACTGTTATTACACGCCAAGTGAAATTGGTTAATCTTCCGCGGCACACCTGATGGATTTTTCACGGCACACTTATGTGCCGCGGAACAGTGGTTGGGAAACCATTTAACCATTGCAAACCAACACACAACCCATGATTTGGAAAGTTCCCATATGGATGGATGGGAATGGATCGCTTTTTTCCACGTAGATGCCATCGAAAATGAAACAAAAGCCAAAAGTTGCCAGAAGTCACCAAAATCACCACTAACGTCACACGATACTCCTCACTACCCAACATTTTAAAGAAATATTGGTGCATCTTTTATACTGTAGCAGTTTAGCGCTTGTCAAACCGAGGAAGCGCGTTGAACACTCTGAAGCACTCTGAACCAATCGCAGAGCGGAACATTCGCTGAGCCAATGAAACGCTTCGATACACTGAAGCGATTGACACGCAGAGCGAAGCAGCGGGGGGAGGGACCGACACTTCGACACTTTGGTCACGTGAGCGGCTGCTGCGAGACAGTTTCAGAAAGAACGAGACGTGCTCCGGAGCTCCGTCTCATTTGCCCATCACTAGTTATTGTGACTGCACTGCTCCGTACATTTCAGGCGACCCCATTTGAATTCTAGGCGAAGAAAACGCTGTCTTAAACAAAGAAGAACTTGTATTTTTAAACTCCGTACACCTTCAGTAGAATCATTTCAATAGTTTCAGCCCGGGAATTGTCAATTTCTACTGGACAAAAGGTAGAAGGTCGCTGTTAACTTGAGAACTACCGCTTTGGAACAGAGCATTTTGAGCTTGGAGATGTAAACAGGCTAATAATAAAGGATTACTCAAAGATGTGCGAATGAAACTAAACAAACAACGACTCCAGGTATGTTTTTGAGGAGGTAACAACATTCTAACATGACTAAAAGCTCACAAGACTCACTGTTCTGTAATATAGGGACGTTATTCATGCTATAACATTGTCCCCTCATCAAAAAAACGTTATATTTTGCTTTATTAGTGCTTGTTTGATGAATTTTGCGCAGTATGTCCACTCCCCCTGAGCAGCCGCAAAACAAATTTCCCAGGATTGTTGCGTCACAGGCAGAAACACTGCACAGATTTGATTACATACATCATCGCCAGACTTGTTCTAAGCATTTTTGCCATATTAACTGTAATAAAACTACTGCACATCACATCAGGTTTGTCAAGTTGCCGTGTGGGAGCATGGGTGACGTAGGCTTGTGGGCTGAGCATTGCACAAAATCTTAAAACCTTTAACCGCAAAGAGGGTTTGAATAGAGCCCAGGAGAGATGGCTAAATTACTGAAACATGCATGGATGACATTTAAAACCACTTAAGGCAGAAAGCTAAAAAAAAATAAAAAGATTTTGCATAATAGCCCCTCTTTAAATACAAAAAGACTTGCTTTGTTTTTACTTGTCATGTGAAATTGACTTAAATCCAGATAACATTTCAGTTCAAGTCATTTTAGCTTGGCAAGATTAGACTTTTTGCAGTATAGTTAAAGTAGGGGGTAACGCCGCGATTATCTGGTTCCCATTTGTGTCAGTCGTACACAGAACAAATGCTTTCCAGTGGGGCCCGGCCCCTGGTCCCTGCTCCGGTGAGGCTCTGTGTGATGGAGGGGGCTGGCGGAGGGACGGAGCTAGCATAGTGTGGTGTTAAGCGCTTTAGCACGTACACATGCACTTACCGCCGCGCACTCATGACATTAATCATATGGGCTCTGGACTCAATAGACCGGGACTGAACTTTCTCATGAGGTACGGGACATTGTAAAAGCACTGCTGGAAGGTGAGGTTTTAGCTTTTTAAGGCAGCATATTACAAACTGTATCAAGTTTCATCCTTATATCGATACAGGAAAAAGGACGTTTTTGTTCCAGGCGACATTTTGTGGACTTTTCACCATTAAAAGCTTTTCATTTCATGTTTCATCATTCTGAAATCCTTGGATAATTTTCTTACACATAAAACCTTTATACTCCCTTGAAGAGCCTCTTGAAACACCTGCTTATTTGAGTGGCAATATGGGGGAAAAAAAACAACAACTTAGTATATAGCATACCTCTTGTCTTACCTAGACTAGACATCTGGAGCTACATATGTACTCAAAGCTGCAAATGTGCGTATACTTTAAAGACTCGCTTTAATTAGCCTCAAGTGGAGGAGTTCAAGTATCTCGGGGTCTTGTTCACGAGTGAGGGGAGGATGGAGCGTGAGATAGACAGGCGGACCGGTGCAGCGTCGGCAGTGATGCGGTCGCTGTACCGGACCGTTGTGGTGAAGAGGGAGCTGAGCCAAAAAGCAAAGCTCTCGATTTACCGTTCGTTAATCTACGTTCCTCCCCTCACCTATGGTCATGAGCTCTGGGTAATGACTGAAAGGACAAGATCGCGGATACAAGTGGCTGGTCGCTCCCTTAGAGATAGGGTGAGGAGCTTGGAGTAGAGCCACTGCTCCTCCATGTCGAGAGGAGCCAGCTGAGGTGGCGTGGGCATCTGTTCCGGATGCCTCCTGGACGCCTCCTTTGGGAGGTGTTCCGGGCATGTCCCACCGGGAGGAGGTCCTAGGGAAGACCCAGGACACACTGGAGGGACTATGTCTCTCGGCTGGCCTGGGAACGCCTTGGGGTCCCCCCGGAGGAGCTGAAGGAAGTGTCCGGAGTGAAGGAAGTCTGGGAGTCCCTGCTTAGACTGTTGCCCCCGTGACCCAGCCCCGGATAAGCGGAAGAAGATGGATGGATCGGCTTTAATTAACCAAGTTTCGGTTTCTCCAAATCATGCACATTTTCTTAAGCTGTCCTCGTAAAATTAATATTTGATGTTGCAAAGTCTTATTACATTATCCCTCACAGCTATAGACAGTCAAACTATCATCCATACATCGTAGTCCTTTCCCCGAACTCCTGGATGCGACGCACGGTGTTTACGCGACTGTAGCGGTTTTAGAGAACGTATTTCGAAAAGGCATCGGAAATGTATTGACACCACGTGCTTATTTCCTGCCTTTCCCCTGCTAAAAAGCCTAGAGACGCTCTTTTGACACGGGAAAATTCAAACTCCAATCTCATTTGAGCGATGCGTAGCGTAATGACGGCCGTTGTATTGGTTAAAATGAAAAGCGATACCAGTGCGTACGCTGTGCTGCTGCGCTGGTGTAAACTGGGGGTTATGGTAATGAACATTTCGATTGTTTTTACAAACTGATAATATTTTCTTATCACTACTATGCCTGGAGGTTGATCAATAAAGTATTTTAATCACTTCTCTTTACCTGCCGTTTAGCTGATGTTAAAGGACCAAAATGTCTCAATTTAATTTACGATTCATACAATTTTTTGATGTTCTTCCGGTCCTAATAATGTACCTTTTCAAATGTTTTTTTTCCTCCGTGGAGATGCTATTACTTTGTCTGGAATGTTTCACAGTGTGGTATTAAACCTTTCTAACTTCATGGAGACCAAACCAGACCAAGTTACAAGTCAGATCTGTGGAAAGGCGACCCCAGTCACAGTCAGAATGTATTTTTGAGCTGTAACTGAATAAATGTGAGGTAGAGCTGTTTAATGTCATACTGTGCAACATACATGGAAATAAGCAACCAAAAAGTGACATAATGTACCTTTTAAAGATGGTTCATTCCTAAACATGTCATCATCTTGTACTCTTGTGTTCCTCAGACATCTTAAGTCATGTCTCTCACGTCAGCTGATATCACACAAAAAGCTTTTAGTGTCTTCACGGCCTCAGACATCACCATAGAGCCCGTCATTATGCCCCAAAAGGTCACCGCTAATGCCCCCCTGCGCACCCTCCGTATGCGGGGCGGTTGTCCTCCCTCCGTACTCTCCTTGTGCGAGGGGGCGGCTGATCTTTGACCCCGGAGCCCGCTCAGTGCATGCCAGCACAGTGACGAGCGGCTGCACAGGACATAGACCGTTCAGTGAGTCATCGTCACGGAGCAAAGGGAGATGTTCCAAAGGACGAAACCAACGTCCACTGGGCAAAGGTCACGATTTATCACGAGCTCTTTTGCATAATACTGCACCAAGTAATTAAAGGTCCTATATTACACAAAACTAACTCTTTTAAGTAGGGACGCACCGATGTGAAAACTTTAGCCGATACCGATATCCGATATTAATGTTGCTGTTATCAGCCGATGCCGATATTGGCCGATACCGATATTTATTTATTTTTAATTCTGAGATAACATTTTATACAGACTGAAAATCAGGCAAAATTTATTTTTGAATGTCTTTTATTTTCAAAACGTGTTTTGACTCCTGATTTTTATTTTATTTTTTCAATTAAATTTTTTTTTTTATAGTGTAACATTGTGTTCTGCGTCCTGATTGGCTAAGGGACCTTTGCCGATTGATGTTATAGATGGGGGACGCGGGGGAGAACCGGGACCAGACTGGAACTAGACCAGGACCAGACCAGGATCAGGCCGGGACTAGACCAGGACTAAAGGTGGACTAAACCAGGTCTAGTCCAGGTCTAAACCAGGTCTAAACCAGGTCTAAACCTGGACTGAACCAGGATTAAACCTGGACTAAACCAGGACTGGACCAGGTCTAGACCTGGACTAAACCAGGACTAGACCAGGTCTAAACCAGGATTAAACCACCGCGTGCGGCTCTTTGCCTGGTTTTGTGCGGCTCTTGCGTTCGTTCATGTCGAGGTTTGATGTGCTCGGACTGCGTGTCTCCTCCTCAGGACCGTGGACGCCGTCCTGAGGAGGAGACACGGTTTGGGCACGGGTCTCGTGCTCGCAGACCCGGGTGAGTCTGCGCCGGTCATGCTGCTCTATCACGGTTTTGAGCACGATGAGCGCACGTGTCCGCCCCCCCCCCCTCCCCCCGCCCCCAAGCTTCACTATTAATACATTTTGTTGAAAATCTACCAAAGTTTGAGTGTTTAAACGAGAGAGAAATGTGAGAAAACGAGGGATTACTGTACTGACTAATATCGATCGTTAATATCGGCCCACTTTTACACATCGGGCCGATACCGATATGTTAAAAACTGTGCCAATATCGGCCGTTAATGCCGATATATCGTGCATCCCTACTTTTAAGCCATGTGTTTTGCCAGGTGTTTTGTTACCTCAACAAAAACACCTGGAGTTGCGTTTTTTGAGTAATTCTTCATTAACATTCTGTCTCCATCTACAAAGCTCAAAATGCTCTGTTCCACCTTGTGAAGTGATAGTTTTCAAGTTCCGTTTACCTTTAGTTCAACAGATTCCAGGGCTGAAATCATCCAAATGAGTTTAGTGAAGGTGTATGGAGTTTAAAAGCACGGTGGAGCGCTTCCTGTATTTTGTGGGTTTGTGTGTTAAACATGTGTGAATGAAACAAAACACAACTCCAGGTGTCTTTGTGATGGACATTAGAACATACAGTAGATCAGAAAATAGTGTAATAAAGCAAAAACAAATACAAAACAAAACTAGGTAAGTAAATAAAAGTGGTTGTACTGCGTGGCCAGTTTTTTCTTTTCATTTGTAGACTTGACACACTCTGTAATGCTTAGTGATCCTTGTATTAGTTTAACAGTTAACATTTTCACAACTGTTTAGTTCCAGGATCCTTGCGCCTCAGACTGGACCATTATGTGTGTGCAGCGCTGGCTACAGAGCTGGCGGTGTGTGCTGAGGTCTGTTCTGACAAACCACTGGAGATCTGCTTTCACCAGTTAGCCTCGGCGCTCCTGCGTGTGTTTGACAGTCCAGCTGAGAACTTGTTGACGCGTTAGACAAACCTGGAAGCTGCCTCTGTGTGTGTGCTGTGTATGTGTGTGTAACCATGTCCTCTCTGTGTGTGTGCAGACTGTGACTCCCACTGTAAGGCGTCCAAGGGCAAGATGAAGATCACCATGAAGAAGTACTGCAAGAAGGACTACGGTGAGTGTGCGGGACAAAAGTTCACGTGTCTGTTAAGAACAACACATTAGTCTGATAAAACACTTTTCCAGACACTCTTTACAGTTTTGTGCGATATTCATTCACTCCACACTCAGACTGTGGCTAATACAATTACAGTGGTCCCTCGTTTATCGCGGGGGTTAGGTTCCAGAAATAAGTGAAAATAAGTGAAATCCGCGAAGTAGGACAACTTTATATTTTACAATTATTCTACATGTTTTAAGGCTGTAAACGTCTCACCACACACATTATACACTTTTCTCAGACTGGAATTAACCTTTTCTCACATTTCTCTCTTGTTTAAACACTCAAACTTTCGTAGATTTTCAACAAAATGTATTAATAGTGAAGCGTGGGGGGGTTAGACCTGGTTTAGACCTGGATTAGTCGTGGTTTAGACCTGGTTTAGTCCACGTTTAGGCCTGGTCTAGTTCCGGTCTAGTCCCGGTCTGGTCCTCATGGGTTAGTCCTGGTCTAATCCCGGTCTAGTCTCGGTCTAGTCCCGGTCTGGTCCCAGTCTGGTCCCAGTCTGGTCCTCATGTCTTAGTCCTGGTCTGGACTTCCTACGGATCCAGTGACTCATGTCTCGGCTGAACACATTCTGTACTGTACAGGAGACACGGAGGAGAAGCCAATCAGGACGCACAACACAACGTTGATACACTATAAAAAAAAACAAAATTGAAAAAAATAAAATAAAATCCGCGAAACAGCGAGGCCACGAAAAGTGAACCGCAATAGAGCGAGGGACCACTGTACTCAAAATTAGTATTCTGAATATGCATTTTAGGTACATGTATTTACTGGTACCTTCCCAGCACAGTGTGTGCAAGAACAAATCATTTAAGTATTCATAAATTCCATTACTCCAGTTTGCCGTCATGCTGAATAAATATCATTTTAGAAAACCATGAGAGGTGAAATCCTGGGACAGGTCTGGCCACAGTAGCTCTATAGGAGGAGGTTGATTCCAGCAGCTGCTCTCCCAGGCTGCAGATGTGTTCATCAGAACAGGCTGCAGGTGGAGCGGCACTAAAGCTCTGACAGGCGTGCACCATGTCGAATCTGATCAAGAAGAGCAGAACACAGCAGAACATAGGTTCATAAGATCAGCACAACATCACCACAAGATCACCACAACATCACCACAAGATCACCACAACATCACCACAATATGAGGAGGGAGGCAAAGTCCTGTACAAGCTTCCACGTGCAATGCTACCCATAATACAACACAAACAACCATACACAAGTTCAAAAGATGCACTATGTAACTTTTCTGGTAAGGAGTTCACCACCTGCTTGTTTATATAAAAATATTGCTTTGCCAGACGTGTTTTTAGTGCTTGTAATGCATTTTTTTTTTTTACTAAGCTGGCCACCTCTCCACAGATCTGACCTGTAACTTGGCTTGGAGGGGTCATCTCCTCATCTCCTTTTCTTAGTGGAGATAGGTACATTTAATGCCAGAACATTCCAGGCAACACAGTTACATCTCCATGGAGACAGTCAGGTAGTGAATGTACTTCATGAGAAAGGCTACATAGTGCACAGTATAATTTCTTGAGAAACCTTTTTGAAGGAAATTCTAATTTTAGTAGTTTAATTATTTAATTTGGCAGCAGGAAAAGGTTTTGGATAGTCTCCACCACTCTGAGAATGTTATTTATTTATTTATTTTGTCTCTAGATTTATCAAGATACTTCTAATAATCTGGAAGTATTCGAATTTTTTTACTTGACATTATGTTGTCAGTTACAGTATTACAAAATTAGGCAGGTCAGTTGAGGATTATTAGCTGGTGGCTAACACAAAATGCAATTTTAGTAATTAAGTAACCACCATTTACTTGTCTCTGGCATGTTGGTCTGTTGGTCTGTTAGCTCTAGTCGTCACATTAACGCTCTTGTCATATTCACTGCTTGTAAACGTTTAGCGGCTGTAGTGCTCTCCTCTTCACAGAGCTGATATGATTTTAAACTTGGAGAGGGCTTAACACGTTTAGCTGGACAGCACTTCTCCTCCATTTGTCCATCGCTCCACTCCTCTGCTGCGCTCTGATTCATTTCTCAGGCCTGTCCCGGGTCCTTTGTGGGCCTTTAGAGCCTGTGTGCCGTGGGGGCTCCGGAGCGGCCCCCGGGGGTCACGGGAAGGGGCCCTCTGTTTAAACACAGTTGCCTGCTCTGAGCATTCCACAGGCCACAAACAGGTGCTAAACTAGGCAGACGGTGACGGATTGCCACCACCAGAGAAAGAAATATGTTTTGTTGATTCGATTTTTGTTTTTCATCACCGCCGTCACCACGGAGACAGCCCACACAAAGGGATTATGCTCGGGTCTGACACCCTCCTCTGCACACACGGCCACCAGCGGGACAATGAATCAAAGGGCTGCGTGTTTACCCAGGCAGGGAGGGCTCCTCTGGGGTAACAGGGCCCGGATCACTCTCAGGGCCGATAACCCCACAGGACGGGGGCCTCACAGCGCTAATTAAGCACACTAATTTCATTAGCCTCACCCGAGGGTGGCGGAGGGGGGCGATCAGTGCGCACTGCCCAGAGACGAGCTGCACAGCGGGGCGTCTGGCTCTGAGAGAGGCCTGGAGCTCAGGGCTGAGGCTTGTTCACAAGTCCAGACTATGTTAACAGACAGGGTTAAAGGGCGTATAATCAGTCAGTAACATTTAGCAAATACTAAATAGTGTGTCACTCTACTAATTGTAGAGGTTTTACTGGCAGTGTTGGGAAATAAATGAATACAAGTACCAAAAATACGTATACAGAAAACTGTATTCTGTCACAATCACTCTTTCATTTAGTAGTGTCCAGAATACAGTTGCTTTTTTAAAATCAGATGAATACATGGCAGTACTCGTATGAAAAATAGAAAACAGATCTTGCAGTGCATGCATGTGTGATTTTTCATCTCTAGTTATAGACATAAATGCCTAAGTATCTCTTTTTACTTATTTTATTGTTATTACTATTTGTCTGCATGCACTTTCTGTTCAAACTTTCTTTTGCACTAAACTGCCTGGAGCTAATGTGACAAGTGAATTTCTCCTGTGTGAGATCAATAAAGTCGTATCTTATAACAAAAATAAAGCCATTTGTAATTATAGATCATCTAATTATATGTCCGTCATGTTACTGTATCGTGGCATGTGACTGTATAACTCCACGACATAGTCTAAACGTGCAATTTTTCAACTATTTTCTTATTTACATATTATTATTATTATTATTATTATTATTATTATTATTATTATTATTATTATTAGGCCCGAGCGCTAAAGCGTAGGGCCTATTGTTATTGTTCTGTTTTTTCTTATTATTTATTATAATAATAATAATTATTATTATTATTGGGGCCAAGCACCGAAGGTGCGAGGCACCATAGTGTTTCTACTGATTCTTATTATTATTATACATTATTCTTCCACCTATGGGAGTCTATGGCAACCCCTAGAACCGTCTGGTAAAAAGTTGTGAAATTTTGCATGCGCATTCCAGCCAGTCTCCTCATTATCCACAGCAATTTATAGGCCAAACCCTCTAGTGCCACCAGCAGGTCAAAGTTGCAGGAATTTTCAGGAATTTTCTGCGTTGCCTAGCAATGCAGAAATGTAC
Organism: Paratrypauchen microcephalus; assembly: GCA_036785185.1. Classification (NCBI taxonomy): domain Eukaryota; kingdom Metazoa; phylum Chordata; class Actinopteri; order Gobiiformes; family Gobiidae; genus Paratrypauchen; species Paratrypauchen microcephalus. The sequence continues at coordinate 1,087,425 of JAVJIX010000212.1, read as the reverse complement.
CTTTGATCTGTCTTTAATGTGTCTTTGATCTAGCCGAAGTGAGCTCATATCTCGGGAATCCTTCATAGGAAGCCTGGGAGCCTGGGAAGCCTGGCTAACAGACCCTGTTAGACCCTGTCAGACCCTGTCAGACTCTGTTAGACCCTGTTAAACCCTGTCAGACCCTGTCAGCCTCTGTTAAACCCTGTCAGACCCTGTTAGACCCTGTATAACTTTTCTGCTTATAACGTAGCGTTTGATTGGCTGTCATGACAAAACTATAATACATGCTGAGGCCTACATGCACCTTCGGTGCTTGGCCCCACATTGCTGCTTGCAGCTATATTTATTATTATTTTCCTCCCCCCCTTTTTTCAGGTTTCGGGTACTTCCCACCGACGAAAGCTCACGAAATTTTGCACAAAATTCAAGAACGCCAAAAAACGAATTTACAAATAATTTGTATTAAAAAAATCTTTAAAAATGGCTCGACAGCGCCCCCTGGAAAATCAAAATACATTGCGCCTATGGCTATACCTGTGTTGCCATGGCAACAGACCAAACATCTGTCTTCGTCAATGGGACGCCCGGCAAAAACTTTGTCGTAGCCCAAACCAAATTTGGTACACAGATGCATCATGGGAATAAGAACAAAAAAGTATATTACACCTTTGCTAGGTGACCAACAGGAAGTCAGCCATATTGGACCGAGCACGTGACCCGGCGCCGAAGGCAAATTTTCCTGTCCTCGTATTTTAACAAACTCCTCCTCGGGTTTTTGACCCAGACTCACCAAAATTGTGCTGTATCATCTAGACAAGTGGGACATTAAAAGTTATTAAAAGCGTTCTAAAAGACTGAACGGTGTTTCCATGAAAATGCCACAAATTTCAGGTTTGTTTTTGCAGCTCGCCATCAAATTTGGGAGGAAAATGGCCACCCCCCCGCGAGTGCAAGCGAGGGCCGATCATCGCCGCTTATTATTATTATTATTATTATTATTATTATTATTATTATTATTATTATTATTATTATTATTATTATTATTATTACTTATCATGTCTATATGCACTTTTTTATTCTAACTTTCTTTGCGCTAAACTGCCTGGAGCTAATGTGACAAGTGAATTTCTCCTGTGTGAGATCAATAAAGTCTTATCTTACACTATTATTCAAGATTCAAAGCTTTTATTGTCATATGCACAGTAAAGAAACACGTTTCCCCGTACAATAAAATTCTTACTTTGCTGCCCACCCTGGATGCCAAATTAACAGATAAATAAGATAAAGAGAAGCATGAAAAAAAAAAAAAAAAATCCTCCTGGGACCTGAAGAAAAAAAGTGTATCTAAATTATTATTATTATTATTATTATTATTATTATTATTATTATTATTATTAATAATAATAATAATTATAATTATAATTATAATAATTGTTATTATTATTATTATTTAAATTTTCTATTTGGAGATAAATGAACACCTTAGCATTTACATTTTGTTCATTTTATTTTTATTCATAATGTTGTAACATGTCTTCTGTAAGGGACTGTAATAATGTTAAATCCATGTCAAGGTAACAACCTAACAAAAAATTTTTTTCGGTCGGTTCTACAGTCGCCTCAAAAAGTTTTTAGACTCCCTTTTAATTTATTTATTTATTTATTTATTTATTTATTTATTTATTTATTTATTTATGTATTTATTTATTTATTTATGTATTTTTATTTATTTATTTATTTATTTATTTATTTATTTATTTATTAATTATTTCTATGTATTATTTATTTATTTACTTATTTATGTATTTTATTTATATATATTTTTTATGTTTATGTATTATTATTATTACTTATTTATGTATTTTATTTATATTTTTTAAATGTTTATGTATTATTATTATTATTATTATTATTATTAATAATAATAATAATAATAATAATAATAATTTATTTTTTATTTTTTATTTATTTATTTATTTATTTATTTATTTATTTATTTATCATAGTGCAGCCACAAACTAGAGTCTATCTCCAAACTTAAAATATGTGCACTATAAAGGACACAAATGAATGGGCGGGTCTCAGGAGGATATATAATCAAATAGGAACAATCTTTACACTATGAATGTAAATTATGTAAAGTATTTGGAGTACTCAGAGTACCCTACTTTGGACCTTGGTTCAGAATATGTTACAAAAGACATTTTAATATATAGACTATACACTTTTAAAGCACCCTTCTAACCCCAGCTTTATAATCTACCTTGTATTGATCAGACTGTTCCAACAAATTCCAATGCCCAATGCAGCCGCTTCCATAACTCAGACATATGGTCCCACCTTGCCTCGTTTAGCTCGTCTCTTTAGCTGGGCGCAGAAGCCAAAGGTGTGTGTGTGTTTAGCTACACAGTGCGAGGAGAGCGCACTTGAGCCAGTGAAGAGACGTTGGCACAGGCGCAGCGGTCCGGAGCTTATTGGCCCCTCTGTGGGCCCGGGGGTCTCAGGCCGGTTCTCACGCTGCTGTTGGAACGCGCTCTGGGAAGGCGAGCGGACATCTCATGAGGTCGGAACACATCTCCATCCTTCGGGAAGTTGTTGGGAAGACAAATACAGCCCCCCCCCCTCCACCCCCGTCCGGGTTTCTCCTTTATATGCGGTGTTGAAGGAGAGGGCGCTTTGAATGGCGGGGCTGTGAGAGCTCGGGCCACTCAAAACAACAGAGTTTTCTTGGCGTCGTTTGCTCAGAGCGGTTGGAGGCGCACACTCCGACAGCTCGGTGTGGGGTTCAGCGAGCTCAAGATGGCGGCCTGACTGATGACCGGGAAACTGATCATGTAAAGGCCAAGATGAGAATTCTTCCATAATAGTCTAGTTAAATAGTATGCAGATCATTTAAACTGGCCATTTCAGCTCACGATGTGTCAAGTTGGCTATTACTTCTTCTCTAGTTTGGAGTCGGTGTTATAACTGACCTCCTGCCTAATTTATTCCAACTGTTGCTTTGGAGCGATGCCCAAACAGCATCCAAAACAGATGCCCGAGCACTGGCTCCTCTCAATGAGGTGGAGCAGTGGTTCTACTCCAAGTTCCTCCTCCTATCTCAAACGGAGCATCCATCCACCCTGCAGAGAAAACTCATTTCAACTGTGATTGTGTTAGTTCTGTCATGACTCAAAAGACCACAGGTGAGCATTAACCTGGCTCTAGCCAAACTGATGTACAGCTGTGGAAAAAAATAAGAGACCACTGCATTTTTTTTCTGAAATCAGCATCTCTACATGTATTACAGCCATTCCATTCCAGCGTCTGTTGAATTCCAACACAAACACAAAGCTGAGCTACTTCAGTTCTTGCACCAGGAGTGGAATAAAGTCACCCAAGAACAATGTGAAAGACTTGGACTAAGCCAGGTCTGAACCAGGACTAAACCAGGTTAAAACAGCGACTAAACCAGGACTAAACTAGGTTTAAATTAGGCCTGAACTTGGACTGAACCAGGGCTAAACCAGGTTAAAACAGCGACTAAACCAGGACTAAACTAGAACTAAACCAGGTCTGAACCAAGACTAAAGTAGGTCTAAATAGGACTAAACCAGGTCTGAACCAAGACTAAACCAGGTCTAAACTAGGACTAAACCCTTTCTGAACCAAGACTAAAAAGCAGGTCTAAACTAGAACTAAACCAGGTCTGAACCAAGACTAAAGTAGGTCTAAACTAGAACTAAACCAGGTCTGAACCAAGACTAAACCAGGTCTAAACTAGGACTAAACCCGGTCTGAACCAAGACTAAAGCAGGTCTAAACTAGAACTAAACCAGGTCTGAACCAAGACTAAAGTAGGTCTAAACTAGGACTAAACCAGGTCTGAACCAGGACTAACCCAGGACTAAACTAGGATTAAATCAGGCCTAAAATTGGACTAAACCAGGACTAAACTAGGATTAAACCTGGTCTGAACCAAGACTAAAGCAGGTCTAAACTACACCTAAACCAGGTCTGAACCAAGACTAAAGTAGGTCTAAACTAGGACTAAACCAGGTCTGAACCAAGACTAAAGCAGGTCTAAACTACACCTAAACCAGGTCTGAACCAAGACTAAAGTAGGTCTAAACTAGGACTAAACCAGGTCTGAACCAAGACTAAACCAGGTCTAAACTAGGACTAAACCCGGTCTGAAACAAGACTAAAGCAGGTCTAAACTAGGACTAAACCCGGTCTGAACCAAGACTAAACCAGGTCTAAACTAGGACTAAACCCGGTCTGAACCAAGACTAAAGCAGGTCTAAACTAGAACTAAACCAGGTCTGAACCAAGACTAAAGTAGGTCTAAACTAGGACTAAACCAGGTCTGAACCAGGACTAACCCAGGACTAAACTAGGATTAAATCAGGCCTAAAATTGGACTAAACCAGGACTAAACTAGGATTAAACCTGGTCTGAACCAAGACTAAAGCAGGTCTAAACTACACCTAAACCAGGTCTGAACCAAGACTAAAGTAGGTCTAAACTAGGACTAAACCAGGTCTGAACCAAGACTAAAGCAGGTCTAAACTACACCTAAACCAGGTCTGAACCAAGACTAAAGTAGGTCTAAACTAGGACTAAACCAGGTCTGAACCAAGACTAAACCAGGTCTAAACTAGGACTAAACCCGGTCTGAAACAAGACTAAAGCAGGTCTAAACTAGGACTAAACCCGGTCTGAACCAAGTCTAACCCAGGACTAAACTAGGATTAAATCAGGCCTAAACTTGGACTAAACCAGGACTAAACTAGGACTAAACCAGGTCTGAACCAAGACTAAACCAGGTCTAAACTAGGACTAAACCCGGTCTGAACCAAGTCTAACCCAGGACTAAACTAGGATTAAATCAGGCCTAAAATTGGACTAAACCAGGACTAAACTAGGATTAAACCTGGTCTGAACCAAGACTAAACCAGGTCTAAACTAGGACTAAACCAGGTCTGAACCAAGACTAAACCAGGTCTAAACTAGGACTAAACCAGGTCTGAACCAAGACTAAACCAGGTCTAAACTAGGACTAAGCCAGGTCTGAACCAAGACTAAACCAGGTCTAAACTAGGACCCAAGAACAATGTGAAAGACTTGTGGAGAGCATGTCAAGACGCATGAAAGCTGTGATTAAAAATAAGGGTTATTGCACCAAATATTGATTTCTGAACTCTTCTTAAGTGTAAACATTAGTATTATGTTGTTTTAAAATGAATTTGATCTTGTTTCTTTGCATTGTTTGAGTTCTGAAAACATGTGTCTTTTTTGTTATTTTGACCATTTGTCATTTTCTGCAAGTAAATGCTCTAAACGATAATATTTTTATTTGGAATTTGGGGGAAATGTTGTCAGTAGTTTAACTCAAACAAAAATGTTCCTTTTGCCAAAACACATACTTATAAGTAGTAAAATCAGAAAAACTGATCATTTTGCAGTGGTCTCTTATTTTTTTCCAGAGCTGTATATAGGCCTACACATCAATCTGGAATGGCTCTCGAAAACGAATGGAACCAATGAAACAATACTTCACTCTGATTGGCTAAAGTAGAAAAAATAAACTTTAGTTAAATCCAGTTGAGATAAAAGCACAGAGCTCTTCCCTGTCCACAAATGCACAAAGCGCTTTCCTCTGCACGTTTTCCACAAACAAAATAGTCTGTACTTCTGATAAAATACACCGAAGAACATTTGTCGGTGTCGCCATGTTTGTTTTGTTCGTTCAGCAAAGTCCACAACGCTGCGCTGTGATTCGTCAGTCTTCCATCACAAGCAAACGATTCAACGAGATAGATTCTCAAGAGTTCTCAAACAAATCGTCAGAATTCACCTTGAGTAGAAATGTAGATTGATGGGAAAAATATGGAGCTTTTCACTTTTGAGTTCCACTGCTTTACAGTTAAAGGAATATTAATGTTTTTTTACAATCTGAACCTGATTTCTGTAATAAAACAAGTTGTTTTACTCCCCCATAGCACTTTGGTGTCATTTGGAGCAGTTTCGTAGATGTTGTGGTGTAACGATATCCGTTAACGTGAGTGTTTGGGGCAGGCGATTGCAGTCACCAAATAACACAAACTTTAACACTTTTCAAATTACAGAAGCTCAATGTCTTAGCTTACACTTTCGTTTGAGTCAAAAGTGACCTCTAATCCGAGATTTATCCATAGTTTCGAGTAGATGAGGAGGCCAGTGCGCATGCGTGCATTCACAGCTGATTTCGCTCTCAGCTCTCGGGACCCAAACATGAAAGGCAAAGCTGTAAGATGTTTGGACCATCATGTTTGCAGTACCCACTTCAGTCCGGACGATTTTTTACCAGCAAAGGAAAAGAAAGAAGGCCAGCGGATTCAGCGCGCGATTCTGAGAAGTAATGAGATACCGATGGCTGTTCTCTGCGCTGCTCCTAAAACTGTCTCTGTTTCATTTTTTCCGTATCCGTTCTGTCTCCTCATCTGTATACTCAGGCTCAAAACGGTAGGCACGGCCATCATACTCAAATAAGTCCTTTTCAGTCTCGAAGTCCGAATCTTCTGCCATGTGTCGCTTGCAACAGAAAAGTTATGAGCGTCTTCTTATCTGCAAAACAGCTGTGACTGAGCTCATGCGCACTGTCCTCCTCATCTACTCAAAACTATGGCTAAATCTCAGATTAGAGGCCACTTTTGAACCTTATTTCTGCAATAAAACAAGTTGTTTTACTCACCCTTAGTACAATATCTGTTAAAGTGAGTGCTTGGGGCAGGCGATTGCCGTCACCAAATAACACAAACTTTATGACTTTTCAAATTACAGAAGCTCAATGTCTTAGTCTACACTTTCGTTTGAGTCAAAAGTGGCCTCTAATCTGAGATTTAGCCATAGTTTCGAGTAGATGAGGAGGCCAGTCCGCATGCTCTCATTCACAGCTGTTTTGCAGATAAGAAGACGCTCATAACTTTTCTGTTGCGAGCGACACATGGCAGAAGATTTGGACTTCGAGACTGAAAAGGACTTATTTGAGTATGATGGCCGTGCCTATCGTTTTGAGCCTGAGTAAACGGATGAGGAGACAGAATGGATACGGAAAGAATGAAGCGGCGACAGTTTTAGGAGCAGCAGAGAACACCCATCGGTTTCGCATTACTTCTCAGAATTGTGCGCAGAATCCGCTGGCCTTCTTTCTTTTCCTTTGCTGGTCCTGACTGAAGTGGGTACTGCAAACACGATGGTCCAAACGTCTTACAACTTTGCGTTTCATATTTGGGTCCCGAAAGCTGAGAGCGAAATCAGCTGTGACTGAGCTCATGCACACTGTCCTCATCTACTCGAAACTATGGCTAAATCTCGGATTAGAGGCCACTTTTGACTCAAACGAAAGTGTAGACTAAGACATTGAGCTTCTGTAATTTGAAAAGTGATAAAGTTTGTGTTATTTGGTGACTGCAATCGCCTGCCCCAAGCACTCACGTTAACGGATATTGTACTGAGTAAAACAACTTGTTTTATTGCAGAAATAAGGTTCAGATTGTAAAAAAAACGTTAATATTCCTTTAAAGAGGCACAGTCTATGAAGAAAGCCTAAAAATAAAATAAGATTTTTTTTTTTTTACCTTGACAGCAAGCTAAATCATATAACAGATGAATCCAACATAAAACTACATTCAACAATTAACAGTTCACTCCCAAGAACACATTTTGTCGTTATTTTTCCAGCACTAATCGTCCCGCACACCCTTTCTCCATTAGCCTATCCTGGTTGGAGATTGACACTTGCTAGCGCTTTGTGGCTAATTGCACATTCCGAGCTTAAGTCATGTAGCTAGGCACTTAACTCTGGGAACACATCACGGCAGCGTTTTTGACTTGTTTGCCTGTTGGAGCACTCTCGCTGCCTGAATAGCTAACAGATATTTGGCGCTGCGTTGGAAGGACTCTGATGTGAGCCGAACTGGACACAGGAACGCTCCGAACAATTGTTTTTCACTTATTTGCAGATGTGGTTGCGGGGGGGATGCCTCAAGAACAATCAGCTGTGATGGCGGACATGGCAGTGATGATGTATTGTTTTTGCCTTCAGAACAGTGGGTGGCTGTGAGATGAAGGATATCGAGTCTAAACATTTTCCAAAGCACTATCCAACTGTGTCATTGCACTCATCACTGACAAAAATGTTCAAATGGGAGAAATATATACTTTGAAATACTTCCAGAGTCAACAAAATCTAATTTAAAAATATCTGGAGTCTGGAGGGGGCATTTACTGAAGCTCCACCTTGTATTTATTTATTTTTTGATTTTTATTATTATAGATCGACCTAAATAGGATTTTTCATGGCTGATGCCGGTTGTTGACAATCCAGAGAAACCAACGGTCTGCTGATATTTTTGTAGGATTTTTGTAACGATTTTGATTGATTGTTTTTCCCCAAAACCTGTACGAGCGGTGTAGTCACATTTTGTGCAGTTATCGCTTCACACTAAAGTGTCCAAATAAAACTTTGGGTACTATGGATGTTTTTAGGCAGCAGGTCAGCCATAATTTCAGTCGGTGCTAAAGATTAAAGACTGATAGCTGATATAGTAAAAAGTGCAAATACTGGCCCTATATATCATCCAACCGGTCTCTAGTTTTATTGTACTGAAAAACGTCCTAAAAACTTGCATATCTACAAACCTGACTCTTATTTGGCCCAAGAGGGATTTCAAATGTTTGTCTTCATGGAAATGTCGATCCTTTGGCTATAATCTTCCTCGGTATGGCATAAAACTTCTCCAAAGTATCATTTTAACTAAACAACCACTACTAAAAACTGAGGTCAGAGGGCCAGCTCCAGCTCGTGGGCCCTAAGACTAGACTTAAAACTCGGGGGGACAGGGCTTTCTCTGTGGTCGGCGGCACGGTAGCTGAGTGGTTAGCGCTCTTGCTTCACAGCAAGAAGGTTCCGGGTTCGATCCCCGGGTCGCCCAGGTCTTTCCGTGTGTGTTCTGTGTGGAGTTTGCATGCATGGTCTGGGTTCAATCCCCGGGTCGCCGGAGCCTTTCTGTGTGGAGTTTGCATGTTCTCCCCGTGTCTGGGTGGGTTTCCTCCGGGCACTCCGGTTTCCCCCACCAACCCAAAACATGCACCATAGGTACCTCCAGCTTAGGTCCTGACCAAACCGAAGCAAGAAGATCATGGAGATGGTCCCCGGGCGCCCTAATGTGTGCTGCCCACTGCTCCTAATATATATACAGTATATATAGGATGGGTTAAAATGCAGAGAAGAATTTCTCCAGTGTGAGATCAATAAAGTTCACTTCTTCTTCTTCTAAGTTATGGAACGCTCTGCCCCCTCATGTCAAAACAGCCCCCACAATGGAGAGTTTTAAATCTCATCTTAAGACCCACTTTTATTCTCTGGCTTTTAATACCGCGTGAGTTGTGTGGTCCTCTGTGTTTTTTATAATTTGCTTTTGTTATTTTATTATTATCACTTTATTTATTGCTATCTTAGTAATGTTTTTATTTAACTTTTATTGATTTTATGTGCAGCACTTTGGAAACTGTCTCTGTTTATAAAATGTGCTATAGAAATAAAGTTGGATTGGATTGGAAAAACAAGTGCAAGCGATTAAAAAATTAATCTAATTCATTAATTACAAGTCCTGTAATTAATCTAATTAATCGCATTTTAAGAGTGTGAGATTGAGAGAAAGAGAGATTGTGAGTGAGTGAGCGAACAAATGAACAAACCCACTTTGCGATTGAGTTTGTCAGTTTTCATGTGGTCGCTTTGCTCATTCGTTTCTCAAATTCTGCGAGCGTGATGTGGTGGTTTGGTGGTTTGGTGAAGTGCGCTCTATCACCGGTAACAATGGAACTTATCCGGACGTGTTTGTCGTTCAAATGATCCGTCAGGCTGGAGCAGCTTCGGTGACCGGAAAATTCTTTTTGACAAAACCTCCAAATCACGGCGTTCTTGTTGATCGTCCCGTCTTCGTTCTTTTTATAAATAAACTTGCTGTTCAAAGGCCCTGGCAGCGATTTGATCACTGCACACCAAATTTAAAATGCGCACGCACTGAATTGCCGCACATAATTAATTGCGTTAATCGCGTTTATTTGCAGTGTAATTAATTAATCTAATTAACGCATTAAACTGACAGCCCCACTAAAAAGATGTACAATAGGGTCCCCTTTGGGGCCAGGACTCCCCTGAAAAAGAGATTCTTAATCTCATTGGGAATATCCTGGTTAAATAAAGGTTAAATAAAAATAAATTAACTTTCAGTTTTCATGGAATAATGTAGGTGATGTGCCACCGCCAGAATGTTATGTGACTGACTGAAATATGGTCAAACAATGTGAATTTTATTTTTTCATATTGTGACTAACCAGGGGAAGACTTAGCAATTTAAGTCTTCCCGGAGGCGTTTTGAGTTATTCACAGATTCTGGAAGTGTAGATTCCAAGCTTTCCAATGATGCCTTACACATGAAAATCTGACAATATTTGAAGAAGTTGTGGCTATTTGAAAGCATGCAGATTGGTTTATGCTCAGTGGAGAAATCAGCTCATAAAGATTCCGAAATGAAAATCACAAATTAAAAAAAAAAAAACTTCTAATGCAAATATCGCCGTTTCACTCATGCGGAGATGTGGACTATTTGGCCGTACTCAGACACATATATGAAAATTTACAATGAATAATTACTTTTTTTGTTTTACTGCAAACCGTCCTCTCTAACATTGCCATCTTGTCTTCCAGCCGTCCAAGTCCACGTCCTGAAGGGAGACAAGGCGGGCGAGTGGTGGAAGTTCACTGTCAACATCATCTCCGTGTACAAACAGGGCGAGCACCGCATTCGGCGTGGGGACCAGCTCCTGTGGGTGCGGGCCAAGGACGTCGCCTGCAAGTGCCCCAAGATCAAACCCGGCCGCAAGTACCTCCTCCTGGGCACGGACGACGACTCCCCCGGCCAGAGCGGGGTGGTGGCGGACAAGGGCAGCCTCCTCATTCCCTGGAAGGACCTGTGGGGGCGCCGTCTCCGGAAGTTCCAGCAGCGCGATAAGAGGGGCAAGTGCTAGAGTTAGAGGAAGAGGAAAAAAAGAACTGGAACTAAAAAATAGATGGGTGGAGCAACTTAGAGGTATAGACTGAAGAAGAGACTGCTGCTGCTCGGAAGTACCTGGCGTTGGTAGGAACTTTGGTGGAAGGAGTTCGCTCGACAGCTGGTCCATTTGTGTTGTTTTGTAATTGCAGAGTTTGCACCGAATGTTACAGTTAGGGGTGGGCAATATGACTTTATAATAACTGCACCTTTATGAGCCTTAATAAAGCATGAAAAAAGACTTAATTCATAATGAACAAACTGTTTTATTAAGGTTGATTGAAGCTTAGTAACTACTTAGGTAAGGGGTTAAGGTTAAGTTGGGGTATTAATTAAGTGTAGCCCAAATTATTAATAAACTACTTGCTCATGATGAATTAAAGTTGAAATTTGTAACATTTCTGGTAAAGAGTCCACCATCTGAGGTCTCCAATGAGGTGATGTTGTTTGCCCAGAATTTTCCACAATATGGCATTAAACTTGAGACAAACAGGTAGCACCACCAGGCCAAGCTACAGGTCAGATCTGTGGAGAGGCAATACTCACATTAAAAATGCATAATATATTAAATGTTAGATACGTTTAATGCCATACTGTGGAACTTTTAAGGCAAAGCAATATCTCCCTGGAGACAAGCAAGTGGTGGACCCCATCCGAAAAGTTATATGGTGTACCGTTTACTTTTTATGCTTTATTAAGATTCATTAAAATGTAATTATGATGAAGTTTAACCAAAAATATTACATCATTCTCAGTGAGATCATGAGTTCAATTCTCAATAAAAAATAAAAATAAAAAAAATTAAAATTACAGTTCACTCTGATTGGGTAGATGCGCCTATCAGTCACTCTGAAAATGTGGGAACCTGACCAAAAGGTGTGGGCAGGGAAATGTAGATGTTCAACGTTTGTGTTTGAGCACAGAACTCCATCTGAAAGGATCTGTCATAATATCGTCATACTGCCCACCCCGGGTTACAGATTTGCCACATATGTCTATTGTATGCCATCCTGGGAAGTCCTGGTGATTTTATGGGACATTACATCTACTGTATTGACTTTGGTTTTGCAGTTGCATGGAATTCTCATAACATAATCTAACAATGTATTTGTATGGTTTGGTAATGTTAGTGTTAAATGTTTGCTGACTCCGAAACCTCAAGAACCACTGGTGTCTTACAAAGTGCCATACATGCTCCCATCGTAAACTGTGTCCCATTCATAAGAAAAATCAATGCTTTGGATGTTTTCGAAGAAGGCAACAAACAAAACCTTTCCTTCACTGCCCTTAATAAGGAACACATTTGTATAAATGCAGTGAATAGTCAGATACGAGTTTTAACTTAAAAAGCCACTGTTCTGTTTGGGTCCAAAACAGAAGTTTCTGCCTCTATAACATGACCACTAAGTACCTTTACGTTCAGGCCATGGCATCTAAAGGTGTTTGATGTAAACTACATATAATTGAGGACAGGTGCTTCAGCCAAATAAAGAATATGGGACACTTAAACACTTTATCATGAGCTGTGTGCTGGTGACCTCTGCCCTGTAAATGTGTGCATACAGTGTTATAGTAGATGACACCTTAGAGGTGCTAAACGTAGAATAGACATGTCAACCATGCACTTATTTTGACTCGTTTGTGAACATATGAGATGCGTTCACAAATATACAAACATGTATACAAATACATGGTACCATATTCTCCGGAGTATAAGTCGCACCAGCCATAAAATCCACAATAAAGAAGAAAAAAACATATACAAGTCGCACTGGAGTATAAGTCGCATTTTTGGGGGAAATTTATTTGATAAAATCCAACACCAAGAACAGACATGTCATCTTGAAAGGCAATTTAAAATAAAAATAGAATAGAGAACAACAGGCTGAATAAGTGTACGGTACGCCAACGTTACATGACGCAGAAACAATGAACTGAGAACGTGCCTGGTATGTTAACGTAACATATTAAGAGTTATTCAGATAACTATAGCATAAAGAACATGCTAACAAGTTTACCAAACCGTCAGTGTCACTCCAAATCACTAAACCCAATGAAATCTTCAATTCACAGGCCTAGAGCGTCCTCTTGCGGTTTAGTGTGAAAATAACATGTGAAATGATATAATAATGTGTTAATTATTTCACACATAAGTCGCTCTCGAGTATAAGTCGCACCCCCGGCCAAACTATGAAAAAAACTGCGATTTATAATCTGAAAAATATGGTATATAATATTCTTGAAAGTTGAAAAACTCCAATAAATGTACACATACTACATGTATACTTCTCTGAGGACCTGTTTGTATAACTCATGTTAAAACCACACACTACAGAAAACAAAGGACTTCTCCTGTCACAACATGTGTGACGTGCTGGGCTTCACGTTTTGATCGTTTAATGTGATCATTTGAGAATTTGCTTTCTCAGCATGATCATACAAACCACTGCCACATGCCTGAGGACTGTAGCACACTAATGCTAACACTTATGTGTACTTTTAATGCACAAATGTCTGAATAACCTGTGGAGTGACCATGGCCGGTCACATGTTTGTTGTTGAAAAATCGTATCCCTTTTTAGGACTGGAAAACCTGTGGACTGGTACTGGACACAAGGGCGGCACATTCCCTCGATGTTAGCTGTATTTACCCAATACGTTTGTATGTCTCACTAATTGCAGAGGTTTATTATTAAGGGAATAACCACAGACAAATGTAAATGTCCATTCACTCACCTTATCCACAGACCAGAGACCTCATGTTGGACCAGTTCAAACTCTCGGGCTTGTCGCTGTGAATAGGTCAGCTTGTAAATGTTGTTTAGTAGAGTCCGTTGCAAATGTCTTGTAATACTAATATATGATGTTTATCTCAAATGAATATATTTAATGACACGTGAAATGTTGTGGCTTTTGTGGTTTTTACGTTTCTTTTCTTTCTTTTTTTTACTTGGGTTGTATTTTCGTTGATCTGTAGATAATAAAAGTATGAACCGTTTGTACCCTGTTTGGCTCCTAAGTGACCAGCTAGAAGTGAATATTAATAAAAAATAAATAAAGATGTGTTTAAAAAATGTCATCTCGGCTTCATTTGTTGATCTTCTCCCAGTCACACACAAATTTTCATGCAGATATAAGCAAAGCAGGTGTCTTGCCCTATGACGCAACAACAGTATGCACACTGAAAATTGGGGCTAATGCTAATTTTGTTGCTAAAATGACACAGTAAACTGAATATACACATAAATAATTGTCTTTATTGAAAAGTCAAGTTTGTTTGTAGATTTTATGCTTTAATAAAGGTTAGCATTATTGACAGAAAGAGGTACTTTTTTAAAAGCAGAAGTTTTCCTCGTATTTGTAAAGTGTTTAAAATGTCAGTGACATCCTCCCACAGCTCCCTGTTCAGTGCTCGATCTGTCAGGATTGATTGATTTCAACACGACTCAGCAAAAACCTCATAGAGATCGAACTGGGGGGAAGTGACTTCTCTGACTGAGCAGAACACGCCTGGTGCTGTTTTGTAGAGTTCTGTAAAGAGCCTATTGATCCACCCACAACTAACAACTAGAGGGGCTAATCTCCCAGACAATTATTGATCCTTAAAGGGATAGTTGCTTTTTTTTTTTAATGTGAATCTGCATGGCATCCCCTTCAGCAGTGTCGTGCATCAACACTGACTTAACCCTGACAGTGTCCTCTGAGACAAATTCTGCTCCGGTTCTGGTGCTGACGAAAGTAGTTCCAGCAAGTTAGCAGGGACATTTTATAAAGCTTGTTTTTCTTCTCAAAACAATATTGTCACAATATATGTCCAAAAAGTGATATATTTGCGTCACCAAAAATTCAGAAGTCGTAATCGCTTGGTGCTATTTTCTGTCGATTTGTATCACTGCGCTTGCCTGGAAGAATCCATGACTCATCGCTGTACCAGCGGCGAGTCTGGTAACGCTTGGTCCAGAATGCGCTGCTGTTGCGCTTAGACAGACAGCTAAGTGAACCAATCAGAGAACAGTTAACGGACAGCGACGTGAACCAAGCCGGTAGGAAGCAATGCAAAAACATCTTTTTTGAAAAGAAAGGCCTCTAGAGCTGTAAGCTGCTGTGGTTTTAAGGAATCGATGTGTTTTAGGTCATTTAAGACCAATTTTACAGCTGAATGGAAGGGACATTGCGGGCAAAGGTGGGTGCACTGACGTCACCATCTTTGAACGAATCAGAATCGCGGAGTCCGTTGTTAACCGGGGGAGCGAGGGTGTCCAAATGGTATCGCGCTGTATAGCAAATACAGAGAGATATCATTTGGCTGGCCAGGTAATCACTGCGCATCTATTTGTATTATTAGCCTGTTCACTTACAAGTTCACTTACAAGTGACCAGGCTAATAATACTAATAGGCGCGCAGTGATACAAATCGACAGAAAATAGCACCAAGCGATTACGACTTCTGAATTTTTCACGGACTGAAAAATTTTGTGACGCAAATATATCACTTTTTGGACAAATATTGTTTTGAGAAGGAAAACAAGCTTTATTAACTGCCCCGGTAACTTACCGGAACTACTTTGTCAGCGCCAGAACCGGGGCAGAACTCGGCTCAGAGGACACTGTCAGGGGTAAGTCAGTGTTAATGCACGACACTGCTGAAGGGGATGCCATACAGGTGCACATAAAAAACAAAACAAACAAACAAAAAAAAAAAAAACGAACTATCCCTTTAAAGCTACTTTGTTTGATTTTTGAATATTTTTTTTTTTCACCAGTAGATTGCAGATCGACTAACCCACCTGGCCTTTGTTCAGACTCACCTGTGCTTTCTGCTCTTCTTCTGCCACACTATCAGACAGCAGTAAAGTAGATAACATCTAGTGGTGGTAGCTTCAGTGATGATAGCTTTAGAGCAGGGTATATCCTAGTTTATCCTAGTTTTTGGTAAATGCCTAAATTGTCAAACCCAGAGTTTATTGTAAAAAGCAGCAATGATTTTGGAATTCCATTTGAAGTTTGCCAATCAACCAACCAAAACCAGAAGGCATGTTTTTGATGAGAAGACAATGCAACATGATGAATAGCTCAAAATTTCAGATTATAACGTAGCCACATTCTTAAGACCAATTCTGACCAAGGCTTCACATCATCCTGGTGTAATTGTGCAATTGGCGAGCACAAGTCTACCATTAACTGTCCCTTCTCCCTCCAATTGCATATCCACCAACTGTTTTTACTGGCTGACATCTTGATGACTCTAATATGGCAAAAACATCTTAACCTTTGAGCTGGGGCAGTAGAGAACAGCCACAGCCCCTGGAACTGAACTTGGACTTACCCTGGAACTAAACTTTGACTAGAATTTGACTAAAACAAGTTCAGATCTGGAGTAAGCCATGATTAAACCGGGACAAGTGTGGCAGAATAAAAGTTTTAGTTTTTTTACAGATTTAGGATTTCATATGGATGACTGGAAATTCTTGCCTATATCCAATATCCAACATTTTATAGAATTCAATGTATCTTAAAGTGCCTATGACAGACCCGGGCATTTCAAGGCCCGGGGGCCAAATATGGCCCGCGAGCCGACTCTGACCAGCCCGCGAAAGGTTGCTTGGAATTAAGAAAATAAAACCTACTTTCAAAATTGTACATAATACATTTGTACTGATGCATTTGTACTGATGCATTTGTACTGATGATCATCTGTCGGACGTGCTTCACATCAGGTTCACAACATTAGGAACTTGCTTCGATACCTAGAGCGGACAGACACTCCGAGCACCAGGGCTGCCATTCGCGGCGCCAACTTGGTTGCAGAGTAGAAAAAGATGCAGTACAATCAGTGACAATTTAACAACATGTAATGACAGAAAAACAATTGGAGATATAACATAAGGTGATCTTTTTTGCTGGTAACATAAGGAAGGATGTGGGGGGGTCAGATTGGAAATCGATGAAATTGATTGAACCGAGAGCAGAGGTCAGACCTTTCTAAAGACAGGGAATTTCTACTATTATTTCTGTTTTCAGTGACAGTGTAAGAGTGGGTGCCATGTTTATGTAGAGTCCAGATAACAAACCACAGTTCGTGGCCTTGGAAGTGTTCATGCAGGGAGGCGAAGTCAAAACACAGATAACTATTGGAGCCACAGATTTTCACAGGAGAGAATTATCCAGGGGGGTTAATTTAGCATGATGAAATACATTTTTAGAGACCCAGGTAAATAATTTAGACTGAGCTCAAGTTGTGCCAGACCCCCATCTTCATATCGCCATGAAGATTCATGAGAGATCTCATTAGTTCCTCTTGGCGCACAGACTGCGCTGCGTTGGCTTTACACCTCAAACATGAACCTGACTTTGATGCACTTGTTAAAGGTCTTCCGAATGTGTCATGTTTCCATTTTCATGTCCATATTGTCTCAGTGCTGCTTACTATGCATGCGCTCCTCACAGCTGATCAGCCTAAGGGGGAATCCCCCTTCTACGCGATTGGCGGGCGCACGAGCTTGGCGGATTATGTTGATTTATACACGCCCTCGTGTGATTCGCCAAAAACTAGCATTTTTTAAATTAAAAATGTATGTTTTTAACGTCACTAATGCTGTTATCTGAAACATGGAGAGGCTTCTTCATGATCTCAACTAGCACATTATTCCAAAAAAACGAAAATCACAAATTTTGAAAAAAAAACAAAAACAACAACACAAAAACTGCTTTTACTGAGAATCTTAAATGCCAACATGAGGGCTCAGCTTCCGTGGTGCGACACATATTGTGACATATCTTGTATTATATTATTTGGCAAACAAAGACATTGTGGTGTCTTAATAGAAAGTTAAGAAAGTTAAACTCAGAAAACATTGTGGGGTTAATGTGAAAAAGAGTTACAAATGTTTCACATTTACCATTGTTTTGATTATTTTACCAAATAAATTCAGTTTTTATAAAACCTCACTCTCTCATTACTTAATAATAACACAGAACTTACCAGCTTCTGTAAACAATGCCATTTACTGATTTCAACATAGAAATAAAATTAATAACCAGAGTAGACTCCAAACTTTTGACCTGGCCCTCCATAATATTTTCTGCTTCTCATTTGGACCCTGGGGAAAAATAATTGCCCCCCTCCCCGCTCTAAATGTTCACAAAATTGTCTATGTGTAGAATCCCTCAGTCGTCCAGGTAGAATCCATGGCAAAAGGAGAAATTCATTTTGTCAACTCATCCGCAGCTCGTCCAGGAACTGAAGAATCGCCTTGTGAGCTGTGACACAAATTCAAATAAACTTTTGTCCAGTTGACAAATTGAATTTCTCCTTTTGCCGTCACACTTCTAGTTTAGATGCAAGTCAAAACTGTGTTGTTATTGTTTGTGAAATGTGGTGCAATAGCTCAGTCCCAATGACGCTGCACACATGAAGAAAAACAACTCCTAAATGGGGCAAATTATGTGGCTAGTTTATCCTGTCATATGCACTTTAAATGAATGACCAAATGATTATAAAACATTCAAAAATAAAGATTTACAACATCCTGGTGCTATTGTGCAACTGGCTAAAGCACGGCTCCTCTATTAGCTGACCCTTCTCGCTCCAGCAGACTCACTGTTTTTACTGGCTGTCATCTTGATGGCTCTCTAATATGGCAAACGCCGCTTAACCTCTGAACAGGGGCAGCAGAACAGCCCCAGCCCCAAAGGAAGCCTCCGCACCGGGCACTGTAGGGGCCATATATCACTGCCACGTCCACAGTCCAGCACACACAGAGCCCTCTGCGGAGTACTGGGCCCCCGCTGATGCCAGACCCTCCTGGCTAAGACAATACCATATGTGCTTTGGATCAGAGACATAGGTGATATCACTTTTTTAGTAATGGGAGTGTTTAACATTCGTACATGTGGTGGTGCTTATTGGGCGTAAAGTGGATGAGAGCAGGAGCCAGTACAAATGATCATGTATGCACCAGGACGGGCTGAGGTTCCAACGATGAAAAAAACTGGTAACGTTTCAAGGCACTTAGAAATCGTTCGCACAAGCACAGGCCGTGTCAAAACTGGAGCTCAACTTGGACTTAACTCGACACTAAACAGGGACTAGAACAGGACCAAAACAAGTCTAAATCAGGACTAAACCATGATTAAACCAGGACAAGGGGGGATGCATAGGGCACATTTGAGAGCTGTATCAGAGAGACTGGGCATCACCAACAACAACAACAACAACAACAACAACAACAACAACAACAACAACAACAACAACAACAACAATAATAATAATAATAATAATAATAATAATAATAATAATAATAATAATAATACAGTCATACCTCACCTTACGAAATTAATTCGTTCCAGAAGTGGTTTCGTAATGTGATTTTTTCGTAAGTAGAGTCGCAATGTAAAAGGCCTGATTCGTTCCAAGGCCCCAATACTACCCCCTAAACCCTGTTGGAGAGTGTATTTACAAGTGTATTTAGGTTTCGGGGGATTCGGGCGGCTGCGAAGCCGAGTGCGCATTATTTGAATTTTTGAGATTTCGCGTTTCATAACTTGAATTTTCTTTCGTATTCAGAGACGAAAATTTTACGTAAAAGCGTTTCGTAACTTGGATTATTCGTTATTTGGGTCTTTCGTAAGGAGAGGTATGACTGTAATAATAATAATAATAATAGTAATAATAATAATAATAATAATAATAATAATAATAATAATTAATGCTGTCAGGCGATTAAAAAAATTATCATAATTACAGTATTCGTAATTAATTAATCTAATTAATCGCATTTTAAGAGTGTGAGAGAGAGATTGAGAGAGAGAGGGAGGGAGATTGTGAGTGAGTGAGCGAACGAACGAACGAAGCCACTTTGCGACTGAGTTTGTCAGTTTTCAAGTGGTTGCTTTGTTAATTTGTTTCCCAAATTCTGCAAGCGTGGTTTGGTGGTTTGGTGAAGCGCGCTCTATCACCGGTAACAATGGAACATGTCCGGACGTGTTTATCGTTCAAATGATCCATCAGGCTGGAGCAGCTTCGGAGATCAGAAAATTCTTTTTGACAAAAGCTACAAATCGATGCGTTCTTGTTGATCTTGTTGATAAATAAACTTGCTGTTCAAAGGCCCTGGCAGCGATTTGTTGACCGCACGCCAAATTTAAAATGCAAGTGCATTGAATCGCCACTCATAATTAATTGTGTTAATTTTTATATCGCGTTAATTTGCAGTGTAATTAATTAATCTAATTAACGCGTTAAACTGACAGCCCTAATAATAATACAACACTAAAACAAGGACGGGACAGACAAAACAATAAAGAGTAGTAGTCCCGTGTGGGGGCTGTAGGCTGTGAGGAAAAGGTGTGTTTTTAGCAGTTTTTTGAAGGTGTTTAGTGAGTTTCTGATGAAGGGGGAGAGAGTTCCAGAGGGTGGGGGCGGCCATGGCAAAGGCTCGGTCCCCCAACATCCAGTACTTTGATTTGACTGGGGGAGTGAGAAGGTTAGAGTCGGCTAATCGGAGGCGGCAGGAGGGACGGTGGGGCTGGACGATGTCTGTGAGGTCTGGAGGAGCCTGGTTATGGAGAGCTTTGTAGGTGATCAGGAGGATCTTGAAATTGATGCACTGTTGGATGGGGCCAGTGAAGCTGTTGTAGAACCGGGGTGATAAGGTCTTGTAAGCAGGTATGGGTGAGGAGGCGAGCGGCACGTCAATTTCAATTTTAATATACAAATTGATGTAGATATAAATGCTTTGAATACATTGTAACTAAAAACTAAAAGTACACTGTTTTCAGATACAAATATATTGCTATTTGAAAAAAAAAAAAAGTTTGCATTGTCTTTTGCATTGTGACTTGGTTCATATAAAACACTTACCTGGCCAGCCAAATGATATCTCTCTGTATTTGCTATACAGCGAGATACCATTTGGACACCCTCACTCCACCCTCGCTCCTCCGGTTAACAACGAACTCCGCGATTCTGATTCGTTCAAAGATGGTGACGTCAGTGCACCTGCCTTTGCCCGCAACGTCCCTTCCATTCAGCTGTAAAATTGGTCTTAAATGACCTAAAACACATCGATTCCTTAAAACCACAGCAGCTGACAGCTCTAGAGGCCTTTCTTTTCAAAAAAGATGTTTTTGCATTGCTTCCTACCGGCTTGGTTCACGTCGCTGTCCGTTAACTGTTCTCTGATTGGTTCACTTAGCTGTCTGTCTAAGCGCAACCGCAGCGCATTCTGGACCAAGCGTTACCAGACTCGCCGCTGGTACAGTGATGAGTCATGGATTCTTCCAGGCAAATAAAACACATGTATTCACATAAATTATGTAAAAAGGTTATATTTGATCAGCTTTGATTAAAAAAGTTGAAATCTGGCATCATGCTGGCTGAGTGGCTAATACTCACGCTTTAAAATAAGAAGGTTCTGGGTTAGATTCCCAGATCTGCATGTTTTGCATGTCTTACATTTTTCTTCCTGTGTTTTGATGGATTTCCACGAGGCACTCCAGTTTCAACCATCAACCCAAAACAGGCACAATCTGTCTAATACTCCATCGAGAACTCCAGATGGATCCCTGGGCATGGCACTGTGGACCTTTGCCCCCGACAGGTTGCCCCAGTGGCATTAAAAGATGGGTTAAATGCAGAGGGGAAATTTACCTAGGGGGACGGTAAAGTGAACATTAAAGGGATATGCCACCCCCAGGTCAAATTTGGGCATCTCCCCACAGTCCAGAGACTAAAATAAGTGGTGGAAAGCGTTTTCCTGCTCACCCAGCCATTGTCCGAGTCTGTCGCCACTGACCACCGCGGTATCTGCAGCTACTCCGCCTTAGACTGGAGTCTAACGTCGCCAGAGAAAGATTTCGGCCAAAAGGAATTAATTTGCAGAATACAGTCGAATCACGCAGCACGCTGCCAGGGGAATCCCAGTTACGCACCGGGAAGGGAGTTCCCCTGTTGCACAACGTGGTGCGTGATTCGACTGTATTCTTACGCACTGGAAAATAGTTCCCACCCAAAATGACCAAGTCAAGCTCTCCGTGTTGATTTGCACATTTATTTGCACTCGATATGAATGCGCACTACACATAAAGTAATTGGGAAACGCCTCGAGCAAATTAATTCCTTTTGGCCGAAATCTTTCTCTGGCGACGTTAGACTCCAGTCTAACGCGGAGGAGCTGCAGATACCGCGGCGGTCAGTGGCGACAGACTCGGACAATGGCTGGGTGAGCAGGAAAACGCTTTCCACCACTTATTTTAGTCTCTGGACTGTGGGGAGATGCCCAAATTTGACCTGGGGGTGGCATATCCCTTTAAAGGGATAGTGTGTTTTTTTTTTTATGTGAATCTGTATGGGTTTCCTTCTAAAAGTGTTGTGCGGTAACACTGGCTTACCTCTGACAGTCTCGTCTCAGCCCGGTTTTGCTCGGGTTCTGGAGCTCACGTAAGTAGGTCCAGTAAGTTCGTGGGGACAGGAAATAAAGTTTGTTTTTCTTCGCAAAACAACATTTGTCCAAAAAGTGGTCTATATTTCCGACGATCCAGCTGCCTATTTCGCATGGTTCCCTTTTCTTCCGGAGTTGTATAACTGCGCGCGTAGCCTAGCCTGTAGCCTGTTCACTTGTAAACATCCGCCGTCGCCGTACCGCATCTGCTGTAACCATCCGCTTACGAGTCAACAGCTAATAGAGCTAACGCGGGCGGAGTGATACGAATCTAGAGAAAATATGCAAATGCAAATTAGGCTGCTGGATTTTTTCGGACAACTATCTGTGACGAAAATAAATATCACTTTTTGGACAACTGTTGTTTTGCGAAGAAAAACAAGCTTTATTTCCTGTCCCCGCGAACTTACCGGACCTACTTACATGAGCTCCAGAACCCGAGCAGAACCGGGCTGAGCCGAGACTGTCAGAGGTAAGCCAGTGTTACCGCACGACACTTTTAGAAGGAAACCCATACAGATTAACATTTAAAAAAAACACTCTGTCCCTTTAACCTTTATCTGGACTAGGTTGACAATTAACGCTTAATCATTTTGAGCCCTTTGTATCAGAACTGAGCGATTCCACACTGACATACACTTATAAAATATACAGCTCTGGAAAAAAATAAGAGACCACTGCAAAATGATCAGTTTTTCTGATTTTACTACTTATAGGTATGTGTTTGGGCAAAAGGAGTCTATAAACTACTGACAACATTTCCCCCAAATTCCAAATAAAAATATTATCGTTTAGAGAATTTATTTGCAGAAAATGACAAATGGTCAAAATAACAAAAAATATACTTGTTTTCAGACCTCAAACAATGCAAAGAAACAAGATCAAATTCATTTTAAAACAACATAATACTAATGTTTACACTTAGGAAGAGTTCAGAAAACAATTTTTGGTGCAATAACCCTTATTTTTAATCACAGCTTTCATGCGTCTTGACATGCTCTCCACAAGCCTTTCACATTGTTCTTGGGTGACTTTATTCCACTCCTGGTGCAAGAACTGAAGTAGCTCAGCTTTGTGTTTGTGTTGGAATTCAACAGACGCTGGAATGGAACGGCTGTAATACATGTAGAGATGCTGATTTCAGAAGAAGAAAAAAAATGCAGTGGTCTCTTATTTTTTTCCAGAGCTGTATACATCTGAAAATGTTTAAATTTCTTGCTTCACTTTGTTGGCATATTAGACTAAAGAGATACAGACAGGATTATGGATATCTTATTTTGTTTTTGAGTAAACTAGATCTTAATATTAGAAATGAATTTGAATAAGGCTTAAAATTGGATGTCAACAACACAAATTCTTCTGCGCAATCTGGCAAAATCTTAAGTACAAATTACAAACTCTTGTGAATAAAAGCTACTTATACCTCATGCATTTTTCTCCCATGCTTTATGAGTAAATTAAAGGTCCTATTTTATGCAAAATGTACTCTGGAGTTGTGTTTTGTTTAATTCACATGTTTGAGTAACCGTTTATTACTCGTCTACATCTCCAAAGCTCAAAATGTGATGTCTCGTAGTGGTAGTTTTCAAGTTAAAGCTACATTTTACCTTTACTTTAGTACAGATTCGAAATTCCAGGAGTGAAATTACATGTAGAGATGCTGATTTCAGAAGAAGAAAAAAATGCAGTGGTCTCTTATTTTTTTCCAGAGCTGTATTAATAGGTCAGAATACTGTTTTGTTGTGGTGTTGTTATTCAACACCAAACACATGACTGTTGTCTGTCCAAAACCATAAGATTAAAATGCTAAGTTGTTCTTTCAAAAAACAGTGAATCTACATCGTATCTGTCAGAACTGATCAAATCCTAGTCCAAAAAATCCCTTATACTCATCTGTTTCTCAGTGTGTGCTCAGTTTGCCCAGGGTGCGATGGAACCATACGTGATGAGATGAGGATGGAACAACAAACAGTAGCCTCAGAGTTCCGGGGAACATCCTTTGATGGTGCACACAGCGGAGCGCTTGGACAGTCGCCTTTCCACGCTCTATGGAACTTTCCACTTGGCCGGGCCCTGGTGCTGCTCAGCCTTTGTCATGATGTTACTCCTCGGAAAACCACGGTGCTGCGGAGATGGAATATGGTGCAGTGAATGTGACAGGAATTCAGGAAATAGTTGAATGTTTTCTCAGCAGTTCTTTCAGTTAAAATCATGTTTCTGGCCACACATCGAGAAATTTATGGTGTGTTTTGACCTATTTTAAGGTTAACGCGTGAGAAATGATTACGCCTACTCACGGGAAACACATTCTCTGGGATGGGCGGTAGATCGGTTCCAGGATCTGTATCGGCCAATACCGACACAGTTTCTTCAATATCGCTTTGATATTTCCAATTTTTGCAGAGACAAAATGGAAATGGAGCAGTGTTTGTCTGTATGTTACAAACATGTTACAGATTTACAGACATTTACGGATATTTTATATCTCAGTGAAACATCTTTTGTTATTATGATAATTATTATCTTCACCTAGAAGCCACGGGTCATTCATTTGAGGACAGTGAGGTTCAGATCTTAGCCAAGGAAAAGAATTGGTTTGAGAGGGGAGTTAAAGAGGCTATTTTTGTCAAAAAAGAGAATCCTTCTCTGAACAGAAATGGTGGAGTCAGACATAATTTGCATCCCATCTACAATTCCATTCTTAAACCCAGATCAAACAAACAGGGAAACAATAGGGCTAGCCAGGTCAGGGCCAGAGGTGTGAAAAACAGGCGTGTAGGGATGAATAGAGATCGTTAGCGAGACGCCAAAGAAACAAAACACGGAAACCAATGAGATAGTTCCGGAAAGTAGTTAGCTAGGTAGCTCCTCCCTACAGCAAGATATAAGCAAGTGTCTTACCAGTATTCTTATTAGAGCTGACAAAGCCTCTCGGATGAGCGGCGAAACGTTTTCAACCAAACAAACTTTGTCCAGTTGACAAATTGAACTTCTCCTGTTATCATGGATTCTACCTGGACGACTGAGGGACTTTTCACGCATCTTTTGTTATTATGTTATTTATTACAATAGTGAAAGGTTAAAGAATCTGTTATTACCAACAGCAGCAGGCCAAATATTGGATCTCGGCTCAAAAAAAATCAGCCCATGCCTAGAAAGAACATTGCAATAGAGTATTATCAGGCATGGTTTGGACCTAGTTTAGAACTGGTTTACACCCGGCTTTAATTGCAGTTTAGTCCCGGTTTAGACCTGGTTTAGTCCCGGTTTAGACCTGGTTTAGACCCGGTTTAGACCTGGTTTACACCCGGTTTAGACCCGGTTTAGTCCTGGTTTGGACCTGGTTTAGACCTGGTTTAGTCCCGGTTTAATCCTAGTTTAGTCCTGGTTTAGTCTGGGTTTAGTCCTAGTTGAGACCCGGCTTTAATCACAGTTTAGTTCCGGTTTAGACCTGGTTTAGTCCCGGTTTAGTCCTGGTTTAGTCTTGGTTTAGTCTGGGTTTAGCCCTGGTTTAGACCAGGTTTAGTCTTGGTTTAGTCCTGGTTTAGTCTTGGTTTAGACCTGGTTTAGTCTTGGTTTAGTCCTGGTTTAGACCTGGTTTAGTTCTGGTTTAGACCTGGTTTAGTCCCGGTTTACACCCGGTTTAGTCCTGGTTTAGTCCTAGTTTAGACCTGGTTTAGACCTGGTTTAGACCCAGCTTTAATTGCAGTTTAGTCCCGGTTTAGACCTGGTTTGGTCCTGGTTTAGTCCTGGTTTAGTCTTGGTTTATTCTGGGTTTAGTCCTAGTTTAGACCTGGTTTATACCTGGTTTAGACCCGGCTTTAATCACAGTTTAGTCCCAGTTTAGACCTAGTTTAGACCTGGTTTAGACCTGGTTTAGTCTTGGTTTAGTCCCGGTTTAGACCTGGTTTAGTCCTGTTTTAGTTCTGTTTAGTCCTGGTTTAGGCCCCTGCTGTCAGCTAATCTGTCCCTTTGATGCAGAAATAATAGGATAATATGACTCACCCCATAAGAACACGGTCACTCCGTTGTAACAGTTTGCCGTGTTAATTTGCGTATTCACGTGTATGCGCGGGTCGCGTATATCCACGGACTTTAAATGACTGAAACATGCATGGATAATATCTCAAACCTGGCATGATTTTGATGAGGAGACATTGTTATAAACATGGTAGAAAGCTCAAAAAAGTTGACTTTGCCTACCACCTAATCTTTAAATAAATAAAGTCAATTATCGCTAATATTTTATGCTTCAGTGGATAAATTCTACTTCGCCTCAGTTTGTATGTTAATGCGTGTAGGTTTAGTCCCATGTAAGCTGGCCGAGGCCCCACTCCTCATGACTCCAATCAGACCTGCTCCTATACACCCAGGTCCATTAGAACGCCCTGGCTTATTAACCGGCGTCTTTAACTCCATCCTACAGAATGCATCCAAAAGCCAAGTGGCCTAATCCTGTATGGAAATGTTAATGAGAAAAAGAGGACTATACGCTCTGATTTAGGCCTCTCTAGTGGGCGCTTTGTGTTTCGATCCCATAAGCCAGAAATACAGCTTTTGAACCGGAGAGAGTGAAAGAGCGAGAGAGGAAGGAGAGGAGGGGGGAGTTGTGAGCACTTTGGAGGTGTTAATGTCCAATGCAGAGCCCCGTAATGCGTCGGGAATCCTATACGCTTTGGCACGTACTGCTCGGACCGTATCAAGTGGCTCCTTAAGCTAAAGGTGTCCGGGCTTTGTGCTCTTCATGCTAATGGTGTGAATGAAGGCTGCTAAGAGGAGGGGGTTTCAATGCAGCATTTGGGGGAGCATGTCGAGCAGAGGGGGATGGAAATGGAAATTACACACATGCATAAGGTCTAAAAAAACATAATTATTTTATTTTAAACAATGCCTTTCCTAAGGTCTAATAATTAACCGCAAAGTGTTTGAAAACGCTCCACGTTTCATAACTTTCAGAAGTCAGAGCACATCGCGGTAACGCTATGGAATTGGAAAACCAGTCTCATTTCTCCCCTAAAACTGGATTTACACTCACACTTACACATTTGCACATACTTAGACTTAGACAAACTTTATTGATCCACAAGGGAAATTGTTATGGGTACAGTAGTAGGGTAAAAAGAAAAGAAAAAAAATAGATGGAATAGCAACCAAAGAGCAAGAGACCTGTGTCAGATGAGACATAATTATATACATAAAAATAATGATAAATAAAATATATATGTACAATCAGATTTACATAGAGAAGTAGTAGTCAAATATAAAATACAATATCAAATAAGATGTACAATACCAGCTGTATACAGTTGTAGGGAGTGTTATATTATCTGTTACATAAGGGTGAGTTGTTGTACAGTTGTAGGGAGTATTATCTCATCTGTCCCTCTTTGGTCTGGTGCAGTGGGTGAGCAGGAGTGTCCATGATGGAGAGCAGTTTGTCCAGTGTCCTCCTGTCCCTCACTGTGACAAATGTCTCCAGCTCACAGCCGATCACGTGGTCAGCTTTACGGATCAGTTTGTCCATCCGTCCAATGTCTCTTTTACTGGTGCTGCTCCCCCAGCAGACCACAGCGAAGTCCAGGGCGCTGGCCTCCACAGACTGGTAGAAGATCTCCAGGAACTTACTGCACACATTGAAAGACCTGAGCTTTCTCAGGAGGTAGAGTCTGCTCATGCTCTTCTTGTACACAGCATTACAGTTGTCCCTCCAGTCCAGCCTGTTGTCCACATGGATGCCGAGGTACCTGTAGCAGTCCACAATCTCCACCTTGTGACCCTTGATGGTGATGGGCTCCATACAGGCCAGGTTTGGCACATACTTTAATTGGGTTACTTGCAGATTTACAAATACTGTGTACTGCAGTGTGTATTTGAACAAGGCCTGATCCGGTCAGTGCTACAGGTGCATTGATTCTAATCTCCCTGTGCAAGTCTCAAATTGCTTCTTACAGGCCTCTGGAGTAGATTTGAGTTGTATCAATGACTGGATAAATAGTAAATAGTCAATATTCTGTTGTGTCTAATTTTTAGCATAGAAACACATTTTCAAAGTTTGTTCCCTTTTTCCATTAACCCTTCCAGACCAACAGTACAATACAATACCTGGGAAAATGTCTTATATAACCACACTTTCCAAACCAAAAAATATAAAAACTTATATTTTTTTTCCCTTGAAAAGGTGAGCATATTTCCGGCATTATCCTACATCACACACACGCTGTGTGATGATGTAGGGAAAAAGAGTGTCTAATAGGAACTTTGTGTGTGTTTTTGTGTGCATGCAGTCTATGTCCTGTACTTGACAGAAGCAGTTTCCATGACTGGCACCAGTAAAGTAATGGGACAATTGCACATTTTTGTTTTGTTTTGAGGGCAATAAGGATATTTTTAGTTCATCCAAGGTGCTTCTTCAGTTCAGAACTGAAACTGCTGCGAAACGCACTCGACCAAATAAACTATTGTCCAGTTGAAAAATTGAATTTCTCTTTTTGCCATACAGACTTGATATTTTGCACTTTCGTAGCTTAGGCCCTAAATTAAGCATTTTCTTTATGTTCAAAAAGCTGTTGATACATGTTTGCTGTGTATTTTGTCCATCCATCCATCCATCATCTTCTGCTTTTCCATGATGGATGGATGGATGAACAAAATACACAGCAAACATGTATCAACAACTTTTTGGCCATAAAGAAAATGTGTATTTTGTATGAGTGTGAATTTTATTTAGTTTTTTTCCTTTCTTTCCTTTTTTTCCCCATTTGTATTTCTGTTCCTATAGCTTTTATTACAGCCATGACACAACTACAGCATGCAGATTGTAAAATAACAGGTTGTACTGAAAAAAGGATGTATAACACTTCATTAGGGGGTAAAGAGGGGAGTTTTAATAAAAAAACAAACAAACAAAAAAACAGACGAGGACAAATGTACTAAAATTGCCCTTAGGTCTTGTATGATGTGAAACCCCAGTGGAAATGAGCTCATTTGAAAATAGGAAAGTCAAAGCCACACCTGGGTGGAGATAGATATGTTTTAAACCATACTGTGGAAGATTATAGTCAAAGGAACAGTATTTCCATGGAAACGAGGAAGAGGAGGCTGTCCTTCAGGCAAGTTTGAGGAGATACACGTGTTTTTCTTTGTTTTAAGTGCAATAAACACATCAGTAATAACGAAATACATCCTTTTATGTTAGTCTATTTTTCTGCCAAAAACTTACATGGGGGGCTTAATTATATTTATGTACGAGTATGTGATAATGGGGTTCCTCATATTAAAACAGCGCTGACATGATTTCATTTGCGAGCACATCCTAACCCGGCTTGTTGTGTGGCCTTCAGGTCCCGGCAGAACAGTAAAGGTGTAAAGTGCCTGAAGTGATGATGTTTCAGTATTGCAGACAGTCTCGATAGTCTCGTAACCATCTCTGCCGCCGCCTGTTAGCCCAATCCAGGGGCAAAAACAACACGGAAATAACAGTAAATCTTTATCCTTTAAGGGCCCTTACTACGCTCAACTTTTTTTTGGCTTTTTAGTTGCTATTCCCTCATGAAAAATAACCTCGAGTTGTATGTCTGACTGATCCTCCATGGTCACCTTCTCAAGACACTCCGTTTCGCTTGAAAAACTATTAATCTTCATTCTTTTTAAAGACATACTGTGCCAACAATTTAGAAAACAAAACTGGAGAACAAAGTAAGTATAGAGCAGTGGAAACATTATGATTACATGATTAGAGCAACAATGTCTTCACTACAAGGGTATAAAGTAAGGTTGTACACGACTAAATAAATTCTTGGTTGACTAAAGACGTCCTTCTGATCGATTAGTCGACTAAAAATGAGGCGTGGCAGCAGCTCTCCAAACTAGAACATGTCTCTGCGTATCTGACCCAAACTGCTCTCACAAGAAAAGACTACACCTACACGCAAGTTCATACAAAAAAAAAAAAAAAAACAGTACCTAGAAGATAATGTATTTATATAAAGACAGATTCTATTTGTGAATCATGAGTTTAAGGTGACTTTTTACATTACCCTAACCCTAAAAACGGTAAATACCAGAACCAAATCTAACTCACCAACTCCTTTCTGCTGTTGTCCCATAGAAATCCTTATGATCTAAATAAAACAGTTAACTAATACAAATTGTGGTTGACTAAGACACGATCAACCAATTTATGGACTAAATGACAAAAGGACTAGAGCCATAGTTACATGAATGAATTACAATAAATACAAATACAACATGGGTAAAAAGTCTAAATTGGCTATTGCTCTTTCCTATGCATATAGATACAATATGTATATATATATATATATATATATATATATATATATATATATATATACAGGGGGTCCTCGGGCTACGACGGTCTCGACTTACGACGTTTCGTGGTTATGAACGCGCCACCATAAAAAAAAAAAAAATTACGCGTCATTCCGTCTTACACGGTTTAGCGTGGTAAGCGACGTAAACAAACGCGAACGGCGCGCGGTGCACGGTGGAAGAATACGCTCTGTTGTGGTTGTAGGAAGAAGACGGCCTCGTGCGTGCCCAATGTGGGCGGAAGTACCTGATGTGGGCTCTGATCTGCTCCTATGAAAGCGGCAGTGATAACCAAGCAGCGTAGTGGTCTAATTATTGAGATGGAAAGGTTATTGGTGCTTTAGTTGGAAGATCAAAATCAAAATCCGACTTACGACGAAATTCGGGTTACAACGCGTCTTAAGAACGGCTCAACGTCGTAACTCGAGGACCCCCTGTATATATATATATATATACATATATATATATATATATATATATATATATATATATATATATATATATATATATATATATATATATATACATATAACACACATTGTATTTTATATGCATATTTAAAGCTACATTATGAAACTTTTTAGTAGAGGGTCTAACACCTGCTCGACCTTAGGGAGGAGTTATTCATAGCCGAGGATGTTCCATGGCATTAAAGCTCAAATCTAATTTGCATTGATTTTGTTTGTATTTACTTTTAATAACTTATAACATGCGTTCTTAAAGGGATATGCCACCCCCAGGGCAAATTTGGGCATCTCCCCATAGTCCAGAGACTAAAATAAGTGGTGGAAAGCGTTTTCCTGCTCACCCAGCCATTGTCCGAGTCTGTCAGCACTGACCGCCGCGGTATCTGCAGCTACTCCGCCTTAGACTGGAGTCTAACGTCGCCAGAGAAAGATTTCGGCCAAAAGGAATTAATTTGCTCGATGCGTTTCACAATTACTTTATGTGTAGTGCGCATTCATATCGAGTGCAAATAAATGTGCAAATCAACACGGAGAGCTTGCCTTGGTCATTTTGGGTGGGAACTATTTTCCAGTGCGGAAGAATACAGTCGAATCACGCACCACGTTGTGCAACAGGGGAACTCCCTTCCCGGTGCGTAACTGGGATTCCCGTGTCAACGTGGTGCGTGATACGGCTGTATTCTTCCGCACTGGAAAATAGTTCCCACCCAAAATGACCAAGGCAAGCTGGGTGAGCAGGAAAACGCTTTCCACCACTTATTTTAGTCTCTGGACTGTGGGGAGATGCCCAAATTTGACCTGGGGGTGGCATATCCCTTTAAGTGTGGAGTGAACAATGAACTGTAAAGGGCTTTGGGTGTCTTGAAAGGTGCTATGTAAATGCAATTAATTATTATTAGGGCTGTCGGTTTAACGTGTTATTTAGATTGATTAATTAAATACACTGCAAATTAACCATCAATCAATCAAACTTTATTTCTATAGCACCTTCCAACAACCAAAGCCAACCAAAGTGCTGTACAACATTAAAAACAAGATAAAAAACAATAAACATCATACAAATAGGTCAACAACAAATTAACGCATTATATAAAAATGAACACAATTAATTATGAGCAGAAATTCAATGCGCGTGCACTTTAAATTTGGTGTGCAGTGAGCAAATCTCTGCTCGGGCCTTTGAACGGCGAGTTTATTTATAAAAAGAACGAAGACGGGAACAACAAGAACGCCATGATTCTGCGCTTTTGTAAAAAAGAATTTTCCGATCACCGAAGCTGCTCCAGCCTGACAGATCATTTGAACAATAAACACGTCCGGACAAGTTCCATTGTTACCAGTGATAGAGCGCACTTCACCAAACCACCAAACCACGCTTGCAAAATTTGGGAAACGAATGAGCAATGCGACCACATGAAAACTGACGAAATCAATCGCAAAGTGGGTTCGCTCGATCGCTCACAATCTCTATCTCTCTATCTCGCTCTCTCTCTCACACTCTTAAAATGCGATTAATTAGATTAACTAATTACAAATCCTGTAATTAATTTGATAATTTTTTTAATCGCCTGACAGCACTAATTATTATTATTATTAATTATTATTACTGTGAGTGTCGTCACCTCTCCATAGATCAGACCTGTAACTTGGCCTGGTGGTGTCACCTGCGTGTCTCCATGGTATGTTTAATGCCATAATACTGAACATTACAAGAAAAACTATAAGATCTTCATGAAGACAAGCAGATGGCAGAAGCTCAACCAGAAAAAAAAGTTACATAGTGGACCTTTAAACCATACTTGAGAACATGATAAAAGGAGAAATTCAATTTGTCAACTGGACAAAGTTTGTTTGGTCGAAAACGTTTCGCCGCTCATCCAAGAGGCTTCGTCAGTTCTGGTTCGAGTGCTGATGGACACTGCTTATATCTAGCTGCAGGGAGGAGCTCACTACACTGAAATTATTCTGAAACTATCTCAACTAATTTGTTTTTGAGATTCTCTCTTTTGTTTTTTGAATTTCTCTGGCGTCTAGTTTAGCGTACCTATTCACCCTAACGACCGTCTCCACACCTCTGGCCTTGACCTGTCTGCCCTATTGTTTCTTTTGTCTGTTTTGACTTTGGTTTGAAAATGGAATTATAAATGGGAGACAAGTTATGTCTAACTCCCCCATTTCTGTTTAAAGAAGGATTCTCTTTTTTGACAAAAATAGCCTCTTTAAAGGAAAAGTAAAAAAATTTTACAATCTGAGCCTTCTTTCGGCAATAAAACAAGTAGTTTTATTCACCCATAGCAGTTTGGTGTCAATTGGAGCAGTATCGCAGAAGTTATGTTGTAGCCGTTCTGTTCTTCTATGATCCCGTATCCGTTAGCATGAGTGCTCGGGGCACTGCTTTGCGCTCTCCAAATAACACAAACTTTAGCACTTTTCAAATCACAGAAGATCGCTGTGTCAGGGTAGACTTTTAGTAGATTCCAAAACAGCCTGAAACCCGATATCGCAACAGAAAAGTAAAGTCCAAAGCGGTGTTAGCTTCTTTCGGACTAGCGGTGTTTACAAAACAGCTGAGTTCACGCATGCGCACTGTCCTCTCTGATGACGTCATCAAATGAAACTATAGCTGCATATCGGGTTTCAGGCCGTTTTGGAATCCACTAAAAGTCTACCCTGACACAGCGATCTTCTGTGATTTGAAAAGTGCTAAAGTTTGTGTTATTTGGACACCGCAAAGTAATGCCCCGAGCATATGATACAAGCACCATGTTAACGGATACGGGATCATTAGTAGAACAGAACGGCTCCAACATAACTTCTGCGATACCACTCCAATTGACACCAAACTGCTATGGGTGAGTAAAACTACTTGTTTTATTGCCGAAAGAAGGCTCAGATTGTAAAAAAAACGTTAGTTTTCCTTTAACTCCCCTCTCAAACCAGTTCTTTTCCCTGGCTAAGATCTGAACCTCACTGTCCTCAAAAGAATGGCCCGTGGCATACTTGAGAACATTCTCCATGGAGATAGACTCTATGTCATATTGTGGAACATTATAGCCAAGCAAGAGTCAGGTTTAAAAGTTACACATGTTTAAACTAGAGATCAACCAACATGTTTTTTGTTTTTGTTTTTTTTTCATGGGTGACGCCGATACTGATTGTTTAGAATTTCATTTCATTCATTTTTATTCATTTCGAGCAGGTCAACACAAGGAAATAAATACATGTAACCAAAATACAGTCAAATACATTTGGTATTTTTTGCTCGAAAAGGAGTGGGAAGAAGAAAACTTATTGAATCCCACCTCTGTCTTCCAAAACATAACTTAAATTATTGGTTTAGCTTCCATGTCAGTTCAGTTGAAAAACACAAAAACAAAACAAAGGCAAATTCAATTCTTGTACAAAAGAAAAAACAACTTTTGATCAGGGACAATAAATTACACATACGGTGTTTCTATCAGGAACAAGTAAACATACCAGCAATGGTAAGCACAAAAAATACCAACAATGGTAACACAACTACAATAACACACATACATAATACCAACGATGGTGAGACAACTGCAGATACCAAAGCACAAAACTGATACAGAAAAATGCTATTTGACGATTCATTCAAACTCGTCTCTCTGTATTCAGAGAAACCAATAAGCCAGTCGGTTCTGTCGAAATTTTTGGCCTGATATATGAGGCCGATTTTGATTATTTTCCCCAAATGATATAATATAAATTTAGCATCTATCTCTACTTTAAACAGCCTAAAAAGAAGTTAATATACTGTAAGACATTTTAAGTTTGAGCTTTATGCATTATAATGTAAACTACAACCCAAATCACACCATACATTCAATTATCCTGTTATTTTACCTCATCTTGGATTTTACTGACTTTTTGAGGACCATTTAAAAGATAGGATATTTTGTTGTAAATTGCTACGGCAACCATTTATATTTTTCATACATTCACCATGCATTATTATTTTACCTACAGCTCTAGAAAAAAAATAAGAGACCACTGCAAAATTATTTTACTACTTATAGGTATGTGTTTGGGCAAAAGGAACATTTTTGTTTGAGTCTATAAACTACTGACAACATTTCCCCCAAATTCTAAATAAAAATATTATCGTTTAGAGCATTTATTTGCAGAAAATGACAAATGGTCAAAATAACAAAAAAGATCCATGTTTTCAGACCTCAAACAATGCAAAGAAACAAGATCAAATTCATTTTAAAACAGCATAATACTAATGTTTACACTTAAAAAGAGTTCAGAAATCAATATTTGGTGCAATAACCCTTATTTTTAATCACAGCTTTCATGCGTATTGGCATGCTCTCCACAAGTCTTTGACATTGTTCTTGGGTGACTTTATTCCACTCCTGGGGCAAGAACTGAAGTAGCTCAGCTTTGTGTTTGTGTTGGAATTCAACAGACGCCAGAATGGAATGGCTGTAATACATGTAAAGATGCTGATTTCAGAAAAAAATGCAGTGGTCTCGTATTTTTTTCCTTGGATTTCACTGACTTTTTGAGGACTTCTCACCGTTTAAAAGACAGGATATTTTGTTTTAAATTGCTACGGTAACCATTTAAATTTTTCATCATTCTGAAACCCACGGATATAATAGCAGCCCAAACGTGACCGAACAAGTTTACTACGCCAGACCGTACGTGCCTTTTAATTTAGCGCCGCTCATCTGCATTGTCATTTAATTAGCTGCGAGCATTGTACAATTTGACAGACATCACAAAGACACTAAGAAATGCCTTTTGCTCCTCTACTCTCCTCTTTCACTCCATCGCTCTCTTTCACTCCAGGGCCCCTCTCCCCCTCGCCGTCATCTCATCCAAACACATTCATATCTGGAACTCCTGGCTTCAACAAAGTGCAAAGTTACTCGGGCCATGGGATCTTCAAATAAAGCCTCAGCCGGCTGTCATGGCGACCAGGAAGTGGAATTAAGTGCCGTATTAGCTGACCTTCCTTCTTCTTGTTTGTCCCCAACATGGCCGCCCTGTAACCACGGTCTCAACGCGCCAAACAATGTGGGCCCTGGTTTTCCCTCACCGAAAAAACACCAAGTTTTTTTTTCCGCGTTTTGTTTACTTAGCAAACACAAGCCTAGCCAACCACTCAGGGCTCCCACATGGTGCAATCACTTATTCTATAGCTATTTTTCTTTCTAGTCTTCGTGAAACGGTTGCCAAGGTTCAAGCGCGGGTTTCGTAGAAGGTATCGGACAGTTCTAGGTCAACTGAAATGTACGAGGCCCACGTAAATGTTCAGAGAAGAGTTAGCGCTAGAGCAATGCTTTTTTTTTTTTTTTGGTTCAGCGCTGAAGGTTTGTAGATTGGTCGAATGTCAAGCAATGTTTTTTAAAAATTATAGCATATTAAATGTGCAGTGTAGGGCTGAGTGGTATACCGGTGCATACCGAATACCGGTGTTTTTTTTTTTAACGATAAGAATTTTTCATTTCCCGCAATACCAGTGAGTGTCTGCGTACAAAACGTTGGGAACACAGAGCGGCGGAACGTTGCGCCGGGGAACTGTTTTAGTCCTATTGAGAAAGGAGCTTCTTTCTTTTCTTTCTTTTCTTTCTTTATTTCATTCGTTAAAACAAAACAAAAAATAACAGATGCAACACAATTGCATCTATACAATAACTCAAATATGAATGAAAAGGGAACAGAAAGAAGCATAAGCTTATGATATCTGCCCCTTATCAACTCAAAATTATATTACAACTAAATATTATATATTACAAAAAAAAATATTATTATTATTATTATTATTATTAATAATAATAATAATAATAATAATAATAAAACAATATTTTTACTGCGCAGTACTACTATATCTTTTCATTAAATCAAGGAGATGATTAAAGCTCTAGACCCAGATATGTTTTACCAAGTCCAATTTTCTGCAGTAATTATTCCCTAAATTATTAGGAAATGGGGTTAACACCTAGTCATGCATGAAAAAAAAAAAAAAACGTCAAATACCGTGATACCGGTAAAATTTTGAAAAATACCGTGATATCAATTTTTGGTCATACCGCCCAGCTCTAGTGCAGTGTGTAACTTTTCTGGTAGAGCGTTCATGAAATGCTTTTCTCTGTGGAGATGCTATTGATTTGTCAGTTTCACAGCATGTTAGTAACTTTTCTATCTTAATGGAGACCATTACAGACCAAGTTACAGGTCAGATCTGTGGAGCTCACAGTCAGAATGCCTGTGTTTGTAGAGATTTTTGAGCTACTAGATGTAATTTAGAGCTAGAACTAGACTTTAATTTCATACTGTTGAACATTCCCGGCAGACCAGTTATATTTCCATAGAAACAAGCAGGTGACGGATCCCCAAACGAAAAGTTACATAGTGGTACATCCAAACTGATGTCTGTGTTTTTTATACAGAGGGATAACGGTCACCACTCCCTTTGTTGTGTCTCGAGCCAGAACCAAAGATGATCAACCAATTTAAGTGACAAATCTGAAATGAAGGAGCTCATTAGTCGTCTATCATTTAGAACAATATCATATTTTTAAGACAAGAACCTCCACTTTTCACCCTGCTGACACGTTGGTACTGAAGGTTGTTGTGCAGTCGTGTGTGTGGAATGGAATGGAATGGAAAGCTTTATTGTCATTGTAAATAACGAGAACCTTCGATCGAAAAGATCGAAAAGGACGGGTCCATGGACCTTAAAGCAGCCAACAGGGGGCGCTAACGTCCCTCCTCTCTCCTCAGCGATACAAGAACATAAACAGAATAGAAAATGCAGATACAATCACAGTCGTCACAAACACATATGACGTAATACAGTGGAACGGTAAACACTGAGGTCTTTTTTTGCTTGGAAATACATTACGGGGGGGGGGGGGGATGTAAAATAGAGAAATATATTATTGACAAACTGAGGTGGCAGACTATGTGAGAGGGGAGAGTGTTTTTATTTTAAAAAAGCTATATAAAGATGTGACCATCAGTTCACGAACAACTGATGGTCACATCTTTATATAGCGCTTTTCCACCTTCAAGGCACCCAAAGCGCTTTACAACAAGGAACCACTCACCCATTCACACACACATTCACACACCAGTGTACGCAGACAGAGGTGGGGTTAAGTGTCTTGCCCAAGGACACAACAGCAACATTCATCTGTGGGAGCTCGAATCATACCAACCAACCTGTGTCAGTGGATCTGACCGCTCAACCACTGATGTTTCTTATGTGAAGAGCGGGATTTGAACCAGTGGACAAACGCTCTACTAACTGAGCGACTGCCGCCCCTGATGGATCTCATCACCAAGGGCGACGAGAGAGGAAAGAGGCAGACCTTCTGACCGCGTGGTTCAGAGACAATAACCTCCAGCTGAATGTCAGCAAGACAAAGGAGATTGTTGTCAACTTTTATAGAGGCCACACCCAGCACCCGCCACTGACCATCGACGGTGCTGCTGTGGAGAGTGAGCAGCATGGAATTCCTGGGGGTGCACACAATCTGTTCAGCCTCCTGGCCTCTGGGAGCCTCCATTCCTGCACCATTGCTGACTAACAGCTTCATCCACCAGTCTGTTAGGATGCTGAACTCTCTCCCCTCTCTACCCACCAGCCTGCCAGAAAGCCCCCCTGACTTCCACCCAAAAAACTGTCTTGTGTCTTGTACTATATGCCTTTTGCACTATTTACAATTTATTATTTATTTATTATGCATGGGATAATGAGAAACATAATTTGATTCTTTACATGATCTGTGTATGAAGAATTGATAGTAAACTTTAAGAAGATCAAGTGCATCAATGGATATTTTAGTGTAAGATCAGGTGCTTCTCTTGGATCAAATCAAAGATCAAAATATCAAAGTCAGCTTTATTGTCAATTCTGCCATATGTGTTCAACACAGTAAATCGAAATTTAGTTTCTCTCTGGCCAAGTAGTGCAAAAAGACAATACAAAATACAATATAAAGACAAAACAAACAACACAAACTATCTGAGACAAAAAAATCTAAAATTCAGAGTCTAAAATCTAAAA
Source organism: Paratrypauchen microcephalus (assembly GCA_036785185.1). Classification (NCBI taxonomy): domain Eukaryota; kingdom Metazoa; phylum Chordata; class Actinopteri; order Gobiiformes; family Gobiidae; genus Paratrypauchen; species Paratrypauchen microcephalus. Next base: position 1,048,079 of record JAVJIX010000212.1, on the reverse strand, counting down.
TCTAAAACAGTGCAAAAGAACAAATAAATACCAATTTACAGATGTTCAAAATGTGCAGTGTGCATCACAAATGTGCAATGGAAGATACAGCAGTGAACTGGTAATGTGCAATAGAATGTGCACTGAAAGTAAATGTTAAGGATAAATGTGCAACAGTAGTAAAACCAGAGCAAGTGGACAAGTGAATATCAGTAAAATAGCAAGATCAGTATCATATCATACTAGTAGAGGGCTTAAATAAAACTGAAAATCTTTTAGTACAAGCAGGACCGAAGAAAATTTTGAAAATTTGAAATTTATGCTACGACACAAAGAGGCTGATCTTGGTATTTCAAAACATACATTCTTATTGTGAGTGAAGTCACCTCTCCATAGATCAGACCCGTAACTTGGCCCGGTGGTGTAACCTGTCTCTATGGAATGTTTAAAGGGATATGCCACCCCCAGGTCAAACTTGGGCATCTCCCCACAGTCCAGAGACTAAAATAACTGGTGGAAAGCGTTTTTCTGGTGACCCAGCCATTGTCCAGGTCTGTCAGCACTGACCGCCGCGGTATCTGCAGCTACTCCGCGTTAGACTGGAGTCTAACGTCGCCAGAGAAAGATTTCGGCCAAAAGTAATTAATTTGCTCGATGCTTTTCCCAATTACTTTCTGTGTAGTGCGCATTCATATCGAGTGCAAATAAATGTGCAAATCAACACGGAAAGCTTGACTTGGTCATTTTGGGTGGGAACTATTTTTCAGTGCGGAAAAAGACAGACGAAGCACGAACCACGCTGCGTAACAGGGGAACTCCCTTCCTGGTGCGTAACTGGGATTCCCCTGTCAGCGTGGTGTGTGCTTCGGCTGTCTTTTTTACGCTCCAGCAGTTTGATTAATCTGGTCATCCCTAAAACCCGCACTTCCTTCGGTCGCCTGTCCTTCCAGTTCGCCGCTGCGAGCGACTGGAATAGTTTGCAGCGCTCACTGAAACTCAGCTCTTTTATTCCAATCAGCACTTTTAAGAACTTTCTACATGCAACTGTCCACAATTATTGCACATGTTTTTAGTTTTTAGTTGTAATCTTTTATTACTGTTTTAAGATCATTGTAGCTGCTTTTAGTTGTAGTCTTTTATTATTGTCTTTATTGTTCATGTTGCACTGTATGTTTTTATGAATGTATCTTTTAATTGTGCTGCCTCTTGGCCAGGTCGCCATTGTAAATGAGAACTGGTTCTCAATTGGTTTACCTGGATAAATAAAGGTTAAATAAAAAATAAAATAAAAGAATTTAACATAATTCCTAATATATTTGATCGTTCAGTTTCCAATTTTGGCTTCACAATTTTGTTACTCATTTCCTTTCATTTTATTGTAAGGGATGTAACTCACCTACACATAACCCTTTTTGTCCAATCCATATACAGTGAACCCTCGCTGTATCGCGGTTCACTCTTCGCGGCCTCGCTGTTTCGCGGATTTTTTTTTCCAATTTTTTTTTTTTTTTTTTCAATTTTTTTTATAGTGTAACTTTTTTTTTACAGTGTAACATTCTGTCCTGCGCCCTGATTAGCTAAGAGACTAGACCAGGACTAAACCAGGTCTAAAGCAGGTCTAAACCAGGACTAAACCAGGTCTAAACCAGGACTAAACCAGGTCTAGACCAGGGATGGTAGGGACAGAGTCTCAGATTTCCTTCAAGAGAGCGCCTGGGTGACAGGGGGTGTGGCCTTTGTTTACTTGCACGAGCCATGGAAGAGAGTGCGAGCCGGACCATGGAAGAGCCAAGAATCAACATGGACTCTTCCAAGAATCAACATGGACGGGCCCGCTGCGGCGTCCGGGGGAGCCGCAGCGGGGAGAGGACACTCGCGCGCACTGTGGAGACAGTGGCTCTTCCCCGTGAGAGGACGAGAGGACCCGTCCTAGAGAGCTGTGGAGTATTGGCGACGCATTGATAGCGGACTGATTTTGGAGCCGGGGTGAAATGCAACCAACTCTTGTGAGCGCAGGTTGGTCTTACCTGGTCTTGTGGTGCTCAGAGGCGTCTGTTAGCGGTTCGGCACTGTTAGCAGTGGCTTGAGTCTTGCCCAAAATGATATCCAGGTCGCTTTCCACTCGACTTTCGCACATGGCATGGATATGTGGTACCAAAACAAACACACGTGTCCGCGCGCACGTGCCCGCGCGCACGTGCCCGCGTGTCACGTGCCCCCGCCCCACTATTAATATATTTTAATGAAAATCTACAAAAGTTTGAGTGTTTAAACAAGAGAAAAATGTGAGAAAATGTTAATACCAGTCTCAGAAAGGTGTATAATGTGTCTGGTGAAGCGTTTTCAGCCTTAAAACATGTAGAATAATTGTAAAATATAAAATTGTCCTACTTCGCGGATTTCACTTATTGCGGGCTATTTCTGGAACCTAACCCCCGCGATAAACGAGGGTTCACTGTATAAACAAATGGAAAAAACAAAAACAAAAAACTAGAATTTTTCTCATTTGTGCACCATCTTGTAGCAATTTTGTCTCACGAAATCATGTAGCACGAGAGCTTGAACCATCCAATATATAATTATAATGTTGTTTCCTCAACACAAACACCTGGAGTTGTCTTTGTGTTCTATATGTTCTATATAAAGGGCTTGCGAAAAATGTCTGAGGCATTCTGATTAGAAAAATAAAGTTATTTCAAGCTCCACACCTAGGGGTGGGCGATATATCGATATTTAAAATACAGTATATTGAGATATTTTTTAAACTCAATATGGATTTTGACATATTGTATATATGGATATAATGTTTATATTTAATTCTGATTTCGCCTCTTCGCTTGTTTGCCTTCTCTGTGCTGTGCGTGCTCCCGCTCGCCCCCGACCTCCCCCTCGTGTGCAGCGACACAACCTCCCGGAGGATACAGAACTCCTCTAAAAAAAAAAAAAAGGACAACTGGCTGAGATACTTCGGTTTTAAGGTGTCGGGCAAACAGCAGACAAGTGTCTACTGCCATGAATGCTGACAGTTGGTGCGAACCAAAGCTTCTAGTTTATGCAAATGAGTCATGTGGTGTTAAGTTTCGTTTCTATAAAACATAAACAAATGTGGGCAAAGCGACATTAAACACATTATAATCGTATTAAACACATTATAATCTCAGACGGGCTGAAGTGGCTCTATAGTAGTTATGGTTTTTAAAGTTTAAAGTTTAGTAATGTAAAGGTTTTTTATGCAGAAGATTTTTAATTAATCTCCTGCAGTGTAAAACTTGTACCATCGCATTTGGAAACATTTGGTTTGATCTGCGCAATGGGAAACATCAGAGCTCCTGACGACTGGTGAGGAACATGGATCTATTAAAATAAGGAACATGGATCTATTAAAATAAGGAATCTGGATCTATTAAAATAAGGAACATGGATCTATTAAAATAAGGAACATGGATCTATTAAAATAAGGAATCTGGATCTATTAAAATAAGGAACATGGATCTATTAAAATAAGGAACCTCCCGAGCTTCCTCTGCTAAAGGAGCTCATGATTATCCTCTGGTTAACAGTTAATGCAAAGATGAGCTTGAGTTGAGTTGTTTTATTTTTGAATAAAAATGAAGCAACATGTATTATTCCTTCCTTTTTACAGTTAAATTGTTATTTTTCTATACAGGGATTTTTTTTTTTTTAATGTTGCAGAAGCACTTTGTTCCTACATGGCCTGCATTTCAATAAAAAAAGACCTTGTGGAATTTGGCATATTTGTTTTTGCAGTAGTTTTGGGGGGGTTATTTTTCCTGTACAAATATCGAGATATATATCATATATCAAGATATAAGAAAGCATATCGAGATATATTTTTTGCTCCATATTGCCGAGCCCTAGCCACACTTACACATTTTGAAATGAAACTATGAAACTACGGCAGGAAGAGGCTGATCTTGGCATTTTAATAGAGTTTAGAGTTTAGTGCATTGCTCACTGATTCTGGAGAAATCTGCAGTGTTTTTCAGTCCGACTTTATTTATTTTTTCTCCTTTCTATTTTCCACGTAAGCACCCACATTTTTGGATTTTTTGCATTAGGACTCAGAGCGAGCAGGTTCAGCTGTATGTCTCAAACTGAAGGGTTTTTCCTAAATTTGGACAGAGGTACTGGGTCCAGACACTTTGAACAGAATGTAGAAAGGACTGGCTAGTCAGGGAAGCCAAACTGTGGAGCATTCCAGGCAAAGCAATAACATCTCCATGGAGACAAGCAGGTTACAGATCCCACACCAGAAAAGTTACATACTACACCTTTAAGTAAGATGGACTTTAATTAAAGGTTCTGTAGCTGATTTAGAACCATGAGCGACGAACATGTTTTAGTGGGCAGTTTGCCCCGTCCACTGGGTTCTTTCTCTCACATCGGTGTTGAACTATGACAGAGAAAGAACCATCTGGACAGTTCTACATACTCTTTGAGAAGTAGACAAAATATATATATACAAGAATGACACAAAATTAGGGATGCACGATATATCGGCATTAACATCGGTATCGGCTGATATTGCCAAATTTTTTACATATCGTATCGGCCCGATGTGTAAAAGTGGGCCGATATTAACGGCCGATATTTGTCAGTACAGTAATCCCTCGAATTAACGTTTTCTCACATTTCTCTCTCGTTTAAACACTCAAACTTTCGTAGATTTTCAACAAAATGTATTAATAGCGAAGCATGGGGGGGGGGGGGGGTGCGTGAGGACACGTGCGCTCATCGTGGTCAAATCCGTGATAGCGCAAACTGTGCCTCCTCTAGACCAGGTCTAAACCAGGATTAAACCACCGCGTGCGACTCTTTGTCTGGTTTCGTGCGGCTCTTGTTCGTTCATGTCGAAGTTTGATGTGCTCGGACTGCGTGTCTCCCCTCAGGACCGCGGTACCGACGGGAGGCACGCAGTCCGAAAAGAGCAAAGACAAAGAGCCGCACTCGGTGGTTTAATCCTGGTTTATAATAATAATAATAATAATAATAATAATAATACATTTTATTTCAAGGCGCCTTTCTAGACACTCAAGGACACCGCACAAAGACAAACAATTAAAAACAGTTAAAAACAGTTAAAAACAGGCAGTATATACAAAATAAAACTAAGAGAATGGACAAAGCAATACAAGTAAAATGAAACAGTCAGCAGGGAGAGAATGATTAAGTGGGGTAAGATATTTTGAAAAGATGGGTCTTGAGTCTGGATTTAAAAATTGGTAGTGATTGAATGTTCCGGAGGTCTGGGGGGAGTGAGTTCCATAGATGGGGAGCAGAGCGGCTGAAGGCCCTGCTCCCCATGGTGCTGAGACGAGCGGGAGGGACTGTGAGGTGGATGGAGGAGGAGGACCTGAGTGAGCGGGTGTGTGTGGTGACATGAAGGAGTTCTGTGAGATAAGTTGGAGCCAGGTTATGGATGGACTTGAATGTGAGGAGTAGGATTTTGAACTGAATACGATAGTGAATGGGGAGCCAGTGAAGCTGCTGCAGGACCGGGGTGATGTGGTGAATAGAGGGAGTTCTGGTGATGATCCGGGCAGCAGAGTTTTGTTGTAGAAGTTGTAGCTTATGAATAGTTTTTTGGGGGAGACCATACAGGAGGGAATTGCAGTAATCAAGACGTGAGGTGACCAGGCTATTGACAAGAATGGCGGCAGTGTGAGGGGTGAGTGAAGGACGGAGACGGTTGATATTTCTGAGGTGGAAGTAGGCTGTGCGTGTGATATTGTTGATGTGTGACTGGAATGAAAGAGTGCTGTCCAAGATGACACCCAGGCTCTTTACCTGAGGGGAGGGAGAGATGGAGGAGTTATCTACAGTGACTGAAAGGCTGTCTATTTTGTTTAGTGTAGATTTGGTGCCAATGAGTAGGACTTCAGTTTTATTGCTGTTTAGTTTTAGAAAGTTGGAGGAGAACCAGGATTTGATTTCCTGAAGACAGTGGGTGAGGGAGGAGGGTGGGAGGATGTTGGATGGTTTGGAGGAGATATAGAGCTGGGTGTCATCTGCATAACAGTGGAAGTGTATGTTGTGTTTTCTGAAAATGTGACCAAGAGGAAGGAGGTAGATAATGAATAGGAGGGGGCCAAGGACTGAGCCTTGGGGGACACCTGAGGAAAGAGGGTAGTGCTGGGAGGAGTATGAACCAAGTTGGATGTACTGAGAGCGGGAGGAAAGATACGAAATGAACCAGTGGATAGGTGTGTGTGAGATGCCAATAGAGATGAGTCTGTCGATGAGGATGGTGTGAGTGATTGTGTCAAAAGCTGCACTTAAATCCAGTAAAATGAGTATTGTCAGGAGTCCATTGTCAGCTGCAAGTAGGAGATCATTCGTGATTTTAATTAAGGCTGTTTCGGTACTATGGAGGGGTCTGAAGCCGGATTGAAATTGTTCGTACAGATTATTTTCAGTGAGGTGAGAGTGAAAGTGGTGAGGTTTAGACCTGGTCCAGTTCTGGTTTAGTTCAGGTTTAGTCCTGGTCCAGTCCAGGTTTAGACCTTGTTTAGACCTGGTCTATATCTGGTTTAGTCCACGTTTAGTCCTGGTCTAGTCCCGGTCTGATCCTGGTCTGGTCCTGGTTTAGTTCCAGTTTGGAACTATGTTACACTATTAAAAAAAAATTGAGATTGAAAAAAAAAGAAAAAAAAATCAGGAGTTAAAACACGTTTTGAAAATAAAAGAAGACATTCAAAAATTAATTTTGCATGATTTTCAGTCTGTATAAAATGTTATCTCAGAATTAAAAATAAATAAATTTCAGTATCGGTCGATATCAGCAACATTAATATCGGATATCGGTAACGGCTAAAATTTCCACATCGGTGCATCTCTACACAAAATTAACATCATTAAATAACAAATAAAACAAGAGAAAAAAAAATTGGGAACTTGAACGCCAACAATAAAAAGAAACATCAAGGTTCAGTCTAGCTGCCCAATTCCCAAAATCCAAACGATTCCAAAATGTCCCAACACAATAATACTTACCATAAATCATCATTAAGCTGCTGTGACTGGGTTTGCTTGATCATGTGGATTTTGTCTCTGGTTTAGTCATTACTCAAAGTGTTTTTCTGTCCAGCTGTAGGGGACTTGAAAGTCTCGTGGAGCCTAGCGGTCCAGAGGTGCTAGTAAACCCTGACTGCTCCTCATGCACGCAAATACATAAAAGTGCACTCCCAAAATGTATGACCTTGTTTCCTCTGTTTCCTGGAAGTCTAAACAAAAATGTCGAAAAACATTTAACATTATTATCAATTAGTCTAGCCTTGACAGCAAGATGAATTCTGGTGATTTTGGTGAGTTCACAAACCCTTGAGTCAGTCTTTTCATGTGACAGGTCCACATATAATCACAGGGCTGTGGTTTGTGCAGAAGCTAGCGCCAAACAAACGAAAACAAAGATGACAACGCCAACCAGCACCCTTCAGCCTGTTGTAGAAGAAATATTTTTTATTTTGTTTTTTGAAAAATGTGCAGAAGTGTGCGCTTTGTGCTTTTGTGGACAGGTGAGTCATCGGTGTTTTTCGTTCAACTGGACTCAACTCATGATTGATTTTTCATCTCATTCTGCTGTTGTGACGCTTCGACCAATCAACAAGATTCTTTGAGTAGTTCAATCATTGGTTCTAAACATTTTCAGTGCGAGCTGTTCCAGATCATGTGTAAAACTCACTTCAGATGGCTACATATATCAGTGTGACCAGAGCCAGGTTACAATAAGGCAGAAATAATGATTACAGCTGAGTCGTTTGTAAGATAATGCATCAGGCCTGTCTGTGCAGGTTACTTCCGGTACTCTGGTCTCCTCCATCAACTAGAGCTGGGCGATATGGCCTAAAAATAAAATCTCCGATTAAAAAAAAAAAAAAAAAAAAAATCAGATTTCCGATTTTAATCGATTTTTCTCTGCCCTACTCAAAAACAAATAACAGATGACAGACAAATGGCTCAAAAATAATGCAACGTTCTTTTATAAAACAAATACATTACACCTTGCATCAATTAAGCTGTTATTGTTTTTAAAAAATATTTCATTTGAAGACCCTTTCCTACAGCATTGTGCAGTCTGTATACAGTTGAGGCAAGACAACTAAAGAAAAAATATTTGCGGCTTGGTAGCACATTCTTCGGGTCCAAAACTTTCACCATGTTAATGAATCCAGGCTTTTCCACAGTATATATGGGCACCATTTCTTTTACAATATGTGCTCGTGCTGTGGGGAGCTGCACTTCTCCCACTCGTGCCTCTACTTTAGGCGCTGGGATACATTTGTCGTGCTGCAACAGCTTTTGAACAGACCTTCCAGCGAGCACTCTTTTGTTCTAAGTCCGAACCAGTTCCATATAACAGATGTGGCGAAACCTTTCAGCGACACCTTTGTTTGGTACAAGCTTTCCCTCAGTCGCTGCCATGCTAGCTTGTACAATGTTTGGGTGCGCCCCGCTAACTTACCCGTATAGAACGTGGCGGCGCATTAGATCCGCACGCATGTAAAAAATAATTTAAAAATCGAATTTCATAAAAACACATCGCGCACGTCTACCATCAACCTAGAACATGCACAATAAACATGCTATGTTTAGACCAAAGGCAATTTTGGCATCAGGGGCACCTGGTTTACATGCAAAGTCTATATGTGTGTCAGATGTGTCACGAAACTTGTGTTTTGCGTTTTACCTCTAGCTCAGACTGTACACGGTGTCAAAAGTTGGGGCAGTTGGCAACCAATCAGGAGCTTCCAGATGTCATGTGGTGATTGTTTAGCAGCCGAAGACCAAACCAGTGATGGTGGATTCCCTTTATCCTGTGTGTATGAGCCAGAGCTGGGCTTATAAAGTCACAAAGCATCAGAGTACAGAACTAAAACTGAATGTTCCCATTCCCATCAAAAGAAGCTAGCGCTACCTCTGATCGATCTATGCTAGTGAAAACAAGTTAAAGGTATAGTTCGGGTTTTTTGATGTGAATCTGTATGGCATACCCGTGGCTATGTTTACAACAGGCTACAACAGGTGAACAGGCTAATATTTATAATAATAGGCGCGCAGTGATACGACTCGAGAGAAAAAAGCATCAAGCGATTATGACTTCTGACTTTTTCGTGGGCAACTGTTTCTGATGCAAATATATCACTTTTTGGACAAATATTGTTTTGACAAGAAAAACAAGCTTTATTAACTGTCCCCGCTAACTTGCCGGACCTACTTTCGTCAGCTGCAGAACCGGGGCAGAACTCGGCTCAGAGGACACTGTCAGCGATAAGTCAGTAATGCACAACACTGCTGAAGGGGATGCCATACAGGTTCACATCAAAAAACCCGAACTATCCCTTTAAGTGCACCCAAATATACAGCCATCCAACTAGACGTTATCCCTCAACCGATCATTCAAAGCAGGGTTTGACAGAAATCAAATATGCACTAAAAAGTCAACCAAGACACAGCTCAAAATGAACCTTTCATTCCATCATTCTTGGCCTCTCCAAAACAACCTCTTTTCCTAATTCATGAAATCCAATAAAAGTATCCCTGTTTCTTGTTTATTTTTTTTCTGCCGTGTCCGTTTGTTTGTTTGTCTGTTTATTTGTTCCTCTCTTTGTTCGTATGTTTGTTTGTCCGTCTGTTTGTTTGTCCGTCTATCTGTTTGTCCGTCTGTTTGTTTGTTCGTCTGTTTGTTTATTTGTCTTTTTTTTTTTTTTCCTCCTCTGGCAGCATGGTGGCTGAGTGGCTAGCACTCATGGTTCACAGCAAGAAGGTTCGGGTCGCCGGAGCCTTTCTGTGTGGAGTTTGCATGTTCTCCCCGTGTCTGGGTGGGTTTCCTCCGGGCACTCCGGTTTCCCCCACCAACCAAAACATGCTCCATAGGTAAAATCCTCCAGCCTGGGTCCTGACCAAAGCCTAAATAACAAAAATCATGGGGATGGTCCCTGGATGAAATGTAGAAACAACTTCTCCTGTGTGAGATCAATAAAAGTCAATCTTCTAATCCATAACCACTGTAAGGTGCTTTGTGTTACATTTTTGTATGAAAAGCGCTTTATAAATATTGTTTGATTGATTGATTGAAAAATGTATTCGACAAATTTGACGACAATCCAAAGCGATCGTATTAAACAGGATGTACATCTTTGCAAACCTCCTTTTCTTTAACTCATACAGTCCAAAGATGGCAATAAAATATCTGCTAAACACGCTCACCTGTTTGTGTCTGCGTCTCTGTGGGGGGGTCAGATCCAATCTCATGCTCCATCAAAGTGCGCTACCTTCAAAAGACCAGCGGGATCAGATGACCTCAGACGGACCAATCATCTACACAGTCGCCAAGGCTACGGGGTCACCAATCCCATCACAACACCCCACCCAGACACACGGTCACCGAGACAACGGGGGTCACCAAACCCATCACAACACTCCACCACGCAATGACCTCCAGCTCTGACCCTGCTCCTCCACCTGTTGCAGTCCAGGATGTTTTCAGTCTGTGAACGGTGTAACAGTGTAACAGTGCGTTCACCAATCCTCCAAATTCAATTCTCCCTTACACAGCGAGGTGAATTACAGCATGAATCAACCAATAAATGGGACCAATCAGACCAATAACGGGGCAGAACGGTTCTTTTCTTCATCCCCACCGCTATCAGACTGTATAACTCCACTGTATAGTCCAGATGTGCAATATTTTCTATACTCCCTTATTTACTTATTTTATTATTATTATTACTATTTGTCTGCTGCACTTTCTGTTCAAACTTTATTTCGCACTAAACTGCCTGGAGCTAATGTGGCAAGTGAATTTCCCCTGTGTGAGATCAATAAAGTCTTATCTTATCATTTTCTTATCTTTTGAGCAGAAGACAAAGGCTTTTTATTAGGGCTCTCAGTTTAACACGTTAATTAGATTAATTAATTACACTGCAAATTAATGAGTTATAAAAATTAACGCAATTAATGAGCGGCAATTCAATGCGCATTTTAAATTTGTCCCAGTGAAGGACCTGTAGGCGACTTGGCAGTGGCGTCACTTCCACCTGCGTCGATAATCAAACAAATAAATCCTGGAGAAAACTGACATGGACTCGACTCAGGGGGCGAGGAGCAAATTGCTGCCAGGGCCTTTGAACGGCGACTTTATTTATAAAAAGAACGAAGGCCGGACTATCAACAAGAATGTCGTGATTCTGAGCTTTTGTAAAACAGAATTTTCTGATCACCAAAGCTGCTCCAGCCTGACGGATCATTTGATCGATAAACACGTCCGGACAAGTTCCACTGTTACAGGTGATAGAGCGAGCGTGAGCGCACTTCAACAAACCACGCTCGCAGAATTTGGGAAACGAATGAGCAAACTGACCACAGAATAACCTCTCTCTCTCACATGGATAGAATGGAAAATTTACTTGTCATTGTAAACAACGAAAAGACTTGGAAATGGACGGGTCCATGGCATGGGGCGCTAACGTCCCCCCTCTTTTCAGTGATACAAGAACATAAACAGAATAGGAATGCAAAACAATCAGTAACAACAAAGACATAATACAGTGTAATTGTTTACACAAGGTATCACACATAAGATTAAAATGCGATTAATTAGATTAATTAATTACAAATCTTGTATTCATTCATTCATTTTCTTCCGCTTTTCCATTTTCTGGGTCGCGGAGGCAGCAGTCCAAGCAGTGTTCTGCTGCCCAGAACACAATGCACCAGCCCCCATGAATCCTCCCGCGGGTGGTGGGTCCACAGGAGGACAGCTCACGTCACAACAGGCCTTGATGTATCTTCTGCCATGGGGGCTACCAGTGTCCGCAGACACTGGGGGCAAGGTGGGGTTAAGTGTCTTGCCCAAGGACACAACAGCAGCACTCATCTGTGGGAGCTGGGATCACACACAGTCAACCCATCAAGAGCGGGATTCGAACCGCCAACCCCTGATAGTCAGAAGTACTAATAGCATGCAACAATAGTACATGGTAAAAAAGTGTTGGAAAAGTGCAGGGGAAGAAGTAAACAATATAATACAAATATGTAATAAAATGTAATAAAAATACAAAGTACAATGTACAAAGGTGCAGGTAGGATTAAATAAGGTTTAAAGGGACAGTGTGTAGGATTCGTGGCGCATAGGTGGTTACTAGCTATTCCACTTCCTCTTTTGGCTATGGCAGACCTCGAGGGTCACCCGGACGCGACGTACCGCCGACATCGCGCGTGCCCGCGCACGAACCGCGCACCGCTGTATACATAAAACGCGGTCCCCCGTTCACTTTTTTTTTTTCTTTTCGCATGAAAACACACAATCCCGATCATGATTCATGACAATCTACACATCAAATGAAACCTTACAGTCTCCTCTTTTTGACTATGCAATTCATTTCCCTGCAAAACAATCACTCCCCGAGCACATGGGGCTTTTATACAGAAAAGCACAAAACTTAGCTTACTTAGCTTACCTTTGAAGGCTTTGCACAGGTCAAACTCTGTATTTCATCATAAACTTGGTCTCAATCTGTCCATAAGGATCCAGCGAATAAAATCCAGTAAAACAATTTAGTCCAAAATACGTGTTATATCCATTACGATGTGTGATCCGGCAGCATGCTCCCCCTCCCCCCCTCCCCTTCCCCTTCTCTCCTTCGCTCCTGGCTGCATATGGGAGCAGAGGAACGAAGGAGAGAAGGGGAAGGGGAGGGGGGAAGGGGGGAGCCATATGCAGCGCGGCTAAGCAGCTGTTAGCAGGAGCCGAGGCAAAGGATGAGCCCAAATGTCCTTCTGCGGCTCTCATATTCAAAATGGCTGCCTCTATATGGGGAAGATCCCCCTTTTATGTGACTATATCTAAGTCCAAAAGAATACTTTGATTTCATGATGGAAGTGAAAAGGCTTGGAAAACAATGTATTTTTGAATGGGTATCTTCAATTTCAGTAATTAACAGGTAAAAATCTTACACACTGTCCCTTTAAGTAGAGTATTTCACAGATTGCACATAATATGGTGTAGTATAAGTGTTGCATGTGGATTTCGTATTGCACACAGTATGGTATAAATATTGCAAGTGGGTTATTGCACAGACACATGCAGATCTTCACTCTCGTCTTATCCAGAGGGCATACCTGGGCTACAGCCTGGGGCCCACACAGAGGACCCATCGCTGAGTGTAGAGTCTGAACCCAGCCTGAGCTCGTCTCAAATTCAGGACAGACCTCTGCACTGTCGCATCTCTTTTCTCTCAATATAAAATGTCCAACTCGAATGTGTGACGTGAGGGGAGAAGTGACATGAATAAAAGTGCGTTTAGATACACAGAGCGAGGAGAGAAACTGAAGGGGAGAGTAGTAAGAGCCGGATGCCCTCCTTGAAAAAGTAATAATGTGGGTTAGTGAGCGTGGACAAGCTGTTGCGGCGCCCTCCTCCTCTGTGAGTCAAACACTGACCCTGCTGCAGTGAGGGAACTCTGCTCATCCATGTCTCGGATTCCATATGAGCCCATCTGGACAGCAGCCTCTTTTTCCACCATCAGGAGTGGACACTACGCCTGGAAAATGTGCTCTTTCTAGCCAAATAAGCTAAACAAGTATCCTAAATGTTACTCATATGAAGGTGCTGTTACTTTAAAGATCCTGTTTTATGCAGAATTTACTCTCGTGAGCTTTAAACTATATTATAATGCTGTTTCACTTGCTGGCCTCCCCAAGATATCTCAGTAAATAAGTGAGGTGCGTATCGTGAAAACATTGCATCGAGTGATTTTGATATTGTTACATCCTTAGTGCGTTTGAATGTTCAGTTTAGTCCAGTCATTTTGGTCCGGGGGCTGTATCCAACCTACTTTGATCCCAAAGGGGCCAGATCAGAAAAAATAGCGATAAGTCCAAATATTTATGCAGAGAAACACAAATCTATTACAGAAATCTTTTTTATTTGATGAACTCTTTCTTTTACAAAATATTATAATATTCCGAACAACCTGAAACTTTAAGAAAAATGCAATTTCAACACAAGCGTACAGGTTTCCCATTCACCTCCGTGAACAAATAGGAATTAGTTTACCTGGCCAGCCAAATGATATCTCTCTGTATTTCCTATACAGCGCGATACCATTTGGACACCCTCCATCCACTCTCGCTCCTCCGGTTACAAACGGACTCCGCGATTCTGATTCGTTCAAAGATGGTGACGTCAGTGCACCCGCCTTTGCCCGCAAAGTCACTCTTAGGCAGCGGAAGTTCCGCCTCAGTTTTGAATCAAGATGGCGCAATCTCTGATTGGTTCACTTAGCTGTCTGTCTACACGCAACAGCAGCGCATTCTGTGGATCAAGCGTTACCAGACTCACTCGCTGGTACAGCGATGAGTCATGGATTCTTCCAGGCAAGGAATTAGTCAATTTTTCTTGGAAAATCCTGCACTCGATGACCACTTTCCTCATTTTTGACATTTTGCTGATGAGGGTGTCACGGTCAACAGTCAAAACGATGGTCCTTTAAGAGCGTTTGGAAAGAGGCGAGTCTTCATTTGTGCTGCTCTGGTGGGAGGGGCCACGTACAGAGGAGCTGGAGACGCTGCTATGCTAAACTGTGCAGAAAAGAGGCGCAGAAAATTACCAATATTTTAATAGAAAATTTAAATATAATTCAAATATTTTAAAGGAGAATTAAAGTTTTTTACAATCTGAGCCTTATTTTGGTAATAATACAATTTTTTTTTACTCACCCAAAGCACTTTGGTGTCATATGGAGCATTTCCAGAGATGTTTTAGATTAGCGATATCCATAACATGAGTTCTCGGGGCACATGTTTGCGGTCTCTAACACAAACTTAAGCTCTTTTCAAATCATAGAAGCTCAATGTCTTAGTCTACACTTTCGTTTGAGTCAAAAGTGGCCTGTAATCTGAGATTTATCCATAATTTACAGCTTAGCGTTTCATGTTTGGGTCCCGAGAGCTGAGAGCGAAATAAGCTGTGACTCCGCACATGCGCACTGGCGTCCTCATCTACTCGAAACTATGGATAAATCTCGGATTACACGCCACTTTTGAATCAAACGAAAGTGTAGACTAAGACATTAAGCTTCTATTACAGTGGTACCTCACCTTACGAAATTAATTCGTTCCAGAAGTGGTTTCGTAACTTGAATTTTTTGTGAGTAGCTATTTCAATGGAAAAGGCCTGATTCGTTCCAAGTTTTTTTATTTTATAGTGTAACATTTTTTTATAGTGTAACACTGTGTCCTGCGTAGAGACTGTACCCAGGACTAAACGTGGACTATACCAGGTCTAGACCAAGGTCTAAACCTGGACTGGACCAGGAGTAAACCTGGACTAAACCAGGTCCCCTCGGGACCGCAAGCAGTCTGAGCGCATGAACGAACGCAGGCAAGAGCCGCGGTGGTCTAATCCTGGTTTAGACTTGGTTCAGACCTGGTTCAGACCTGGTTTAGACCTGGCACGGTTTGAGCACGGGTCTAGTGCTCGCAGCCCCGCGCCGGGTCATGCTGCGCTATCACACACGTGTTCGCGCGCACACACATCGCCCTCCCCCTTCCTCCCATGCTTCACTATTAATACATTTTGTTGAAAATCTATGAAAGTTTGAGTGTTTAAACGAGAGAGAAATGTGAGAAAAGTTTAAATCCAGTCTGAGAAAAGCGTATAATGTGTGTGGCTGAGCGCGCATTATTTGAATTTTTGAGATTTCACGTTTCGTAACTTGAATTTTCTTTCGTATCTAGAGACCAAAATTTAACGTGAAGGCGTTTCGTAACTTGAAATTTTCGTTTGCTCGTTTGTTCGTAAGGTGAGGTACCACTGTATTTGAAAAGTGCTAAAGTTTGTGTTATTTGGAAACCGCAAACATATGCCCCGAGCACTTACATTATGGATATCGCTAAACTAAAACATCTCCACAAATGCTCCCAATGACACCAAAGTGCTATGGGTGATCAAAACAACTTGTTTTATTACCGAAATAAGGCTCAAATTGTAAAAAACGTTAATTCTCCTTTAATAGCGAGGGTTAGGGTTAGGGTACCAGCCGAGGACCAGATTAAAGGTCTTGGAGGGCCGGATCTGGCCCCCGGGCCGCATGTGTGACACCCCTGGTTTAGTGAGTCAAACTTTATTTGTGCAGCGCTTTTCAAGAGTAGCAACTGAAGTTGGAAGTGTTTGTTCCAGATTTATTTATTTGAATGGAACTAATGAGGAGCATGTCCGTAAATAACCCGGATTTAGGTCAGAGCAGGTTTCCATTTGTAGTCACATGGGGTGAATACAAAATACAGAACAAAATATACAAAGACCAACAGTACAAAGCACGCACACGCTCAAGAAGATACATCAAGACATGAACTTGGAAGGTAATGAATATACAAAAGTAAAAGTATAAATTCTAGGTTTCTGTTTACTTAAAGGTGCAACGTGAACCCTTTTTCTTTCTTTTGCTTTTCTTCCCGGAGATGTTATTGCTTTGTCTGGAATGTTTCACAGTATGGCATTAAACCTTTCTTTCTTTCTTTCTATTGCATTAAATCTTCATGGAGACCAAACCAAACCAAGTTACAGGTCAGATCTGTGGAGAGGCTGACCGGTCACAGTCAGAATACCTGTTTTTCTTAGTATTTTTGAGCTCTAAAACCAGTACTTGAGTTGAGGGGGGATGGGTGTGGGGTGTGTGTGTGTGTGTGTGTGTGTGTGTGGGGGGGGGGGGGGGGGTGACGGGGGGGGGGGGACTGTGTAGTCAAAATCATCCCTCTTCTAAAACAGGCATCCCTTGTGGCATTTTGAAAATCCCTCATCTTTTGGCGAAATTCACAGTTTTGAAGTCAAAATAGGTGACCTACATGAATCGTGGCCAGTTCCAAGAGCCAATCATAGGCCGAACTGTGCTCCGGCTTCCAATCATGTTGCTGCATACCCACCAATCGCGCTCCCACCAATCATGACGATTAGCATTGTTGTGTTTGTGCCTGTTCGCCGATTAGCTGTGAGCGAGCCCCGTTAATATGTACGCTACGTTAATGCTACGTTAGAAGGAACTCTCGCCTCGGGACTTGGGATAATTATGTTTGTTTCCACGCGCATACACGTGGACACGTGAATTATCGGACAACACCCCAAACTACAGAGCTGACTGTGTTCTTATGGGGTGAGTTATATTATCATATTATTTCTGCATCAAAGGGACATATTAGCTGACAGCAGGGGCCCGGGACTAAACCAGGACAAAACCAGGACTAAACCAGGACTAAACCAGGTCTAATCCAGGTCTGAACCAGGACTAAGTTGTGTGTGTGTGACATACCCCCACCACCCCCCGCTGGAAAATATGTTACATAAATGAAAAATTTCACCATCACCCCGGTTTCATTTTACAACTCGACTACTGTCTAAAACCACCTGTAACTGAGTAAATGTAAAGTAGAGCTGTTTAATGCCATACTATGGAACATTCCAGGCAGAGCAATGATGTCTCTATAAAAACAAGCAGGCGACAGACATCCAAGTTACATAGTGCACCTTTAAGTAAATTTTACAGTAGATATTTCTTACTTTTACTCCACTAGATTTGAGATACAGATCTGTACTTTCTATTCCACTACGTTTTAGATCTGGACTGAAAACTAAAAAGTACTTACAGTGTGAGATCTGCTGAAATGGTTGACGCGTTAAAAATGTTTGTTTCAGTTCGAGACCAGCGTTTGCTCCGGGCTGCCATCTTGCATTGGGTCATCACGTCAGAAGGGCGACCCAACGAATGACCGGAATTATTTTTCAGCGGAATAAACATTTACATGATCGAGGAATAAATACATTTGGCTTTAAAACTGGAATAAACCACCCACTTAATTCGGAATTAAGTTAATTTTCAGTAGGAATTAAGTGTGTACATGGTCTTTTTAAAGCGGAATTAATTTTTATTCGGAATTGCTTTTAATTACTTTTAATCAGAATTAAAAGCTCTCAAACGTGGCAACTATGACAGTAAACAGCTCTAACTTACATCACAATACCTAGAAAAACAAACATTCTGACTGTGAGCGGGGTCGCTTCTCCACAGATCTGACCTGTAACTTGGTCTGGTTTGGTCTCCATGTAGATAGAAAGGTTTAATACTGTACTGTGAAACATTCTGACATCCTGACGGACCCTCCGCCAGAAAAGTGTAACCAACAGAAGTGGTACTTGTAAAATGTAAAGCAAGTACTTCATTACAAATGACCGACGGCAGAGCGTTCCCTCTCCGTGCGTTCATACTGGACTGCATCGCTTGTGTCGTGTTTATACAATAGGAACCGTGCTCAGGTTTGCTCCCCGGTCTGGACCCTCCCTGATGGGGCTGATGGTCTGAGGGCTCCCACGGACACGCAGGTTTCAGCGGGGCGTGACTCTGCATCTCATCTGAGCGAGCCGAGGACCACAAACCTGTCGCCACGCTAATGAGACAGTGTGCGATCCTGCCAACAGCACAATTATCAGGACATGGCAGTAAATACACGGGCGCTTTATCGCCGTGTAGAAAAGGCAGTGGGAGAGGTAAATAGGACCAAGCGAACTTTTGAGTATATACAACTCTAGAGAAAAATAAGAGACCACTGCATTTTTTTCTGAAATCAGCATCTCCACATGTATTACAGCCATTCCATTCCAGCGTCTGTTGAATTCCAACACAAACACAAAGCTGAGCTACTTCACTTCTTGCACCAGGAGTGGAATAAAGTCACCCAAGAACAATGTGAAAGACTTGTGGAGAGCATGCCAAGACGCATGAAAGCTGTGATTAAAAATAAGGGTTATTGCACCAAATATTGATTTCTGAACTCTTCTTAAGTGTAAACAGTCACTGTGTGCACATGGTAGGATCGGATTGGATTTCTCCAAATCCGATCCCGTTACTCGGCGGGTGGTCTGTCCTTAGATCCGAGTGCACATGAAGCTCGTGCAATCGGATAATGGTCAGCGACCTGGCCGGCTCCACTACGCTATGTGGCGCTGTCGTCGTGATGGCTACTCAATGAAAACACAACAAACTATGTGGCGGTATACAACGATGGTGCAGCATTGGTGTACGTGTTGTGCATTCTTTCTTCGCAGCCATGATTTATTCTGACTTTTCCGGCCACAATCGCTACTTATGACGGCGTCGGCGCCTCCTGCTACTTCTGGGTGAAATCCCTGGCTAAAATTTCCGCACATGCGCAGTACGCCAATCTGATCCGATATCGTGCACAAGGCGGCACCAAGCGGATTACTATCGGCCTAAGCCAGGGGTTCCAATCGGATTCTGGAAACCAATCCCTATATCATCCTTATCCTGTGCACATGAATCCCAATCCATTTGCCATCGGATTACACTCGTCCATGTGCACGCAGTGACTAGTATTATGTTGTTTTAAAATGAATTTGATCTTGTTTCTTTGCATTGTTTGAGGTCTGAAAACATGTATCTTTTTTGTTATTTTTGACCATTTGTCATTTTCTGCAAGTAAATGCTCTAAACGATAATATTTTTATTTGGAATTTGGGGGAAATGTTGTCAGTAGTTTATAGACTCAAACAAAAATGTTCCTTTTGCCCAAACACATACCTATAAGTAGTAAAATCAGAAAAACTGATAATTTTGCGGTGGTCTCGCTGTATAAGGCATTTTATAACAACTAGCATGCTAACATACAATTCCTGATTATCGAACAATGAAACGCAATGTATCTGTATTGGTGGAAGACACATTTTGTTCAAATGCTTGGGAAATTATTTGTACAAAATTGTGTCAATCACAACCATCTGGGGAGATTCACCGTACATTTTCGTAAAGTATTCAGGAAGCGTGTAAGGCAAGACAAGTTTATTTGTATAGCACAATTCGTACACAAAGTAATTCACAGTGCTTTACAGAATAAGAAATAGATTAAAATCACAATACAAACAAATCAAAACAAAAATAATCATCATAAAATTAAAAAGAGAGAGAGAAAGAGACATTAAATAATGGTAATTTTTTTTTAAATGGAACTATAAACTAACAAAGGCATGCATAAAACAAGGTGTACTCTCTTGCCCACTTCTCAAAAAAACGCTGAAATAGTTTTACGCTGTATTCCATGCGAAGAGGCCTCCACAGATAAAGTCACGTACAGGCTGCTGTCCGTGGGTCTGACGTCTCATTTCATGCGCTTAACCGTGACCACCTCTCAGCGTGTTCCAGCTTTCACGCCCACATCCACAAATCATTCATTTTATCTTTGGATGTCACCGAAAAGATGAGAAGTCGCCGCTAAAATAATGTCTGTTAAAGCTATAAAAGATGTACTAGGTGTTTCTTTGCCTGGGTAGAATGTTCTGTATCTCCATGGAGACAAGCAGGCAAAGTTACAGGTCTGATCTGTGGAGAAGTGACCCATGCTCTTTTGTTTGAATAAATGCGAGATGGAGATTTTAATGGCATACTGTTGAACATTTAAAGGAAAAGTAACGTTTTTTTTTTACCATTTGAGCCTTATTTCGGTAATAAAACAAGTTGTTTTACTCACCCATAGCACTTTGGTGTCATATGGAGCACTTCTAGAGATGTTTTAGATTTGCAAATAGCCTAGCCTTCTAGCCATAGCTAGCATATATTCCCCAAGCATGTAATATGCCCCGTGCGGGCTCCAAATAGCACAAACTTTAGCACTTTTCAAATCATAGAAGCCCGATATCTTAGTCTACGATTTCGTTTGAAGCAAAAGTGGCCTGTAATCCGAGATTTATCCATAGTTTACAGCTTTGCGTTTCATGTTTGGGTCCCGGGAGCTGAGAGCACAGTCCGCACATGCACACTGGCCTCCTCATCTACTCGAAACTATGGCTAAATCTCGGATTACAGGCCACTTTTGCTTCAAACGAAATCGTAGACTAAGATATCGGGCTTCTATGATTTGAAAAGTGCTAAAGTTTGTGCTATTTGGAGACCGCAAAGTAATGCCCCGAGGACTCACGTTAACGGATACGCTACAACATAACTTCTACGAAACTGCTCAAAATGACACCAAACTGCTATGGGTGAGTAAAACTACTTGTTTTATTGCCGAAAGAAGGCTCAGATTGTAAAAAAAACGTTACTTTTCCTTTAAGGCAATGCAATAACATCATCAGACGCAGAAGATAAGATAAGATAAGACTTTATTAATCTCACGCAGGAGAAATTTACTTGTCACAGTAGCTCCAGGTAGGGACAGTTTGAACAAGAAAGAAAAGTGCATGCAGGCAATATATAAATAGGATGCTTAAAATGCGTAAGGTAAGTGAGGAATAACTTTGGACCACTGCAAATGGAAATGAACAAATCCTGTTTTTCACATTTTTTAAGACTGTACAAATAACTTATTTTTACCGATTATGTTTTATTGAAAAAGCAAAAAAAAAAAAAAAAAGTATAACAACTAACATGTTTCCGCATAGTTCTTGTCTGCCTGGTGCATGTGAAGTCTATGCCCAGGTCGCAGTGTTCTTTCTGGGGGAGGAGAACCTTGGATGTCTCGTTCTTACACATCTGGCTTTTAGAAGTGTCTGCGCACACATGGATCCATTAGTTCCAGCACCAGGTGGAGTCCCCGACCGGGCCCGCTCCCATGTGATCTGGATCAGGGGCCCGGACCAGCACTTCCCCGGGGGCCCCTAACCACCCAGGCACCAGAACACACAGCTCAAGACGGCTTTATGGCAGGTGACTCAACTCCGCGAGTAAAGGGAGGCAAGGGTATTTTGTACAAAGCAGAAGATTAAAATGTGCAGTATGAACTCTGGAGGAGGGTCTGGCTTTTGAGATCGTAGTAACTATTGTAGCCACAGCTGCCCTGGGGTAGACTGCCATCAGCACCTTCAACCACCGCCATCACTCACGCGCCATATTTTGTGTCTTCCTTTAGGACACAATAGTACTGAAGCCGACAGAGGCCATGTTTGTAATGATTATTTTCCACCTTAATAACGAGAAAATTAACTTGAGATCTCAAGAAAACGACACAATTAATTTGTGATCTCGAGAAAACAAAACTGTTATTTCGAGACCTCGAGAAAACAAAGAGTTATTCCGTGATCTCGAGAAAACACTGTATCTCCGTTGGTAAAGACGAAGCCGGGCCAGTCTTCTGCGGAGGTGCCGCGGACTAATCTTGAAATTATCCCGAATTAAAAGACGTAATCCAATCTCCCCCTGTGTCAACCCCGATCAAAATATTGCCTTATCAGCTGATCAATTATTATTCCAGACATTCTAATGACCAAAAACGCGTCTATTCAGAATGAGAAATAGCCCTGAAGTCAGCCTGTCACAACGGGGCGGTAGACGTTTTAGTTGTTTTCTCGAGATCACGAATGAATTATCTCGGGATAACAAGGAAGAAAAAATATTGCTTATGAATATGGCCTCTGTTGACTTCCGTACAATAGTATACATCCCCATCCAAATACTTATCCAACCCTAATTAGCATCTGAGATTTTTTATTATTTTTTATTTTGTCTGTTCATTTCATTCATAAAGTATAAAAAGACATCATCAGTGTGATAACAATACAAAAAAAAAATTGAATAAAAGGTGCAGAAAGAAGAGAAATCTTATGTTATCTGCACCGATAGTGACTATAAAACGTTTCATCAATACGTTCCATTTCAATCACAATTATTAATCAATTGTAAACAGTAAGCTTCATTTTTATGCGCAACAACTTTGCACAACTGGATTTTATGTATTTTGTAAATGTCATTATTGTACTAGATCAGGCATTTACGGAAGTCGACAGAGGCCATATTCATAAGCAATATTTTTTCTTCCTTGTTATTCCGAGATAATTAATTTGTGATCTTGAGAAAACAACTGAAACATCTACCGCCACGTTGTGACAGTCTGACTTTGGGGCTATTTCTCATTCTGAATAGACGCGTTTTTGGTCAATAGAATGTCTGGAATAATAATCGATCAGCTGATAAGGCAATATTTTGATCAGGGGTTGACACAGGGGGAGATTGTGTTACGTCTTTTAATTCGGGATAATTTCAAGATTAGTCCGCGGCACCTCCGCAGAAGACTGGCCCGGCTTCGTCTTTACCGACGGAGATACTAGGGATGGGCAAAGTGAGGTTTCATGAAACACCGAAGCAGCTGAAGCGATATTGCCGGAGCGCCGAAACACAGTTCGAAACTCTCTCCACAGTGAGATCTAGTGGCGATATGTTAGAACTACAACATCCAGAATGTTTCATGTTTTGAGATGGAATAACTCTTTGTTTTCTCGAGATCTCGAAATACAGTCATACCTAACCTTACAAAAGACCCAAATAACGAATAATCCAAGTTACGAAACGCCTTTACGTAAAATTTTCGTCTCTGAATACGAAATGCGAAATCTCAAAAATTCAAATAATGCGCGCTCGGATGCGTGCTCAGCATTGCAGCCGCCCGAATCCCCCGAAACGTAAATAAACTTGTAAATACACTCTCCCAACACCCCGCTGGTCTCCCATTGGCTAGGAACGAATCAGGCCTTTTACATTGCGACTCTACTTACGAAAAAAATCACGTTACAAAACCACTTCTGGAACGAATTAATTTCGTAAGGTGAGGTATGACTGTATCAGTTTTGTTTTCTCGAGATCACAAATTAATTGTGTCATTTTCTCAAGATCTTGAGCTAATTTTCTCGTTATTAATGTAGAAAATAATCATTAAGAACATGGCCTCTGTCGGCTTCCGTAGGCATTAACAAGGCGGTAACTTAAATCTTCCAGCTGTTGTCTTTCACCTGATTTATACTGTCCCGTTTCCTCTTCTACAGCATAAATGACTTAAAAGCAGTGTAAAAAGGTGAAATAATACATGGGAGTGTGTAGAAGTTGGCTCCTCACGGCCCAGACACGAGCACACACAGCTCTCACAAATAGTTGAATCAGCTTTACACATACATCTTTATGGCAGTGGATTCCTTTGCCCCGTTTCCAAAGCTGGACCCACTTCAAAGTCTGACCCGCTCTTCATAGCTCTGCTCGCCCTTTGGCTCGGTCGTCTTTAACCCGCCACACCTTCCCTGTCTGGTCTCGGGGCAGATCGGTCACGCCTGCAGCCACAGGAGCAGAGGGGGCTGTCAGGGAGAGTACATCTACTGTGATATGAGGGATGGTTTTACTGTGGTGAGATATTACGAGGGCACATGCTGCTGGCTGCCTCACAACCAGGACTTTATGAGTTCATTAGGTCGTCGTAGGTGTGTGAAGCACTGGGAAAGTGGCAGTCAACATGTAAAACTTACCTACAGCCATTATTTATTTTACAGAAAAGGACTTTGAGAATGATCACAAACAGTCATTATAGAGCCATCCAACCCATTCTTTGTTAAACTTAAAGGGATATTGCTTTAATTTATGTTAATCTGTATGGGTTCCCTTCTAATAGTGTCGTGTGTTAACACTATCTTACCGCTGACAGTCTCGTCTCAGCCTGGTTCTGCTCGGGTTCTGGAGCTCACGTAAGAAGAAGAGAAGAAGTGACTTTATTGATCTCACACAGGAGAAATTCTTCTCTGCATTTAACCCATCCTGTTATCAGGAGCAGTAGGCAGCACATTACTGCGCTCGGGGACCATGTCCATGATCTTCTTCGGTTTGGTCAGGACCTGAGCTGGAGGATTTTACCTATGGTGCATTTCCCCAGAGGAAATCCACCCAGACACGGGGAGAACATGCAAACTCCACACAGAAAGGCCTCGGCGACCTGGGGATCGAACCCAGAACCTTCTTGCTGTGAAGCAAGAGTGTTAGCCACTCAGCCACCGTGCTGCCTGAATGGCGGTAAGTAGGTCCGGTAAGTTCATGGGGACAGGAAATAAAGCTTGTTTTTCTTCACAAAACATTTGTCCAAAAAGTGCTATATATTTCAGTCACAGACAGTTGTCCGAAAAAAATCCAGCAGCCTATTTTCCCCTAATTCACATGGTTCCCTTTTCTCTCGGCGTTGTACCGCATCTGCCATACACTTCCGCTAAAAGTTAACAGGCTAATAGAGCTAACATGGGCAGAGAATCTAGAGAAAATATGCGAATGCAAATTAGACTGCTTAACTGTCTGTGATGGAAATATATATCACTTTTTGGACAAATGTTTTGCGAAGAAAAACAAGCTTTATTTTCTGTCCCCGCGAACTTACCGGACCTACTTACGTGAGCTCCAGAACCCGAGCAGAACCGGCTGAGACTGTCAGAGGTAAGCCAGTGTTACCGCATAACACTTTTAGAAAGGAACCCATACAGATTCACATTTTTAAAAAAAGCACTATCCTTTTCAAGTGTTGAAAATGTGTGATATTGTTGAATTAAGTTTCTTCAAAGTCATGTTTAAAGCAAAGTGCAGAGTGTTTCCTGTAAATATTCAAAGACTGTTTGAGATAAGAACAAGAACTACAATTTAAAAGGAACCAACATGTTTAAAAAAAAACAGATTCAGAACCGAGGTTATGGAGCGAAGCGCCGCTGTGAAACGAGTTCATTTATGGAATAGTTTTGACAAAGAAACCAAAGGATCAAGGACAATAATGGCATTCAAAAAATACATAAAATCTAGTCTAATGTGTAGGTATGAAAAAGAAAACTAAATTGTTGTGCTTAAAAATGAAGCTTTCTGTTTACAATTGATTCATAATTGTGATTGAAATGGAATGTATTGATGAAATGTTTTATAGTTACTCGGTGTTATTGTCTGGAAAAGGGAAGAGGGGGCAGATAACATAAGATTACTCTTCTTTCTGCTCCTTTCATTCAATATTTGGTATTGCTATCACACTGATGCTGCCTTTTTATACTTTATGAATGAAATAAATCAAGGCAGGTTAACAGACATTGCAATAGGATTTGCCTTTCTGACACCGAGTTGATATTTTCCAGCTGTTACTGTAATACGGGCATCATTTGGCTCAAATATACAAATGGTTTCACACCGCCACTAGGTCCACATCAAAGTGCTTTTGATCCGAGAGCAGCGTGAGCCGGTGTGAATAAAACTCACGCACTCTGGTCTGAATTAAAGGTCTGTTCTGAGATGCTCTAAACAAACGGTCTCAGTGGCTCCTGTCGCAGTCTGGTGAGGCCCAATGTGAAAGAGACCGACTTTGCGCCCATGTGCTCTTCGAATTTGCTAAATCGCATATCGTGGGAGCTCCCATTTGAACTGCGTAGGTGAGGCTGGGTCTGTCTGCACGGCTCAGAACATGAAATAATTGAAAGAAAAGACCATTGTGTAGCACCAGAGAAGTGACTGAGCATGTCCTGTGTGTATTCACCGGAAACCTTAGCTCGAAGCATGTTGTCATGGAGATAAGTTCAGCGATAATCTGATGCCTCTCGTACGGTGCAGTGTCTGGGGTGAATGATGCACTGATACATGTGTTTGTGAATAAAGCCGACCCAACAAAGAAGTAAATAGAACTAAATCTTCTTCAACAGAGTAAAAACACCATAAAAGTGACCTGATACAATGAACTAGAACAGGGGTCGGCAACCTTTACCACTCAAAGAGCCATTTGAACCCGTTTCACACAGTAAAGAAAACACTGGGAGCCACAAAACCCTTTTGAAATTTAAAATGAAATAACACTGCGTATAACGGCTTTTTTTGCCTTTGTGCCATAGAATTACATTTTGAAAATGAACAAACTAAAATAAAACACATTTTAATTAAATACAATGGTCCCTCGCTATATCGTGGTAAACTTTTCGTGGCCTCGCTGTTTCGCGGATTTTTTTATTCCAATTTTTTTAAATAGTGTATCAACGCGCATTTCTGCGTCCTGATTGGCTGAGGGACTGTAGACCTTTGCCGATTCATCAGTCATTCTCCTCCGTGTCTCCTGTACAGAATGCGTTCAGTCTGCCAGATTTATATAAATGTTCGATCGCAGTGTGACTCTGAAGTGCTGTATGTTTGCAAGTTTTCTGCCCAACAAAACCCGCCACAGCGAAGCGGTGCCAGGAGAAAGAGGCTCGGTCATAAGAACTGTGAAATACACACGAAATACACTTTGGTTTCGTTCTCAAATACTGTGCTTTTTGTTGAAAATCTACGAAAGTTTGAGTGTTTAAACAAGACAGAAATGTGAGAAAACGTTAATTCCAGTCTGAGAAAAGTGTAGAATGTGTGTGGTGAGGTGTTTACAGCCTTAAAACATGGAGAAGAATTGTAAAATATCAAGCTGACGACTGCGGATTTTGCTTATCGTGGGTTATTTTAGAATGTAACCCCCGTGATAAACGAGGGACCGCTGTACTGAGCCGCATCGGAGGGATCAAAGAGCGGAATGTGGCTCTGGAGCCGTGGGTTGCCGACCCCTGGACTAGAGAAAGTATGGACCCCCACACACCTGCTGCTCCAGGAGTTCCAGCTTGGACTATACGAGAACTACTTTGACTATTTGAGTCTGTATAAAGATTCAAGGAAATGTATTGAAATGTATATGAACTTCTTGGTGGTGCTTTATTTGAACACAATCTGACTAGAAAGAGCTGACTTGGCTGGCTTTGTGCTGTTTAAAGAAGTCACTCTCGTGTGTTTTTTCACCTAAAGAGGACTATGAATGATTATGACAGATTAGTCTGTACAAATGAGAGTATCAAAGTTTTGGTGAAGGGTTAAAGATACAGTATACACGAGTGAATACACAGTTTTAAAGAAACATTTTATTTTACGGATCCCATGACATGGTACTTCTTGATGCTTTTATATGGCACCTTAATGGTTCCCTAATACTGTAAATGAATCCTTCTCCAAAATCAAGCCTCAGTGCATGAGATAGCCCCATGAAGACAGTCATAAATATCTCTCTGAAACGCTTTATTCTGGGCGTTGTTGCTTGAATGCAAATGAGGAGGACAGAGACAGGCCAGTGCAGCGGGTGGGTTGTGGCCAAATATGCCGCTGTTCAGTGTGATGTCACTGAAGTATCAATCAACAGGGACCTATACTAACATACACCAGGGTCATTCCAGAATTGGAGGACATTTTGGCTTTAAAATTCTTGAAAAATAAACCTTCACTTTTCTGATTTTCTGCTACATATTCATCAGTAATAGGTAATAAACTATCAAACGCTTGATTAGCTCAGCTTACGGTCAATGGTAAAAATTTTATTACATGATTTATATGTTTAGAAGCTTTGCAGTTCAACTTAAAGGTGCACTACTTGTCATTGCTCTGCCTGGAATGTTCCACAATATGACATTAAACAGCTCTGCCTTACATTTATTCAGTAACAGGTGGTTTTATAGCTCAAAAATACCTAGAAAAAGAAACATTCTGACTGTGAGTGGGGTCGCCTCTCCACTGAGCTGACGTGTAAGTTGCTCTGGTTTGGTCTCCATGAAGATAGAAATGTTTAATGCCATACTGTGAAGCATTCCAGACAAATCAATAACATCTCCATTGAAAAAGAATTTGGCAGACCCTCCACCAGAAAAGTCATCATCTCAATCAATCAATCAGACATTATTTATTAAGTCCGCCTTACAGTGATTAAAGACTAGAAGATTAGAAGATTGGAAGATTGGAAGATTGACATTTTATTGATCTCACACAGGAGAAATTGTTCTCTGCATTTGACCCGGGGACCATCTCCATGATCTTGTTGCCTAGGCTTGGTCAGGACCCCATCTGTTATGTTAAAGCTCCTATTTTGGACTCTTGTGAGCTTTGAAGGTGCACTATGTAACTTTTTGGTTGTCTGTCTGTTACCTGGGTCATTCCAGAATTGGAGGACATTTTGGCTTTAAAATTCTTGAAAAATAAACCTTCACTTTTCTGATTTTCTGCTACATATTCATCAATAATAGGTAATAAACTACAAAATGCTTGATTAGCTCAGCTTACAGTCAATGGTACAATTTTTATTACATGATTTATATGGTTTATTAATTTATTTACTCTAATCACAGTAACAGGGTTGCAGATAACAGGGTTGCAAATCCGCACTAATGTTCACTTTATCTCAGGAGTAGAAGATGTTTAGCTGTTACTGCTAATCACGAGGAAAAACGTATTTATGCAAATAAGTAAAGGAAAATAATAATTGTCTTATTCTGATCATTTGCATAACAGGGTTGCATGAGGTAGAATGAGACATTCAATCAAGGCTAATGATGTTATAAAAATATGAAAAATAGAAGAGAAGACAAACCTTTCCTCTGCCCATTCTTTTGGAAAACTGTTTGATGATGTCAAGTCCAGGTGATCGTGTGGTTCTGCTTTCTTCTTCTTCTACCAGGCTAAAAATGTTCTGGTAACAGGGTTGGTGCAGGTTGTGGGACACATGTTCTGTGAATAATAATTATTATTTGAAATATTATGTCTATTAAAACAAATGTTCCCACAGTTACAAGAGATGGCAATGAAACAAATAATACAAAAAACAAGAAATTAGTATTTAATTTTAACTGTTTTATTTGAGATTCTGTTTGGTCATTCGAGGGGGACAAGAGGAAAATGGCATTTTGGGGGTTACTCCAGACTTATTTGGTATTTTAAAAACTATTTTTCATTCTTTTCTCTTAGTTTTTTTTTAGATTTGGTCTCAGGACAAGTAAATTCACTCAGAAAATGTATGTTTTAGTATTTTATATGTGGATTATTTAATATTTGATGGGTGAGACATAAAATGTCAGGTCAGGACCCCATCTGTTGCGTTAAAGCTCCTATTTCGGACTCTTGTGAGCTTTGAAGGTGCACTATGTAACTTTTTGGTTGTATGTCTGTTACCTGCTTTTTTGGAGATGTCATTGCTTGGTCTGGAATGTTCCACAGTATGACATTAAATAGCCCTACTTTACATTTATTCAATTACGGGTGGTTTTATTGCTCAAAAATATTTAGAAAAACAACATTCTGACTGTGAGCGGGGTCGCCTCTCCACTGAGCTGACGTGTAACTTGCTCTGGTTTGGTCTCCATGAAGACAGCAATAACATCTCCATGGAGAAAAGCATCTGACGGACCCTCCACCGGAAAAGTTGCGTAATTCACCGTTAACAGAATTATGTTTGTATTTTATTTTGTTAACTCTTTCAACTCTTTCACTAAATAATGATCGTGGGCCACCCCTGAACTCAGTGTCTCCATAGCCTTCCCCTCTGTTGTGTTGAAATAATTAAAGCTTGTGTTGATGCTGGCGAACTACTCGCACCTCCCATAGAAGGCTTTGTACGCGAGCACAAT
Organism: Paratrypauchen microcephalus; assembly: GCA_036785185.1. Lineage (NCBI taxonomy): Eukaryota > Metazoa > Chordata > Actinopteri > Gobiiformes > Gobiidae > Paratrypauchen > Paratrypauchen microcephalus. Next base: position 1,017,853 of record JAVJIX010000212.1, on the reverse strand, counting down.
CAGCACAAAGACGCCCTCGCCGTGAAAACCTGAAAACATCTACTGTACGGACCACCCCATTCATCAGTGCCTTCCACAAAGCCCGGCAGAGGTAAACAGCAATAAATGAGTTTGCCAAGAGTATCTGGCAACGCAGGCCCAGCCAGTGATGTCATCCCGTTCACCTCCATTAAAGGCAAAAAAAAAAAAACCTCAATCACTTTTGGAGGCTTCCGCGAAACATTTTCCCATAGCCGATGTTTGGTCGATTCAAAGAGGTTTTCATGTGAGAAGTGAGCTCATAAAAATCCCGCTGTTTCTGTATGTTTTGGAAATTTGGTTGGCGCTAAAACGGTAATGCTTAAGTCATTGAA